>JAUYWG010000032.1:12938252-12952392 GCA_034779775.1 Enteromius afrohamiltoni
TTTTGACCACCCTGTACTCTTTAAATAAACACCTTGCGAGTGGATCCGACTGCCTCCCGTGCTCATTCATAACAATTTTATTGTTATGCTAATTTCGTTCTATTGTGGCTTGTTTTCTTTCCTTTTGTCGTGTTATGCTCATTTTGCCATGTTGCACCATGTTTCTGTTGTGTTGTGCTAATTTTGTTAGTTTAGTTAGTTTACATTTAGTTTCTACTGGAGGTGCTTTAACGTTTAAACATTGTTATATGCTTTAAATGTTTTTATTGGATTTTAGGCAAGTTGCGATGATTTGAAAGGATTAAATTGATCAAACATAGTTTATGATCAGCACTGTCTGCCACTGGCCACTTTGTCGTTACTTAAAAAAAACCCTGAAAACTTATATTTAATGCAAAATTAACACAGACCTCGAACACAGAGGATGAAATCTGAGAGAGGATGCCACTTTCCACTGTTGGGCCAGTAGCCTCATGTTAATATCTTGTGTCTTGCTGTTTTTACTGAAACCTGATTAGTAATGCCTTACACTACTGCGTTACAGCAAAAATAATGTATTACTTTTGTAACGCGTTACTCCCAACACTGGTTAGTTCATTGTGTTGTGGAGATTTTGCAGTATTGCGCACTATATTAAGCTCTCTATAATGGGATCAGAGGGAAAAAAAATTACATTAAAAAAGACATTTATTTTTTGCTAGTGGTCTCATTCTTTTGGACCCTGCTGTTGCAGACAAGTCTTGAAATTGTATATCATATAACACTCGCATTGGTATGAAAATTGTTAAATATTTTTCATACTAGAGTTCAGCGTTCGCTCCAGAAAATGTGTTCTTGTAGCCTTAATTTAAGCAACTGTAACTTCCACACACTCTAATCATAAATTCACAGCAGTGCTTCTGTCTATGAAGGAATACTAAATTGTGTCCAGTCAACCAGAAAATTGTAGCTGTTTATTAATTGTAACAAATGTAATTAGTATCTTAACACTCTCCAAATTAATCTTCTTTTTTCAGTTATGGGAACATGCAGGTTGGTTTATCACACGCTGATAACATAGCCATAATTTAACCTAATGTGTTAGAAAGCTTTGCACATTTAAATAACCGCTGCTAAATCGGTGTCATGTCTTCGGGTAGAGACTGTCATAACATCACTGTATTCTTTCTCTGAGTTCAAGCATTATACTTTTACTTTCAGTGTACTGTTACGTACTTGAATCTCTGAAAGCAGTACTGTTCTATTTTGTAGAATGCTGCTTTTTGTTTGAGTGGACTCTGTAGCATTTGGATTCTTGATCTAGGAAGAGGAGATAGAAACAGGAAATTATGAAAGAAAAGAGAGGGAATTTATGTAAAAACGGTAACACAAACACACCTTTTGACCTTCAGCTATTCTGTTGACACACACACAACGATATACACTACATTAAGTGTGTGAGCATGCTCAGCTTATCTCTCATGCATGTCATTGATCATGTGTGTGTATGCGAATTGTCTGTTATCTCACTTGTGATTGAGCCAGAGTACTTGGGTTTTTGTGTGTAATGGACTTTGGCAGACACAGGGTGATTGCAAAGCTCCATATGCACGTGTGATAATGAGTGAAGACAGATGTAGTGCGCAGAGACTGATCAGGGGCATCGGGGGCCTTAGATAGTCAATAAATCTACCACAGAGCCGTAAGTGGTCAATTACCCTCCAGCAGCAGATAAAACCTCCCCTAAAGATTGTTCTGGAAAGAATTTGACCCGTGACCCTGTTTATTGGGCTTTCACTGATTAAATCAAAATCACTGAGGGCTAAAAACCCAAAGTGACTATACAGAGCGATCGGTAATGTGAATGTACAGATGTGCTGTTCAGAAACTTTGTTGTTCTGAAAATATAAAGTTCCACAACATTTTATTAAATATATTTTTACAGTTACAACTGAAAATCCATTATAAAGGAAATTGGAATCCCAGGTTTGTTCAGCATGGCTACTTGTACACATAATTACTGCTCGCCATGCAGTCTGCTCTTAATTTGATTATAAATTATGTATCAGTGTACCTTATATATTATGTTGGTTTCCAGTCCATGGAACATTTTAAATGGTTAGTGGATCTAAATTATAACTTATCCTAACCAACATTGTTTAGCTGTAAAACGAATTCATGTTGATCAAATTAGAATTAACTATTAACTAACACTATTTAAAATAAATAAAAAACAAACTGAAAAATAGTTTGTGTGTATATGTATATATATATATATATATATATATATATATATATATATAATTAAAACATAGTTTTCATTAGTTAAAGAATAAAATATAATTATTAGATTTAAAAACCTAAAATAAAAAATATGTACTAAATAACTTATACTAAAGTTGAAATAAAATGTATTAAAAATCTACATTTAATATACAAAAAATAATATATATTTTTTAAATAAATTGATTATTTTACTTATAAGTAATAGATAATAGTGAGAGTAAGAATATTTGTTATAGTACTTTTGTATTTGTTTCTATTAATCCTAAATAAGAAAACAGCGATAGTTACTCATAACTGTACTGTACTCATAACTGCTACTTTGTTAGTTACTTCCCAATACTGGATTGGAAAAGTAGAATGTGATTGCATTTATGTAAATACTTCTTAGAAACATAATTAAATTAAATATAAATTTACTACGCCGTCCTGGTTTTTGGCAGTGATGCATTAGCTCAGGCCATTGGGGCTTGATTCCAGCGTGTGCATCGAAACTTGTGTGCCATCAATCATTTATATATGCATTTATTCATTTAGCAGACACTTTTATCCAAAGCGACTTGCAAATGAGGAATACAACAACAATTTATCCTAAGGAGGCAGTAACATTAGAATTGCTGAAATACAATGTTAAGTCCCAACATTGCTCAGAGACGAAAGTGAGAAAGAGTTGATGAATCAATCATCTAGAGGAAACAACAGACAGTTCTCTGCCTGTGCTATGCTCAAGTCTAAACTCAAGTAAAAAAGGTTTTTTTGTACATACTCTGTTAGTGTCACAATTCAATATAGGGATGTTCATATGTATGCTAATGTCTTTTGTCATCATTCTCATCACTCAGGTTTTTTTTTTTTTTTTGGTCAGTGATGTACATAATCTACAGATTATGTACAGTAAGAAAGCATATGATTAGTTCGCCAAGTCTTCTCTTGATAAATGTGTTCTGAAGCTTGTTTCACGCTTTTGGATTTGCTTTGTCATGTTAAAGTCCTTCAGGACATTTATGGTGTCAAATGTGGATTTACATTTAGAGCTTTAATAGGAGCTGATGTTATTATCCTTGGGCTTGAGTCTATTGGACTTTGAGGCTATTCCAGTGGCCTAAAGTTGTTGGAGCAGCTGGGCTCACTACATTTGTCACCTTGCTTATCAGGGAGTGTAACACTAGTGTAGTTAAGAGTCAGATAGTATCCCACAGCAATTTTAATCAGCTTATATCATAATTTATAAAATGATAAATGTTTTAACTTTTGGTATCACTCTTATTAACATTGAAAAATAAACATTAAAAAGCTTAAATAAGTGCCTTATATGTGGCTTATAAATATGGGCAAGGGGTCAAGCATCTCAAGCAAGCAACGAGCAAACTTTGTGCAAGATGGTGAACATCAATTCACTATAGAGAAAGTGAGACAAAAAAAGTTGGCTAACGCTGCATTAATAAAAATGTACAAAAATATATATATTTTTTTTATTAATCTTGTCATGATACAGTTCCTTTAACATGTAAAAAAAATCTTAACAAAACCGCATCTACACTTTGATTCATCCTTATTCTGCTCTGTCACTCATGGACAACCTGCCTGTTCTGTCTGAGGGCCGTATATTTAGCACCTTCTGTGCAAATTACACCAGAGTTACCATGTTTAATTCTAGAATTTAATCCCGTGGCGCACAAAATCTGGTTGGGTCCCACGGGCGGAACGCAGACCTCTACTGCAGTGCTAATTAATTTTAATTTGGCCTATAATTCTTTGTATAAAATAAAAGGAAATAGTTTTATAAATTGTAAGAAAAAAATTTGTTGAATTGAAAAACAAAACAACCTTCTCTCTTCTCTATATTTGCTCATAAATTAAATTACATTAAAAGTGTCATATTTGGCAGTTGGCATTAGTATATTAATAATATGAAAAGTTTAATACCACTGCTGTATATAAACAAAATTGATGGCATTGTAGGCATTCATTACTTTCTCTAAATGTAATTATTTTTTTAGCACCCCCTATGAACTGTGCATGCCTATGTTTTCCAAACCCCCCCTTTTCTAAGTTCTTTCCAAACTATTGAAGGGCCTCTGGTTGTTTTTAACATACTATTTCTTCTTTCTTATTGCTCTGATTTGCACTGTGCTTATTTGTCACTGGACTGTGGGCGGTCCGTCTGAGTCCGAGGAGTCAGTTTGCCAAGGTACAGCTTGGAGTAAATCACAGAATGTAATTCTGAGATCATTTGTTGGCACAGCTGCTTCAGGGTTAAAATACTTCTATCGAGCAAACTATCAATGGCAATGCTGTGGGAATATGAAATTTGGCAGAGATTCACACAGTCTGTATTACGTATTAAGAAAGTCGACCTGAACTCTCTCTTCTGTGTCAGTTCTGTGGTACGTTTCTAAAAAGCAGCCTAAAGCCACTGTCATCAGAAGTTTTATCACCACAGATCTCATTTCTCACGCAACCAATGGGGTGCACTGTAGGCACACTGCGCAAGTCAAAAGTATGAAAGTCAGAGAAGATGATTGACAGGCCTAGATGGATTAGAAAGATTAAACGGGTCAGTTTTGATCACTCTAAGCACAACATCCACTCTCCACTCATGCTTTCCAGTGAAATCACTATATACCCGCAAGGGAAAACTGGCAGAGGAAAGCTAATTCCTCTCTAGGATGCGGCTGCTGATATTTATGAGGGATAGCTGTTCTTCCATCTCCCTCACAGGCATTCCTTGGTTAACGGCAAAGGCGTCAAAAAGAGATCGGTTTATCAACAGCACTTTGCATCTCAGATATCATCGGTTAATGTGTAGAGTGCAGTTATATCGTGAATGAAAGCATTTGCAACTCTGGAAGGGTGGATTTATTCTACATTCGTTTTTTTTTTGTTTGTTTGTTTTTTTTTTTTTGTTCTAGTAGACCATGTAAATGTATTTGGCTAGCTGTCCTGGAGCATAAAACAATTGTGCTGGCATAGAAAAATTGGTACACTGACCAGTGGAATAAAGTGGTTATTTGGCTTCTTGCTCTGTAATGATTGGAGCATAGCACTTTCCGCTTTTAGGGCCTTGGGTTTCTCTTTTTTGGTAAATATTTTATCAATTAAATATTGAAGTTCTGGTGAGGTTCTTACGTTAGAAGTGAACAGAGCCAATATTTAAAAGAAATATAAGCTCATAATTTGTGGCCCTGGTCATAAAGTCTTTTTTTTGTGTGTATTTTTTACAAATTGAGATTTATGCATCAGCTGAATTTTGAATAAATAAGCTTTCAGGACTATATTTGGCTGAGATAGAAAAAGAGAGAAAGAAATACTGCGCCTTTAAAGTTGTCAAAACCAAGTTTTGATATATTTACAGCATTACAAAGTATCTTAATGGATCATGATCTTTACTTAATTTCCTAGTGTTTTTTTGGCATAACAGAAAAATTTATAATTTTGACCCATAAAATGTATTGTTGGCTATTGCTACAAATATACGCGTGCAACTTCACACCAGGGTCACATTTTAAAAAATCACATCATTTCTTTATTTAAAATGTAGTTATTTAATTGAAAAGTATAATGTCTTTTAATGTCACTAGTTATGAGGATTGTATGATCTTTGAATAATATCAGTCTTTAAATGCCAGATATTTAAAATGTATACTAGAGGAAATAGTTCTGCTTTAGCATAATCAAGTACATCTTTAGTTAGAACCAGAGCTAAGTCCACACATTTAAAATGCATTAAGTGTAAAATTAGTTGTTTCAGTTTAGCAGACTAAGTATAAGTAACAAGTAATAAGTATAGAAGTTTTAAATACTAAAAGTACAATAGCAGGATGTGCTTAATACGTACATAAATATATAGATGTCTTTGTAGAGTACTTGAAATAAATGTATTTCGAATACATTTTAGTATATTTATTTTTTACTAGGGTTATTTGAGCAGGAATGTTTTTTTAAGTTCTAAAATAATTATATACAGAAATAGTAAGCTTTTTTAAATTAATAATCATTTTAACACATAATGATTTTGCCTTGTGGCTAAACTATTAATACAGTGAGTATTTTAATGTTTATAGTTAGGACCCATTTATTTCCATTGCAAGTGTCTCATACTAGCCCAGAAAGAGGCAGACAAATCTAAATTAGCTTTTGTTGAAGTCGCCATTATGCCATAAGTGCTGTCAGTTGAGCCTAACTTGTATTGAACCCAGACTATTCTTTGGCACAATTGACAACTATAGAAAAACAGTCTAACATACCAGCTGGGCTGTAAATGCATGTGGCTTTATGCACAGCATGTGTTGTACCGGATTTGTGCATGCAGTGTGTATGGATGTTTCGTGTTTTCATCTTTTCTAAGTCCATGCACGTGTTCAGGATGTCTTCTAACTCATAATTCACAGGTCTGGAAACCTTTTAACTGCAATATTACGATGTTGGATCAATACACGCACATTGTTAAAGTGCATTGGTCCAGAGGGCCAACAGCCAGTGCTGCTTAGTCCACAGGATCCACAGACACCTCCTCATGCCAAAACTGTTGTGTTGTGTCTGAAACCCTAAAAAAAGCTATTATCAGTCAAAAACAGTGATGTTTTATGCACCCGAGAAACATAATGTCATCATTTACTCATTAAATATTTGTAGCCTCTGAATTCAAATGATAAACATTTCAGTCTGTTAATGATGCAAACTATGGTACTACTGATTCACAAGATTCGCATGGGACTGCTACTTTTTTAAAAAGTTTTGGACCTTGACAGTTGTTAAGGAAAAAGAAATGAAACATCTCTTTTTGTGCTACACAGAACAAAAATAACATCATATGGAATGGCTTGTGAGAGAGTCATTACAGAATTGCAATTTTTGAGTGCACTAGTACTAAGTGTGTATGTAAATGTCTGTCTTTGTAGCTGTGTTAGTATTGTATCTTTTAGTTTTTTTGCTTCTCCATTTTGCTGATCAGCTAACATTCAATTACAACCACTAAATGGTGGGTGTTATTTTCCATGCATCCTCCCGAATATTTAATTCTCCAGTCAGAGAAGATTGGTCAGAGCTTTGTTTCTATACTCTCTGTTTGCTCGTTGTGCCAAAACAGTGAAGAGGTCTCTGCATGCAAAGGCGAAACCAGCACGCAATGATGTTTGAGGGGGTGGAAGAGCACTCGGCTGAATGATGGACCATTTCCCAGCTTGTACTGGCAGTTCTCACATCACTAGTATTAAAAGATAATGACATCCAACCCATTTTGCATAGTAAAAACTTAAAAAAGAATAAATTAAGGCATGTCTGTACTATAAAACAATAGTACTGTTTTTTTTTTTTTTTTGTTATGCAAGGTGGTTATGCATTATAAAGATTCATGTTTTAGTAAGGATCAATCTGAAGAGGGATCAATAGAATTATAACTTCATACTGTCTTGAGATATATATATATATATATATATATATATATATATGCCTTTTTGAAGCACTTCTTCATTTACAGTAACATGTATATTTTCAAGTGTTAAAAAGTAATCTGATATATGTATACATACCAAGATAAAAAAAAAAAAAAGAAAACAGTGTTGTAAGTGTTCACTTGTCACAGCATTTGTGAAAATATAATGCTATTCTCTTTGGGGTTTCAGGACTGAATGCTTCACACAGCTAATATGGATGAAATGTCAAGTTGTTGAGGGAAACAATCAAACTAGACATTCTTTTGCGAAAGGAAAAAAAAAACATTGGAAAGATTTTCCATCTGGAACAATCCGAAGTGATGTGGTGCCAAGGGCCAATGGTAGTTGATTTTGGCACATAGTTGAGGTTGGCATTTGCCATAATATAGGCAAGCCATTATGGACCAATTTTTACCCTGCTGACACAGCCTAACTGACTGAAATACTTCCTGACTTGCACTATAAATATAAATATAAATATAAATATAAATATAAATATAAATATAAATATAAATATAAATATAAATATAAATATAAAACTATAAATATAATGTGAGCTCTGCTATTCCTGTTTGTGATACTGCATAATTTAAAGGTTTTCATATTTGGGATACAGGTATATTTATCCATTTATTTACATTTGCATAAACACTTGTCTTGTTTTGTGTTGAGCGAACACTCAGAAACTCAGCTGACACCTCTTCAGTGCATTTCAGTTCACACTTCATGGCCCGATTGGCTCTCAGACACATATTTTATCATCTCTGCCCAGTGTGCCATGGGGGCCTTGTATAGTTCTGACAGACTGTATGCCAAAGAGTGAGCTAAGCCAAGGCTAGCAGATGCTAACTGGATGAGCTGAACACAAATGAAATCTAGACCCCCCCGTACTAGTGTCTCTTATTCCTTACCCTCTCTATTTTTCAAATGATTTAAGTTCCTCTTATGGGAAATGATTTTCTTCTTACCATGACACAGTAACAGTATTGGATAGTTTGGTAAAAAATCACTTCATAAATGTTGTTGTTATTATGGAGTTTTTTGTTTAGTTTGAACAGGTTACAAAAAATCGACAGGAATGCAATCATCGCCAATAGGACATGCATGCAAAAAGCAATGCCACCTTGTTCAGCAAATTGCTGCAGAAGACTTTGTGGCCAGTGAGTGAATTTATACCCGGTAAATGGTAGATTGAAGTTGGGGTCTTTAATTATGTGCAGCGGAAGAGCGTGTTCAGCAGTCGGGGTGAGGGAATCGACTAAAGTGCACAAGGAAGGAGGAGAATAATGCTGCTGACAGTGTGCCCTGGAGCAATGGAGAAGTCCATACCTCAATATTGGCCCTCTGCATCATTCCGCCCCACCTCAGCCAGTATTCAAACTACTGACAGCTAATACACAATTGCCAATTGGGCTTATGGGACAAGGCATCTATAGAGTAGTATATGAAGAGAGAGCAAGCTATTTTTATACACCATAAGGTTGGTTCTAATGGGGGGTATTGCTTTAAATCAGATAAACAAAAAATCTCAGTGGATACTACATAGTGTTTGTGCTACCATGCTGTTCCTGTGGACAAAGAAAGACTAAAAAGCAATGGTTTCTCTGAAATGCCAAATAGGAAATACAGATAACAACCGGCTAAGCAATTTCTGTAATATTTAATGCAGCGAGGTGTGCATTTTTTCCCAAAGTGATTTCCATTTCAGACAGAATTGAGTACTAGAGGGCTTGCCCTGCCTGCCGCTCATGAACCTGCGTCTCACAGGAAACACAGCTGATGGAGTGTCCATTTGCATGAGAGAGAGAGAGGTTAGAGGGATGAGAGCAGGTTTATAGAGATTGAATATTGTTTGTTCAGAGTCAGTAGGTTCAGTGCTGTACAATCTTTCCTATTTTATAACCTTTTGTCTCAACATCACACTCATCTCTAACAGTACTTCTGGTATCTTTTATTTCAACATGGATGTGTTATACCAAACCTGCCACTGCCGATATATCTGAAAGCCCCGTTGGAGCCTTGACCCACTTGAACTCTTCTCTCATTAGCATACTTTGTTCATACCAATCACTGCATTGGCTTGTCTCCCAATCTTGCTCTCACACAAAGAAATCTTTAAAAAGCTACATGTCATAAGTATTCTTGGTATGATCTGAAGGAAAAAAGTAGACTCTCTCTGACCTTTCTCTTTGCTTATCTCACATAATGCCATGACCTTTCCAAAGACTGTCTTTAAAATTTCATACAGCGTTGTCATTCATCTCTATTGCATGTAGATTTTGAGTACATCTTTTGTATTGTGAGGAGTCTATGGAATAAATGCACCATTTTTTAAGTGTGGAAATATAACCTATCGTAATTTTGTCACTCACTTTTTCCTATTCAACAGTTTGTGGTTGAAAGCAATTTATATAATTTTTTTATTTATTAAATGCTAAGGAATTTATGTTAAGACATAATTTATATTTGTATACAAAGCTAATTTGTAGACAAATATAATGGGCTTTTCTCGGAAATAAATTAGCTTTGCAAACAAGCATTATGCTTCGCATCAAAAGCTCTGTAATATCATGCAAAACATAAATTCCGTCAAGTGCATCCAAACTATTGACTGCTTGTGTATATAGATCTTTAAGTGACATCTTGAGTTGTCCCCCTTACCACATCTATAAGAGAGTCAGCCAGCAGCCTTTTGCAAAGCTTCTGGACCGTGAAAGCAAAGTCAAGTCTGGACCATGCAGAGAGCCATGTGAATTCCAATAAGATGTATGGCAAGACAGTTGCAAGAGTCATTTAATCTTGCTCACATTCAGCTTAATCCTACTGAGGCTGATTTACGCCTGTAGGTATTGTGGGAGAGGAACTGTGAGTCATTTGCCCAAACGCTGCACTGGCGGAATGGTGGAGACACGAAGACAGCGCACATTCTTTGGAGCCCCACAGATGAAATAAAACATGAAAAAAGCAGACTTCCGCAAGATGAGTCAATTCTCACATAGGCCACTACTTTGTGACTGCCTGCATGAGATATGGGTAGACAGGAGCCCTATATTTAAAAATCAAATCGTACAGACCTTCTACAATCCTTTTTTGCTGGCTCTGAGGTCTGTTTCGCTTGTCTCTGTCCCTTTTTATCATTGGCAGTCTGAGACATGCACACGGTGGAGATAAATCCAACTATAAACACACGCTGTTTTTGAAATAAGTCTTTTATGCCATGGCTTGGTGAAATCTACAGTCAAAATAGTAACAATGTGAAATATAACAATTTTTATTTATAAAAATGATTAATTTTTTTATTTGAGAAAGTGTTCAGTGTTGAAAGTGTTATTTAATTTTTCTAAGCATGTTTATGAAAATTACTTGCATGTCCTAATTGAACTATGGCCTAATCCTGGCTTAGTCTGAGCCCTGTCTGTTAAACCGAGCCTAAGTGTACTAAATAATCTAGAAAACCTGCTATTCATGCTATATTTTTGTGCAATATATGCTCACCAAATTTAGTTTTTCATCTAAAATACTGTAAAAACTATTTTAGTGTATTTTAAAATGCCATTTATTCCTGTGATTTTTTTTTTTTTTTTTTTAAAGCAGTTATTAGTCCGAGTTCTAATCATGATTCATCAGAAATCATTCTAATATGCGTTTTTGCTGGTCAAAGAACTTTGTTATTATCATGTTATTATCATAAATGTGGCTGAGTGAAGGCGTCAACAACAGTTATAGAATTTAATGGACAGAGAGATGGTAGACGTCACAACTGAAGGACATCTAATCAGTAGTGGATTTTTATACCTGCCTGCTGAAAATCTCATTGGCTAGATGAGAAGTGCTGAGGATAACAGAGAAATTCTGATGACCATCTCAAAAAGCACTTTAGTAACCTTCAGAGACCGTCATGAAGTTAAAGCGGTTCTCAGGGAAGGAACAAATTGGTTGGCCCTCATATTTGCTGTCAACACATTGAGCAAATAAACTGGCAAGAAACATCTTAGTCTCATTAAGTCCTTCAAAAGGTCACTGTAGAGGAGCACAGCAGTGCTAAACTCAATTCGGTGTCAATAAGGATTACCTTCATTGATTACAGCACAGCATGCAGTGTCAGATTAAATGTAATATGCATGCAGAAAGGATATTGGTTAGACAATTGCAGCATTTTTAGAGCTATTTAATGGCCAGTGCAAGTCTTTGCCATCAAGGGTGTAATGTGTGTGTGTGTGTGTTGTATATAATATGCATAAACTAAGAAAAAATTGTCACTTGGCAACCAGTGATCAATGCACACTTTCATTATATTCAAAAGGGCAGTTTTGACATTCTTTAATAACTCCTTTAATCTTTCACGGGAAAAAGGTCATATGAGTGTTGTGTGAAATGAGAAAAGAGAGTGTAGATAATGACAGAATTTTCAATGTAAAGGTGTGACTCAATTAGATTGGCCAAATGTAGATTTGGATGGGTAATTTCTGCTGTCACACTGAAAGTGCATTGTACTAAATTGTTTGGTTATTTAAAAATTTTTTGAGCAATACCTCTCGAAAATGTTGCTTTAAGATCTTAATACCACTGTCAAATAAAACCTGATATACATTTTTTACAATACTCAAATTAATTAAAAAGTAATTCATCACATTTTTTAAGAAGCCACGGGAGGCAACTGTGAATATAAATGAGGCAAAGTAAAAATGTATCGTACCAAATATGCATAACGTGACATTTCATCTTCTCCTCTGTTATTTAACAGAAATTGAATACAATAGACCATAATGTAGCTGTCATGTTTAACCTTTTCAAAAATAAAACCACAAAAAACAAAATGGGAAACTTAGCCTATATGTTCAATCAACAAGGTAGCTAGTCTTTGTTCAGTGCATACAAGAGATAAAAGACATTTTGTTTTGTTCTTGTGAAATAGTACAGTGAAAACCTCTAAGTAAGCCAGTAATGAATTGCATGTGGGTCACTAATGAGTCTTTTAGCACTGTGTGAATTACAAATCGTCTATCAGATGTGATCAATCTCTACAAAATCTACTAATACCCAAACATCACTCTCAACTAGCGGTGATATTTCAAAGCACATATATTTACAATATCCAAACTCCGAAAATTTCCCAAAGTTTGGCGATGAATCTAGCATTGATCCCCAAATTGCTGATTTGAGTGAACATGGATAACACACTGGTACAGTACTTGTCCTCAGAGAAACAGTGGTCAGGAGTTGATCGATAGGTTATGTGCATCACACTGCTGCAAGGAAAGGTCAGTGGGGCCCGAGTGAAATGCCAGGAGAGTTGGCCATAACCGTAACCATCCATCTTGCCTTCCAGAGACCAGGGGATTGGGGTACAGACAATGAGAGGCTTGTGGAGTGTAAAATAATGGCTCTTCTATCTCTTCAGCTCTGTCTTCCCCTCGCAGAGTTAAACCAGACAGGTCCTCTGATTTCCACACTTGGCAACAATGAATGGTTGTGAGTGACAGTGCTGATGTTGTGCCATTATATTACTAGGTCATTTTTGACAATAAGACAGGTGCATGTCAAGGTGTCTAACTAAACTATGATCAGACCAAGTCATAGTTTGTCCTTAAATGAAACCAGATACAAACTCCTTTCTAGCAGCACCTTTTGTATTTTATATCCAGTTTTAATAAAATCAAACATCAGTCAAAACGAATAACTCATATTGTTGTATTTGCTTGTATATTTCAATATGGTTCTATCTAGATTTCCTTATATTAATTTTAGATATTATGAGCAGCCTTTTGAATTTTTGGGTTGGTTTGTTTTTAATTATTTCTATATGAGTCTATCTTGGACTATCTTGTCATAATACTTTCAGGAATTAGAATCCGTAATATAATGTTGTTTTGTTTCATTTCTAAATGGTTCCATCTATCTACTTTTAGGCATCATGATGTCCTAACTTTGTTCACCTTATTTTTAAAGCAAAAGCAGTCTTTCTCATTTCAGCTGCTTCCAGTTTTTTAGCCATCACAAAACAATTATAAACATATACACTATTAAGAGCAGTGTTGGGGGTAACGCATTACAAGTAACACGAGTTATATGTCCCAAGTAACTAGTAAAGTAACGGCTGTTTTACACATACTCCGTATGCAGTGCGTTTTGCGTTGCGTATTTTTTTCCGCACCCATGTTAACGGATCAGAGCGCTCACACTGCACGCGGTTGCTGTCCGGTAGTGCCTTGCGGATGCGGTGCGTTTGCAGCAGTGCAGCGATCGTTTTGGCACAGAGTCTATTTTTGCTGTGCTGCAGATTGTTTGTGGGCAAAATGAACATGGATTGGCATTAAATTGTAATAAATTCATAATTTACGCACAATTCATGTGTGATACTTTGCGCACAGTAAATTAGAAAAATAAATCCAATAAAGAAATAAAAAAGGAAAATACATAAATGAGCACAGTACTTCTATAAA
>JAUYWG010000032.1:12962484-12972970 GCA_034779775.1 Enteromius afrohamiltoni
TAAATTGTGATTTTCAGCTTTTTAAGACACTTTTTAAATACATTTTTAAATACAAATTAAATAAATGTGAATAAATATTGTTATGGAGTGTAACATATTGTAATTCATAACAAGTAGTTAAAAATAATAAGACAATTATTTAAAATATGAATTAATATATATACCTATTTAGGGAAAAAAGCAGAAACAAAAATGACTTGCAATTTTAGAATCACCCATATATGCACATCATAACTGACTGAATAGACTAGCACTGTATAAAATGGTTGAATGAAAGGAAACAAATCCCCAAAGAAAATAGTCTCATTTCGTGTCTCCTTGAATACTAACATATATAACTACATCTTTTTTTCTGTCTGTTCTTTTTTTCTGTCTGTTCTTCAAACTTGCTCTTTCTTTCTTTCTTTCTTTCTTTCTTTCTTTCTTTCTTTCTTTCTTTCCTTCCACATGGAAGAGAAATAGCTGCAAAACTCAAGACCTTATAGATTAAGAATTGTAGAAGTGTTTTTGTGTTAAAATGCCCAGTCAAAACTCTGATAGAAATTACATATTTTTAAACAACAAATTCTGGATTGGAAGTCACAGATTAACAACCACAAGTAATGACACTCAAAAATAAAAAAATGAAATAGCTTTTGTATTATACAGTTTTACATGTGGCTTTTAAAGTTAACGGAAACTGAAACTAAAATTAAAGCCATAAACAATTTTGCTTCCTGAAATGAATGTTTACTGAAACATTTCTAAAGTTGTTTTGTGTGTTATGTGCTAAGATAACTTAAACTAAAACCAAAACTGAAATGAAATTAATACAGTATATATATATATATATATGTGTGTGTGTGTGTTTGTGTGTGTGTGTGTCTATATTAGGGGTGATCATAGATAATTTTTTAAAAAAATATATACATTTTTATTTTTTTAATCTAGATTAAAATGGCTCATTTCAATTCTGCCAAAGGCATTCAGAATATGTGTGCTACCCAAATAATGACGTTAACATAAAGCCCTATTTGGATGGGACTAGTTTTACAGGGGGTTGTTAGAGAATTTTTTGTTTAACAGGCATACTTGGTGATTTTAATTCCGTCTGAATCTGCCATGTCTGTGTTTTTCTCTCACAACCTCTGTGATCATTTAAGAGTCCGAATGCGATGTCTGATTTTATTTTTCACAACACGTTTCCTTGTGTGTTTTAGCCAACGCGATATGCCATAGATGCTCTTACCACACGCACATTTAATATATTTTGATATATAAAATGAATAAATAAATACAAATAAAGAGCCAGATCACGTAAACTGTTAAGACTGACTATTGTAATATCAGTATCAGGTAAGATTACTCACATGTCTGTCTCCCGGGAGGGAACTTGCTTTCTCTGTGACCTCCCGAACTCCCGGACCTCACAGGCCTGTCTTGGAAGTCTGCAATTTTCCTGTCACTGATGACATTCTGGGCACAGGCGGGTCACTAATATCACGAAGTGACAGATTTTTCAGATAGCACTATCACGAACGCGCACATCTCCGTGGACTCCATTCTGCCTTTACGGCCAGAAGCGCAGCCACAGACTGTCGTGCAGTTCACATTCACGGCCCTGTGCGCCATCACAGACTGTCGCAGATTCTGTACTGCTTTCATGGCCAGAAGCACCATCACAGACTTCTGAGGATCCCGATCCACCGAGTGCCTGAAGTTTGACCAGGAGTGCTGATCCAGTCTCCCGCGGATTCCAGTCCACCTATTCCAGATCCGGTTCCTGAACAGTCAGTGCCGATCCAGTCACAATCAGTGCTCAAGATGGCTGCCATACTATACGATGCCATACATCGAGTTGCTGCAAAAGATGACTGTCACATCTGAGTCACTGCTCAAGATGGCTGTCCTGTACCAGCTGTGTCCTCCAGGGGCCTCATGTACAAAGACTTGCGTAGAATTATTACTAAGACATTGTGTACGGACAAAGCTGGAAATGTGCGTACGCACAAAAAAATTCAGATGTATGAATGAATGAATGCGTACATGGAAACCCACACATATTCTCTTTGTACATCCGAATTAACGTGAAATTGAGCGCACATGCACAAGCACTAAACCCCTCCCTGCCTCCTCCCCCGTATAAATATGGTAATGACTCTACTCGAAAGAAAAAAACAAAAAAGCAATGGCAAAAGCAAGCAAGCAAGAAGAGAAACTTCACAGATTGTGAATTGGAGGTGCTCCTATCGGTGTAGACCGGTGAAAAACTGTGTTATGTTCACGTTTTTCTTCCGGAGTTAATAACAATATTGTTTATTTTAACAAATAAAAATTATTTTTGTGTCAAAAATAATCTATGCATTAAGAATATGACTCGCAATTTAAGCTTTTTAATTTCCAATTCCAACAACTAGGCTATATAAAACTACAAATCATAAAATAAAACACAAAACTATAGCATTCATTATAAAGATTATAAAAGTCTTGCCAAAACTAATGTATTTAAAAAATAACTAAATGCACCATAAGTCTATTCAGCACGAATAACTGATGCTACCACGAGACGCTCCAACAGGGTCGTGTAGATTTACTTTTATTTAGGTCTACACTCACAATATAAACAAACAACTTTGCTTAAATGTGCCTAAAAGAAAGAAACATTTCAATTCGATAATAAATTGGTTGGCCTGTTTCAAATAGCAGGCGATCTATTGCTGGAATAGGTTATGAGGAGTGATCGTGTTCACTGTTATGCATGTCTTCACACAGAGGATCGAGAGCTTTGTTCTGGTAAAAGCACAAAAAACATTCACATGTATGTGCCCTTGCTCTTGATATATAATCACTTAAATGAACAGCGCTTTGTTTTAAATTATAAAAAATACCTTTACAAGGGTGGATTAGAACCCGTGGCCTCAAAACCCTAATAATTTATTCTACCACTAGACCACCAGTTCACAGAATTACAATATTGCCTATGTATCTTTTATTGTTAATATTTTATATGCACACTTTTATTATAGTGAGGTTTAATGTTTAAACATTTTTATATGCATGAATTAATCTAACGTTAGTATGTAGGCTACATTGATTTTATTTTAGGCAAGTCGTGATAATTTCAAAAGGCATCAGCTGGTCATTGCTTTTAAAAAACAAAAATATAGGTTATTTAACAAACAAAAATGTTCCAAAAGTTTACCAAAATTAACTTAAAAAAAAACGAAAAATAATCATTTTGCCATTACACACAAAACTAAACTATTTTAATAGGCGAAACAGTAGTTAGACTGGTCAGATCAGCAATATTTAATTTCGACCTAACGTTACATTAGGCCTCCTATGTTAATACAACTATGCAATACTGCCAAAATCTCATAATAATCGCATTAAGAGGGTCTATGTAAACGCACTCACATAATTGGTATAAAAATGTTGTGTCAATTAACCCATTTTAGCAATTCTAAATTAATAGCAATGTTCTTATGTTAACAATTTCATTGTTAGTCAATCCGAACGTGAGTGTGAAATCTTGCGCACACAGTTTTTGTGCATACGCAGCTTTGATACATGAGGTCCCAGGTATCTTGATTAGTCTGTGTATTTATACCATGCTCTGTCTCTTGTTCAGTGTCAGTTTTTGTATGTCTGCTGTGATCGTTGCATTTTCGTCAGCATATTTGTTCCCTGGTTTCATCATTAAATGTTCACGCTTAAACTTCTGTCTCTGTGACTCCTTGCCTGAGAAGCGAGGTCATGACTGCACCTAACCATTACAACAACTTTAAAGGAAATCAGATATAAATAAAAAAAAAACTCATTCAAAATATTAATAAAAACTAATCTCAGTGATTCTAAAGTAACACTGTTTTCACTTACCAAACATAAAACTTATCAATTCTGGATCTTTGCCCCTTGAATTTTGCAACACCCCTATAGTTTGTGTGCTGTCTCAGCAAAATCATATGCAGAGCTTTGTGTTTTTCTCCAGTTAATTGGTGAAGGGTAACACCTTGTATGTGAGGGGAGAGGAAGTCTCTCATTTTGTCAAACATCTGGCACATATCACTGCTTAAAGGACACCAACAAGTAAATGCATTACCTTCTGTACAGAATATGTGCATGTAGTAGAACATCTTGTAGCAGATATGCACTAAAAAGAAGATCTCTCATGTAACATTTACCTGTATCCTGTTAGCCTAAACATAAAAGCCACTGAGAATAAAAGATCTATTTGTATACAAGATTTTCATATGTGGTTAATTATTTACAAATTCCTAAATCTAACTACATAGGGGATATTTAATATTCCAGCAGTACTTGAGCATGATCTTCTATCAAGTGTTATTACTCAGAACTATTGTCTGTCCTCCAATAAAGTGCAGTCATACTGTTTGAAGATCATTATGTGAGCTATTTAACTCAGTGGGAAACATTCTGCAGCAGTAATTAAGAAATGGCAAGCACACGTTTATGAAGTTGAAGTTATGAAGTGCTTGGCTAAAACCTACTTCCAATTTCTTCTTTTCTGAAATTTTTAAAGATATTTTAGGATGTGTGATAACATGTACGTGCCTTGATAACATGTGGGAAGCTTAGATTTGGCATTTTATAAGAATCTGCATAAATGTGGACACAGTGTGCTGCTATATCAGAGGCGGCATTGTGCTATGATTTGTTCTTAGAAAAGAAGCTTATGTCTAAACCCTGCTTCACACCATTTTAAAATGGCAAGGACATTTTATTAAGCATAAGAACAATATGCTGGATATACTAAGGCTGCAAATCCTTGAGTGACAATTTGTCATGTCAAATACAGTCTGCTGTTAAGCCTTACAGAAAACATGCAGAGATTTTGTATGTGGATTTTCATTTCTAAATCTGACAACTGACTTGCATGAGGTTTCCATGGCTATTACAAGGGCCAACGATGCTTTGAAAGCAAACAAATTTATAACGCAGAAGCTGCCAATGGGTAACATAGGTTTCTCATGTCACAAAGAGGCTTTTATCTTTTAAAAGCTTCACTCATGGTATCCTGTTTTAGAAAAAATTGTATGTTTCATTTTCTTTGGGATTTGTGTCTGCAGTAATATAATGGTACAACAAGGTATATATCCTTGATTTTTACAGTACCTTTTTTGGTGCTGTCATAAACCAGAACATATGCAATTTGAGACTGCTTTTCAAGGTGCTCCATTGAAAAAAAAAAAAAAGTCTTAAAAATGTCTTGGTTGCCAGTTCCGTGTGCACATTAGGAATTATTGAGGTTGAGTATTTGATATTAATTGAATTAGTCTATTACACTGCATGTGTTTTGTTATCTTTACACCTGTCATGATGGCCAGCTGGAGTGCCAATGAACTCCAGCAGAGGGCACTTCTCCCCAGAATGCCATGTTTGTGCTACCCCATCTGTGTTTCTCTGTCTTGGTGTAAGGACTCTTACTGTGTAGTGTTTGTTAACCATCATCTCTGTGCTCACCTGTCCCTCAGCTCCCCTGTTAGTTTCCATGACATTTAATTGGCTCCTCCCCCGTGTTAACTCGTCTTGTCACCTTTAAAAACTGTCTATGTTTGTAGACTAGTCACGGAGTATTGAGTTAGCCTCATACAAAGCATTTCCCAGTTTCCTCGTCCTGTCCTGTGGTTCCTGATTATTATTCTCTGTGTACCGACCTCTGCTGTGTTTCTGGATTTTTGCCCTGTCTTGCCCCAACTGGATATAGTTTGCCGATCGACTGACCCTCACTATCTCTCAGGACTATTCTTGTGTTTTGCCTCCACCATTTTTGTTTGCTGATGTCTGTCCCTGCCTGTACGACCATGTTTTCCAATAAAGCTTTGCAATTGGATCTACGTGCCCCAGTCCCCTTCAGAAGAGAATACTCCTCCAAACAAGGATTAAGCAGCTTTCTAGAGGAACCTTGTCAGGTATGGACACAACCCGAATATTATTCACCCTGAAGCAGGGTAAAAGATCCCTAGAGAACTATATATGTGAATTCCTAGCCATTGCCAACTATTCTGATATACCAGACATTATTTTAATCAAGATCTTCTGTGATGGTATCAATGCGGGTGATGCGACAGCCAATCATTGGATAGGGATTATTGGGAGGCCATGATAGACAAGGGTCAGAGGGAATTTGGCTAGTACACCGAGGTTACACCCCTACTCTTTACGAAGAGTGTCATGGGATTTTTAATGACCACAGAGAGTCAGGACCTCAGTTTAACGTCTCATGCGAAAAGACTATACTTTTTTGAAAGTATAGTGTCCCCGTCACTATACTGGGTCATTAAGACCCACACAGACCACATGGTCAGCACCCCCTGCTGGCCTCTCTTACACTTCTACCAACAGCAACCTAGTTATCCCAGGAGGACCAGGCTCAACTCTGCTTAGCTTTAGTGGGCAACCAGGCTTGGGCTGCAGGGTGATATGGCTTGAAACAAGTCAAGCCATTGTTTATCTTCCGGAGCCAAATCAAGTAACAGTAGATTGTCACCAACCCAGTCAAGAGTCTCGTCACCTTACTGCTGATCTTCCAGAGTCTCTTCACGTCTCTGCTGATTTGTCAGAGTCGCGGCGTCTTGCCACCACAGACCCTTACAAGTTAAGTCCAAGTTTTCTAGATCCTTACAAATCAAGTAAAGTCATCACTGATCTGAGCGATTCAAGCCAAGTCACTATCACTTTTCATCTGCCAGGTCAAGTCATCGCTGAAGGTCACCTCATCGTGGATCTGCTCGACTCTCATGATGTCACAGCTAGCATGCCAAAGTCACATCACATCTCTGAAGACCATATAGAGCCACTTCACATCCCATCAGATCATCTGAAGCTATGCTGCGTCCTGTCTGATTATCCAGAACCACGTCACGTCACAACAGATCAGAGTCACAGAATGTCTGCTCCATTCATCCGGAGCCTCTGCACAAGTTAACAAGGGCATCTGAGGGTGGTGTCCAGTTTGGTGGACCCGCCGCTGATGACGGTGCATGCTGTGGGCGTTCTCAGGGATGCAGTAGAGGCCATGTCTAGGACTGTCCCCTTATCCTCTTCCTGTAATGTCAGTGACCATTTTGAGCATGTGGGCTGCACACTGTGCTCCAGTGGCTAGGTCTGTCCCCATGTTCTCTCCAGACCAAGACTCTGCTCCAGAGATTTCACCTGCCCTCAAGTCTGCCCCCGAAAATTCCATATTCCATCTGTCTTCAAGTTCACGTCCTAAACCTTGCCTGTTCATGAGGTTGTCCCAGTACTGCTGGAGGTTTCGGTCTTTGATCTCTCTGGGGTTCAACCGATGACTGCACAATCTCCAGAAGTGTGGGTTGATGCCGCAAATCCTCTAGAGGTGAATGCACAACCCCTGTTAGGGGCATCGGTTTGCTCCATAGATCCTCTGGAGGACGTATGTGATCTCTAGTCTTACCCTGTCACGACTAAGAAGGCCATCTCTAAGTCCTCACCATGCCTAGTCACAGCCATGGAGGCCACTGAACCCTCATCTTGTCCTGCCACAGCTATAAGGGCCACCATGAAACCCTCGTCTAGCCCTGTCACGGTTATGGAAGCCAGTTCTGAGTTCTCATCCTGCCCTCTCTGCCCTGTCATGGCTATGAAAGCCATTTCTGAGTCCTCTTCCAACCTGGTCATTGCCCCTGGGGCCATTGTCGAATCCTCATTCTGCCCTGTCACAGCTATGAAGGCAGTTTTGAACCGCAGAGGCCATTCTTAACAACATCTCTGTGCTCTCTGTTCCAGGCCTGCCTGCTCCACCCTGGTGCTCTCCGGCCCTGCCCTTGCTTCCTGCTCTGCCCTGGGGCTCCTTGGTTCCGCCTGCCCCACCCCAGCACTCCACCCCAGACTGGTATGTTTGTGCTACCCCGTCTGTGTTTCTCTGTCTCGGTGTAAGGATGCTTACTGTGTAGTGGTTGTTTCCCATTGTCTGTCTGCTCACCTGTCCCTCAGCTCCCCTGTTAGTTACCATGACATTTAATTGGCTCCTCCCCCTTGTTAACTTGTTGTGTCACATTTAAAAACTGTCTTGTAATGAGTTTTCTAGTCCTGTCCTGTGCTTCCTTTTAATATTCTCTTTGTACCAACCTGTGTTTCTGGATTTTTGCCCTGTCTTGCTCCCACTGGATATAGTTTGCCGATCGACTGACACTCGTTATCTCTCAGGACTTTTCTTGTGTTTTGCCTCCACCATTTCTGTTTGCAAATGTCTGACCCTGCCTGTACGATCATGTTTTCCAATGAATCTAATAATCTAATAATATAACTTATCTTAACTTAATCTTTTTAGAGAACTTAGTCTTTTTAGACTGTAAAAATCACAAGTAGAAAAAAAGACACATCCTCAACAAAGTAATTTTGACAGTTCACTGTGCCCTATCGTTATATTGCCTTTGGATATGTGTAAACCACAAGCAGTAATAGCTTAGTGAGTGTTGCAGAAAGATCCCTAAAAGAGAGCAGGATATCACAGCAATGGGACCACAAGTGTGTTGATACCCCTCTCTCCCCCCACCACCCTCAAAGTTCAATTATTGAGCAGGTCAAAGCTGAAATGAGTACTGTGCCCTTTCATCACAAAAGTGCTTCACACTTTGCTAAAGCCTTGCTTCAGTGCTGGAATAAGCTCAAGATTACACAGGGAGATCATTCTTTGGGGCAGACTGCACTGCTTCTTTCTTTCCTCCCTTTCTTCCTTTCTTCTTCCTTCTTCCCAGAGCTTGCAGCTGCTGTTTGCTTGAAAATATGCTCTTGGCTTCTTGACTTCAGTTCTGCTCTTCTTTCTGCAGTGCTCAGTGAACTATAAAACTTTAGCAGTCTAACTATAACTCTAACTCTAGTAACTCTCAAATATTGCATTATTTTTCTCTGTAAATAACAAAACAAAATCCAGAAAAAAATATAGGGATAAACTAATTCAGCTAATAAGAAAAAATTATATATCTATATTCATCATGTCAAAATTATGTACATTTACTACACACACAATATGTGTGTGTGTGTGTGTGTGTGTGTGTGTGTGTATTTATTTGTTACTTTAAAGTAAACAAAACAATAACAAAACAAAACAAATATAAAACTAACAAACGGTTTCTATTTTTTAGCTATTAGCTATTATTTTGTTAGCTATTAGTTAGCTACTTAGTTTTATGGACTTGTTTAAAATGAACTGAACTTGTAAAACAAGCCAGAACAGTATAATAAATGTTAATAAATAACATACTAAAACAGAACAAAAGAACAAAGTGTGTAAGTACTTCAGAAAACTAAAACTCAAAATAAAAGTGCATTTCCGCTAATAAAGTAGAAATTATTGCAAACATGGTATGTTTTAAAGTTGCGGGACAATTAAATGTAGTTCTTGCTAATGGTTGCCCACTGCAACAAGAAAAATCGTTTTCAATGGCTTGAGGTGGAGAAGCCCAATAACGGACTCCGATGCTGCACTGTTCCGCCTCTTTCGCTGTCATCACTAAGCCGAGCCATGTTATGATGACAACAAGAATATTCAGCCGTGGGACGGAGAATATATGAGTATTAAACCCTGCGTTTTTGCTTATTTTGACGCAAATAGCTCGATTAGTGTGTAGCCAGCGCATTTCCGATCCTCCTCCTCTTCCAGCCCCCAGTGTGCCGCTTACTGACTGCCGCAGCCTGACAACCGCTACACAGTCTCCGGCAAGATGCTACTACCACGCTCCGGTCTGTTTATCGGCGTTCTCTGGATTGTCATCTTCAGTCCCGCTTGTGTGAAATCTCTGAACGGCGAAGAAGATCAGTCTCAAGACATGGAGTGCAAAATGAAAAGCGTTACGGTATCCGCTTTGCCGTTTTTGCGAGAGAACGACCTGAGCATCATGCACAGCCCGTCGGCCTCCGAGCCCAAGCTGCTATTCTCCGTCAGGAACGATTTTCCGGGCGAGATAGTCGTTGTTGACGACTTGGAAAATACCGAGCTCCCGTACTTTGTATTGGGTGAGTGATGTTATTTATTATCAGTTTAGCATCTTCTTAAAGATGCAGCAAACTTGTTTGTGACAGCTACTGTTATTAGTGATAAAAATATTAGTCGCAGGCCTAATCCAAAACTCAAATAGGTCAGTTCTAGTATGTTCTTTTTCTGGAATAATACTCAGTAAACTGCATATATGTGTTATTTAAGCTATAGGAAGCATCACGCTCGTTTGGCAGGTTGATACATACAAACATATGTTTTTTTTTCTTGTTTTTTTTAATTGTTGTATTTATTTTTATATGATGAATGTGCATGACAAATACAGCAGTGATCCCAAAGAGACAAAGCGGACACTGGGTTAAAGTCGTGAGAGAATCTCACGTGCAAACTTGTGTGAAGTTTGCTCCCTAGCTTTACCTTTTTTGAACTCTAAAAAGAACAAACCAAGCATACAACCACAACAAAACAAATGTGTGCTTTGATTTGTTATCTAAAAGTGATAGATAGATAGATAGATAGATAGATAGA
>JAUYWG010000032.1:12988374-13006853 GCA_034779775.1 Enteromius afrohamiltoni
AGGTATAACAAAGACAATCCAGAGGCGTAGTCGTTCAACAGGCAATGGTCAGTAAGGCAGGCAGCAAAGTTCATACATGGAAGGAGACAGTCCAGGGTCATACAAGTGAAAGACAGCTCAGAAAGATATATATATATATATATAAGCCATCGGCCGTTCCATGGCCAGCCTCGACATGCTGGAGAGGCATCTGTGGCTGAACTTGATGCAGATAAAGGACTCAGACAAGACTCCTTTTCTGGATGCGCCCATCTCTTCACAGGAGCGCAGAAAGCGTCGCAAGCCTTGCAGCACTTTCTGCCACAGAGGACTGCATCTGCCTCTGCTAGCCGCTTGAAAGATGCTTTGCTCATCCAGTTCTTGAAAGGAGCGAGGCAGCTTAAGCCCCTCCGTCCTCTCACTGTCCCGACTTGGGACCTGCCCACTGTGCTGAATGCCCTCAAAGGCCCTCCCTTCGAGCCACTTCAAACGGCAACAGTGAAAGCGCTGACGCTTAAGACTGCCCTGCTTTTAGCACTGGCATCTGTTAAGTGAGTAGGCGACCTACGAGTGCTGTCTGTCAGCCCTGCATGTCTGGAGTTTGGGAGAAATTACTCGAAAGTCAACCTGAAACCAAGGCACGGCTATGAACTCTCTGTCCAATGAGAGTTACTATGACTTGTGCTTGCTGGCTGCTGTATTCCACATCAGTCGCTGCCTGGTTACAAACACAGTAAATGCGCTCTAAACAAGCCCAAAATGGCCCGGCTTAAGAGCGTTATAATCATATATAAGGGTTCTTTCATTGTTTGACCGCCTTGCGCTTAAAAGGAGACAGCTCGGTTATGATTACATCACTTGTACATTCTATTGCCTGGCCGTGTTAACGCAGCGGGTATAGGCTCATAAGGCTCCAAGTGATTGGACAAGAGTGCTTGTGACGTATGAGGCCTTGGGTTTCCCCTAGGTCCGCTCTCAGGCTTCAAGATTCCAGACCTTGTAGCACGGCGGGATTGTACTGTGTTCCCCATGCGTCTTTTCAGACGCAGTACGAGTGAAATGTCGAAAGGGAACGTATAGGTTACTCACATAACCACTGTTCCCTGAGACATGGAAAGAGTACTGCGTTCCGGGCCGTGCTATGAAAGGCCGTTGCTTCAGTCGAACTAAACTGAAGATGGCTGGCGGGCCCTTGCCTTAAATAAACAAGGGACACACCCCATCACACCACCATGGTGCCACCTGCTGTCATTGGAGCAGAGACATCGCACCATGGGATGTGGTCGACGGCATTGGCCCGCTGTTCGCGTTGAGCCTTGCCCATTGGTTAAAAGTAGTCCCCAATACAGTGGCCAATGACCATGCAGTTTTAGTAGATAATAAAACTGCGTTTTAGAATAGGCTTCAGTTAGGAGTTTTCCCATGCGTCTTAGCAGACGCAGTTCTCGTTCCATGTCTCAGGGAACAGTGGTTACGTGAGAAACCTATACGTTTATTTTTGTTCAACCAAGTCCAACAGACCAATATTGTGCCGTGCGTGATTTCACATTTAGACGTATATACTACACACAGCCGTTGTTCACTGATGAGCTGCGCAAATCCACGCAGATAATGCACTTGTTTTTACGCAGCTCGTCAGTGAACAACGGCTTTGTGTAGTATATACGGCTCAATGTGAAATCACGCACGGCACAATATTGGCCTGATGGCATTTACCGCTGATTACATGACGGCTTTACTGACAAAATGCGCAAACATATTGGCCGATCCAGATTGGTGCATCCCTACTTTCAAGTACATTCAGAACATTAGAAATGCTAGTTGGTGCTCCAGTATAATCGGTCCGCCAAAACTCATCCAGTGATAAACGTTCTGCGGTGCAAAAATAAGTGTGATTAAAATGCATTAAAAAAATTGAATGCATTATTTTTGTATAAATAATTAATCTAAATTAATGCGTTAAAGTCCCGGCCCTAGTTAATATATAAATATATTAGTTAATTAATTCAAAGCTTGTTTTTGTTTATAGCATAAATGTATGTCTTTAAATTGACTAATGAAATGTAAATAATGGATAATATGCCCTTACTATATGTACAGATAACCATTACTTATACACGTTCATGCTTAACTGATGCATAATTGTTCCTCATAAATTACTAGTTTATTTGTGCCTGATGCATAATTCAGACCCTTAAAATGTTAAGTTAATCATTAAATACTAGTGTGTTTTTGCTCAACTAATGCTTAATTGTGAACAAATTAATCATTAATTAATGCTTAACTAATGGATTATTCTGACCCCCTATTCTGAAGAGTTACCAAATGGGGTACAGAGTTGTACAAGAATAAGAGAATGACCCACACGGCGTAAGGGGGGTGTCTAATGGACACTTCCCACCTCCACTCACAGGGTACTTGAGCTGAGTGTGTTTTTCCTTTTCCTTTACAAGCCACAGTTCATCATCTTCTCAATTTGCCACAATCTTCGCTTGTCGACCTTGACATCCTTCTCTTATTCACACAACTCTGAAGAATCCATGAATGCCATTAAAGTCAAAAACTATGCAAACTTTCCAGCTTTCAAGGAGATAATCAAGAAGAATGGGCTGCTTATGTTAGCTCGTTTGCATAAACTTAGACTAAAAGCTTACTAATGAACAGTCTCTCTTATTTGCCTCAAATAAGAGAGTGAGACTTTATTATAAGTGAAGCTTGAAATTGTAAAGATTAGAGGGTTTTGTTCTTGACATTGTGTTTTTTTCCCCACATTAAATCTGTGATGTGTATTAACTGATGCACCAAACCAAAGTCTGAAGCCAGTTTATCAGAACATTTATTAATGTTTTGCAGATAACATTACTTATCTGTCTGTGCTACTATTTACTATTTATGCTACTGGAAACAGTAAAAAAAAAAAAAAGTCTTATGTCTAAGTCTTATGAGCACAGACTTAAACTTAGTGTTATACAGTTTATGAAAATGATTTAGGAACACTATTTTATATATAAATCAAGGCCATGAGCCATAAGTTGTGTTCCAAATGTGCGGTTCAGTAAAAAAAAAAAAAACTTTCAGTAAAATTGTGTGTGGTCGCAGTACTGAACTTTCCCTGTTAAATGCCAAAAAAACTCACTGGTGCACACAGGGTTTCATTTGTGATTTACAGTAGAGTTTTTCTCTCTCAAATATTAACACACACACATTTTTTATGACACACATACAAACCACACTCTGACATCCATACTGACACACTCTATAATATACATAAACAGAAAACCGGAATAAAGTTATTGCTTTATATGCCAAACCTGAAAAAATGGCACCATCTGGTAAAAAAATAAGAACAAAATATAATTTTGAAGCCTTGCTAGAAGAATGGAAGCCTATTAACAAAAATTGTATCATTTAACAGTTAAACTGTGATTAAAATGAGCAGCTTGAATAAGTTTTAATGTGGACATTTATGTCCAAAAGGTCCTGAGAGGAACAATTTTTTGTACCTAGTGTAAAATATATTTAATAAAGAAAACGAGGGTGGGATATTAAAGGTACAATAAAAACACACCTGAATGTGACCCTGGACCACAAAACCAGTCTTAAGTTGCTGGGGTTTATTTGTAGCAATATCCAAAAATACATTGCATGGGTCAAAATTATAGATTTTTTTTATGCCAAAAATCATTAGAAAATTAAGTAAAGATCATGTTCCATTAAGATTTTTTGTAAAATGCCTACTGTAAACATATCAAAATGTCATTTTTGATTTGTAAAATGCATTTATAAGATATTCATTTGGACAACTTTAAAGGTGATTTGCTCAGTATTTAGATTTTTTTTGCACCCTCCGATTCCAGATTTTCAAATAGATGTATCTCGGACAAATATTGTCCGATCATAACAAAGCATGTATCAATAGAAAGCGTATTTATTGAGCTTTCATATGATGTATACATGTCAGTTTTTTAAATTTTACCTTATGGCTGGTTTTGTGGTCCAGGGTCACACACACACACACACACACACACACACATATATATATAAATATATATATATATATATATATACATACACATGTAAATACTGTATATACTGTATGTGAGTGTCTTTATATTTACATTTAATAAATATGTAAATATAACACACACACACACAGCGTCATGTTTGTGATTTATGAGGACTCTCAACATGATAGAGTTTATACTGTACAAACTACATGGTATTGTCCTACACTGACCCTTTACCTAAACCTACCTCTTTTAGGAAACTGTGTGCATTTTTAGTCTTTCAAAAACAAAAACACTATTTAGTAGGTTTTTTTAAGCATTTTGAATTACAGGGACACTGAAAATGATCTCATAAGTCACATTCATATTGTAATTCCTATGTCATACCCATAAACATGCACACAAGATGTCTGATTTCTTGTCTGTCTTCCAAGACAAAAATGTAAAAGCCATAATTGAATTGGGTTCTTGTGGATTGCTTTTTACCTGCCAAAAGCAGTGGCTTAATTATTAGAAACTTCACACAAGATGGAGCGGCATATAAGGACACTTGGGAAAGTATAGCTTTACATCATATTTTTGATGGAACAAAAATCCATCTTTCATCGAATGTACATGGGACAAGCTGTATCTGTAATTGAATAGTGTTCGAGTGAGAATTTAGTAAGAACTTTTGAGTGACACTGTTGCCTAGCGCTGTGGGAGTAACCCTATTTAAAGCCAAACCAGGAACATGGTGTCTTCACAATCACTTTCCAAGAGAACATTTATTACTTCCCTCCCTATACTCTTAAATAAGTCTATTGTTCCAGATGTTACACTTTTCCTGCTTCCATTTCCATCTCTTTTCACTTCAGCCACTTGAATAACAGACCAAAGAAACATTCTATGAAGGCTTCCCTCTTTGTTGCCACTGCTCTGTGCCGCTGCTTGTGGAGAGCCCAGGCTAATGAGATGACACAGACGCCACAGTTGTCTGGTCATGACAGGAGCTGAGATAGAATAGAAGGGCTTATGGTGCAGGTAATGGCCATTTCAGCAACAGAATGGTACGTGAGGTCATTCACAGCCACATGATTTACAGACACAAATGATGTGTTGTGTTGAACTCTATTGAGCTGTGTTAGCTTTGGCAAAAAAGTATATTTCGAAGATCATATAGGCTACAGTGTATCTCAGCACAACTTGCTCTTTTCTGGACACTTTTTTGCATTTGGCAGCCACCTTTATCCATATTGACTTGACTATTGGCTTCATTCAAGGCAGACCTTTTGCTAGTATGCATGTTCAAACCTTTTTTTATTTTTGTTTTAATCATCAAATAATTCTGTAATAATTTTTTTTCCACAAAAATATTAAAATTACTATAAATAACTAGTTAAATAAATAGAAAATAATTGTTTTATGAAATTAGAATAATAATAATACACAGTATTAAATTATTTCAAAATCATTGAAAACCCTATTTTTAAGGGAATCACAAATACTAATTATGAAAATTGTGTTTTCAGAACCGTAGTTCTTTCTTAATATGATAATTTTCCTGTAAATGTAAAATAACAAAACTTAATTTACATTTTAAAACAAAGAACAAATATCTAATTAGCCCAAATAAAATAACCCCCTTTATATACACAAACTAAATCTTTGCATGTGCTCTTCACATTTAAATTAGAGGCAACCACTGTATTCTAATCACCATCCAAACTAAGATACTAGTTGTAACTAAAGAAACTTAGACTAAGATGTAGTTTTTAATCTGTATTATATAGAATCACTTCAAAAGTTTATGGTCTGACTTTAGTTTAGTGAAAAAACAAAACAAATTACATTTTTAATAAATCATGCCTGCACAAAACAAATAAAGCAGACTGGCTGAATGAAAATGCAAATGCTTTCTCTGACAGCAGCTGGCGCTTATGGAACAGCAGCCATTTCTCTTCAGGAACTCGAGCCGCGTTGACAAGAAGCTATGGGGAATGCCTCCAGCATGACGGCTCTGAATAGTATGTGTAATCAGTTCAATGGATGGGTGAGACATCATAGGCAGATGACGTCTTTGGCCAGGAGGCATAAAAGCACATTAAGTGCAGCCGGCTTCAGCTTTTTGTAATTCAGCAAGCGCTCTGTGTGTGTCAGTCTTACTTGTTGTTGTCTGTCTTTTATCACTCCCTATTTAAAAAAAAAAACTCTCTTGTGAGGAGGCCATCGATGTGGTCCTCTTCATGTATGATTGTGTCTCAAGTCTGAGCACTGGTTTTTCACATTAGATCTAAAAGACATGTTCTTCCATGTGTCCATCAATCCATTAAAAGTTCCTGAGGTTTGCATTCAGGGGCGAAGCATACCAATATCAGGTTCTCTTTCAGTCGGTCACTCCGAGTCACGTTGGTGACCGATGAATAGGAATCTTGCTTCGGGAGGGCAAATGTACTCTGCATGTATACAAACACGCCAATGAAATGGGCATATGCTGATTAATATCCAGCTGCACCTAATATAAGTTTAAGGATAAGTTGGTCAGCGGATTAAGCATTCATTAGCTTTTCACTTCAGAGCCAAGCAGTTCATGCAGCAGTTCCTGAGCATTTCTACTCACCTGACGGAGAGGGCTGGTTCACCGGAAACGGTCCTGGTTGATGGCGTTTGTGTATGAGTCATGTTCTGCTTGCAGTAGCATGACCATCTCGGAGCTGTGGACCAGGCTTCACTCTCCTCGGAGAGCACCCCCTGTCGCTCACACTCCTACACGACTGGAGTTCTCATCGGGGCAGTTCGGTTCACTGGAAATGGTCCCGGTTGTCACCCTTGGGGCTCCCCCTGATGAAAGTTGTCGGTTGCAGCATCGGAAGGAGAGTACGGTTCCAGGGATGACGTGTCGACTGGGGCGGCATCCACTGGACGTTCGACCGTGCCTGACGCTAATCCAGAGCTAGTTATGGGGAATGAGTGGAATTCTCCATCTCGTTCTGAACCCTCCCGGCTGGACGATTGGTACCTCGGTGAGACCCGTGCTGGTGCCTTTCTTCCCGGAAGTGCATGATGAGCTCACTCGGTTGTGGAAGGCACCTTTCACTGCTAGGAAGCGACCCAGTGGCTTGTTCTCCTTCACCACCCTTGACGGTGACGCAGCTAGGGGCTACACGGGGGTCCCCCAGGTGGAGAGGTCTGTTGCGATGCAACTGTGTCCTCAGGCTTCTACCTCCTGGCAGGGTAACCCGTTGCTCCCCTGCTGGGCCTGTGGGGTTTCATCGACCCTCGTCAATGATGTCTACAGAGCCATGGCATTGCTGCAGGTCCATCAGGCCAAGGCACTGAAGGCCCTGCACAAGGGTGGCCACGACTTGGAAGTTCTATCAGAACTCCGTACCGCAACGGACCTCTCGAGGTTATGGCGGTTCAAAATCTCGACAAGAAGAGCGTTTTTTCTCTCTCTCTGGGTCCCCTGAGGGGATGAGGTGCTGTGGACAGGCCTGTAAAAAGAGCTTTGTTACACACTCTCTCTCCTCTCATTATAGGCAGCAGTTCGAGAGCCGGGAGGACGATCCCACCGGCCCCACCAGCACCCCGGTCGTCCCGCTGATGCCTCTGGCATGGTTATTAGACACCTGGATAGGCCTCAGAGCGTCTCATTGGCTCATCCGGACCATCCGGCTCGGCTATGCAATTCAGTTCACCCGGCACCTGCCCAGGTTCAGCGGCATTCGCTTCGCATCAGTGAACGCTGCAAATGCCCCTGTCCTGCGTGGAGAGATTGCTACTCTCCTGGTGAAGAGAGCAATAGAGCCGGTTCCTCCAGCCGATATGAGGACAGGGTTTTACAGCCCGTACTTCATAGTGCCCAAGAAAGGTGGCAGGTTACGGCCGATCCTGGATCTGTGAGTCAAGCCCTCTACAGGCTTCCATTCAAGCTGTTGACAGCGAATCGCATTTCCCCATGTGGTTTGCAAACATAGACCTGAAGGACGCGTACTTTCATGTCTTGATCCTCCCACGCCACAGGCCATTCCTGAGGTTCGCGTTCGAAGGCCAGGCATATCAGTACTGCGTTCTGTTCTTTGGGCTCTCCCTGTCGCCCCGTGTATTTACCAAAGTAGCGGAGGCTGCCCTGACTCCGCTCAAGGTATGGAGTTGGACTCTGTCGCACAAGCAGCGCGTCTCACATAGAAACACACTCAGTCGGTGCTGGACTGCTTGAATTCATTCAAACGCAGGGTGGTGGTTCCACTGAAACAATTTCAGAGGCTCCTGGGGCATATGGCTGCAGCCACAGCGGTGATCCCGCTGGGTCTGCTCCAAATAAGCCCGCTTCAGCACTGGCTTCAAGATCGAGTCCCGAGGTGGCGTGGAAATGCGGCATGTTCCGGGTTCAGACCAGGCTTTTCTATGGGCAGGAGTGCCCCTAGAGGTCTCCAGGCATGCTGTTGTCTTCACAGATGCCTCTACCACCGGGTGGGGCGCCACGTACAACGGGCATGCAGTGTCAGGGGTGTGGACGGAACCCCATCTGCATTGACATATCAATTGCCTCAAGCTTTTAGCAATACTTCTAGCTCTGGGGCATCTTAAGGGACGCCTACAGGGCTGCCACGTGCTGACAACACATAGACCGTTGTGTACATCAACCATCAAGGTGGTCTACGCTCCCAACGCATGTCACAGCTCGTCCGCCACCTCCTCCTTTGGAGTTGGAAGCATCTGAGGTTGCTTTGTGCCATTCACATTCCAGGTGTTTACAACCAGACAGCCGACAAGCTGTCTCGAGCAGCAATCCCTAGAGAATGGAAACTCCATCCCCTGATAGTTCAGCTGATATGGGAGAAGTTCGGAGCTGCATCGGTAGACCTGTTCGCCTCCCCAGAAACCTAGCCAGTTGTTTTTACACTCTGACCTAGGGAACCTTAGGCAAAGACGCCTTGGGGCACAGCTGACCTCAGGGCCTACGCAAGTATGCGTTTTCCCCAGTGAGCCTTCTGGCACAGTTCCTGTGCAATGTCAGGGAGGACGAGGACCTGGTTCCCCGAACTCATGCTCCTTGTGACAGCCCCTCCTTGGGTGATTCCTCTGAGGCTACTGACTCAGAGACAGGGCACCCTGTGGCACCTGTGCCCAGATCTGTGTTAGCTCCACATCTGGCCTCTGGATGGGACGCGGAGGTTCTAAGTGACCTATCCCAAGGGGTGGTTGACACTATTTCTTCTGTGCGAGCACCTTCTACAAGAATTGCCTACGTGTTAAAATGGAACCTGTTCGTCGAGTGGGTTCCTCTCAACGAGAGGATGATCAGAGTTGTGCTTCTCTTTTTGCAGCAAGGGTTGGAGCGAAGGCTGTCTCCCTCCACCCTTAAAGTCTACGTGGCTGCCATTGCTGCTGGTTAAATCCTCCTCTGCCCCCTACTGTACACTTTTGGGACCTCTCTCTCACGCTAAGAGCATTGAGGGAGGGTCCCTTTGAGCCTTTGCCAGCAGTTGAGTTAAAGTTTCTCTCAATGAAACTCTTCTCCTGCTCGCATCGGCCTCCATCAAAAACCTGCAGGCGTTTTCGGTCAACGATTCATGCCTAGAGTTCGGGCCCGAGGATTCCCAGGTAACTCTGAGGCCTCGGCCCAGCTATGTGCCCAAGGTTCTTACTACTCCTTTCAGAGATCAGATAGTGAACCTCCAAGCGCCGCCACCTGAAGAAGGGAACGGAGACGTCACGTCGCCATGGATCTGTACCACCGCTAGGGGGCCGTGTACACCGTCTGCTCCTCAGCGAAAAACTAATGAGTTGCGATTAGGTGCAGCTGGATATTAATCAGCATATGCCAATTTCATAGGCGTGTTTGTATACACGCAGAGTGGATTTGCCATCTTGAAGCAAGATTCCTATTCGTCGGTTCCCTTCTTCAGGGAACGAGGGTTACAATACGTAACCGAGATGTTCTTTCCTTTTGGCCTTGCACTCTCACCCCGCATGTTTACGAATTGATTTGATGCTGCAACTCTGTGACTCCAAGGCATACTCAATTACATCGACAACTGGCCATTTCTAGCAGTCAGTGCACGAAGTGACCAGACATTGAGAAGTCGTCTTTACTCATCATTACATCCCTAATTTGCAAATATATATTGTATGTACCATAAATAAATATAATGGAATCTCAAGGTGAAACGTTTTACCAGGGTACAGTTGTACCGGGTAGTAAATGTGCTGCCAGGTATTCAGAGGAGAATTCAGACAGCTTAGCACACAGTCTACTTTCACCTCAAATGCCTTAGAGCAGCACATTACAATGATTGTGTGGAATAAATTTGATAACTAGATATGTGAGCGTAACCACATTACGTAGGGCACACTCAAAGACTTGTTTATTTAATATAGCATAACGTATCGATTCACATGCAGTAATATGATTGTTTAATACACAAATCTGTAATGGGTGTGGCCATTCCAGAAATCTGCTGTCAGATTGCATTTCTGTTGCCTAAAACCAAATTTACAAAATTGCCATTGCTGTTTTTATGTATAATTTCCAACATTCTCTCTGTTGCAGGATTCACTAGTCTGTAGTGAGCAAATAGAAACCAAAAATGGTTGACGAGAGTTTTGCCCTAGGTCAGAGTGAGATGGTAACATGCCCTTGGAGAATTGCTGCCACTGTCTGTCAGAAAGAGGGTTGGACCAGTTGAGGTGAGCGAGTGCTCTTGAAGGTCAGGTCATTGTTTTTCATTTCGTTCATGAGATATACTTTTGTTTGAAAGCATAGGCCCACTCCCAGCTCAATTCTGTCTGTTGTTTGTGCTCAGAATATTTAATAAAAGCCCCCTTTCTTTCTTTCCATCTGCATGGCTGAGCTGTTGACTCGCTGCTCTCCACGGTATAACTGTGCATAGTTTCGCTAGGCACCCAAGGCCTCTACAATAATGTCTATAATTAGATCACGTTTATTTAGAAGACATATTTTTCACAGCTGGTTGCAGCACAGAGGGTAATATGTCAGAGCAGAGCAGTGTGGATATGATACCTTGATTATTGTAGATCTGTCAAGATTTTGTAATTTACAAAGTTTTGGATGCCTGCTTTGACAATGATGCAACATCCTTGTTTGAAAGAGCGTGGCGCCTTGGGAGGTAGTCTGAGAACTTCAATAAAACAAAGAAAGCCTACTTGCATTACCTTGTGCTCGTTCATAAGAAACCTGCTTAGCGGTTGTCACTGAAAGAAAATACTACTTGCTAAACCCCCTTGACAATTGGCAGCCTTTTGACACCATTATAATGGTTTGGTTATGTAATTTGTCAGCTCAGAAGCATACAATCAAGGTTAATTATGAATACTACTGCTTCCTACACCTCTTTTTTTTCTTTATATTGTTTTTTTAAAGGAATAGTTCACCGGTCTGGTATCATTTATTCACATTCATTTCTTTCAAAAACCTATATGACTTTCTTTCTTCCACTGAACACAAAAGGAGATATTTATATGGAGATGTCTAAACTTTTTCATTACATACAAAGTATGTCAAGCAAGGTTTAAAAAGCCATCGTTTTCAGTTAATAAGCTCAATTTCAGTCTGTTAGTCACATAAAGCTATTGTATGGCTTCAAGACTAGTATAAGTTTATATAACTACTATACATTATATGATGCTCGTTTGCTTGTCTTTTGTAGCCTCCGCATCCACTTTCATTGTCTAAAAAGTAACATTTAGTGATCTTAATGTTGTTCTCGTTTTCCCATAATGTTAAACTTCTCACTTACAGCTCCAAGGACAATAAAGCAGCATGCAAACATCATAAAAGTTGTCACAATATTTTGTTTTACACAAACAAGACTTCTTGTTATTTGCAAAAAAAAAATTGCTTTGAAAATCTAGTTTGACAGTAATTGAATTTAATAGAGCAGGTTAATATAAAGGTTTGGAAAAAACACGAGGATGAGTAAAGGATGTCAGGATTTTTGAGTGAGCTATCCCTTTAAGTCTTTCTGCTGGTCTTTGGTTCAAAGTGTTATAATGTATAAATAAAATATAACATATATAAATAAAATACTGGATGTGTTTATGATCTCTGAGAAATGTACTGAAATGTAACTAATGTTAGTGTTCGCTTAAAAAAGCAAGGAGCCTAACAGTCTCTGCCTTCTTAAAGTAAACAACCAGAAGGTCTTAATAACTTTATTAAGTCTGTCTTTAACCTCGCTCTGACCAGAGGTTAGCCGGATGGGGCTGACATTGAAGCACACACATACTAGCCATCTGTGAACATCTGTTATTAGCAGGGAAGGAGAGACTGACATGTTAACTTCAGAGGAAATAACAGCCAGGTGAGGCCAAGATACTCTGTCAATCCAGTGGTCGGCTAATTGCCAGACGAAAGCTTGAACTGTATCGACTGTGGCCGTGACACCTAGCCTTAGGTTTTCAACCCCTAAACCTTATAATTAAAACACCTCGCCTCTGACAGCTCGGACACTGTTAGATACTATGGTCAGCCAGCTTTCAACTTCAAATACTGATGAGAAAAGTAAAGAAAAGGACAATATCTTCTCTCTTGTTTGGTGCCATAATGTGACACGCTTTGAAAATGATCTGGGTTGCACAGTTTTTTTTTTTTTTTTAACAAAACATTACACATTTTCCAAAGCTTAAGGGAATTTAAAGGCTTAAGAGCTTTTTTGGCATGGCCTCATCATGTGGATTTACAACACATACAGTCAGTCTGTGTATTGCCTGAAGCACCATGCATTTACATCTTGACTTCATGATACAAAGCTTTTGTGAAGACTTTGATGTGTTGCTTTTGAGGATTCACAAGCCTATAAGCATTATTTTATGATTTACTTATAGAGCAGTCATTAAAGCTTGCATGAAATGAAAATTCTCCCTGTCTATTCTGTAAATGTGTTTTATAGATCTTATGGTGAATGATTCATCTGTATGAGCCTTTTCTATTTCTGCTGTACATTAAAGACCAAGGAGAATAACTATAATTATAATGATAAAGATTATAATGATTATAGCTGTGAAAAAAAAAACAAAAAAAAACTTGAAATAAAAGAAAGCACACAAGACTGTATCTTTTTGTGAGAGCAATGAGCTCAATGTGGGCCAAATCTGACTTACCAAATTTTTGTCCCATATGATTGATAAATAAATGCTTCACTAACACTTTTAGAATTTTTGGCAAGATATAATGAAAACAAATAAACCTTCCAGTTTTTTAGGAGGCTTTCCTCAGAAAAAGGTCGCTTATGCTGTACACATACATTCGTTTGACTTTGTTTTCTGTCTTGACGGACAGACCCTAGAGGCAGGATTGCAAATTTACCACCACTTCAGTTTTTTCCAAGGTGTTTATTATGGGCGGATGGCTTTGCCATGTGGCCGAGTCCCAGATGGAGGGCTCAAAACTATGCTCCCAAGCAACACAAGTGTTGGAGGGAGTGTTTTATTAAGCTCTATCATGAAACTTATGGCCTGCCACTGTGAACAGTAATAAATGCAAGTCAGTGTGGATGCTCCTGGCTCACATCCTTGCTTTTCTTTTTTTAGTTTTTGTCTGTGTGTGTGTTTATTTATTTATTTATTTTTTAACATACGGGTGCTTTAGAATATTAACTTTTTGAAACTCATGTTTAAAAATGATTCTGTGGTGGTAGATGTTTGAAATTACATAATCTGCAATCAAAACCATTTACAGCAATTAAAAAAAAAATACAAATACTGTAGGCTTCATTAATTTTGCTATATTTTCTTTGCAATAAATTGTTTGCATATATCCCATATGTAAGCCTGCTTTCACCACTGAATAAAGGCGTAAATTAATTGTGCCACTTAGAATTTAGATTTTTCAAGTAGTTTGGGAAATTTGAAAGGTGGATGCACCACGGTATTGACTAAAATTGCATCTATCTAAATTGAAAACCTTGATTCTTGTACTGGAGATGGCTTTTGTTTAGAGGAACAAAATAGAAAGTATTCAATCTGATGTCAATAATATAACCAAAGGCAGTATGTTTTAGAACACTTGAGATTTAGAGATTATTCCATCTATTCAAGGTGTCTAAACACCAGCATGCCCAATAACAATTGTATCCACATCTTTCAGCTGCTCAAATTTCCCTTTACTTGTCAAATAAACCCTGAATGGCTATTAACAAACCAAATACAAGTAGTAGGAAAAATAAATACTATGCAAGCATTCCCCAGTATCCTTGAAATACACCTTGGCAGCATATCATAGTATGCCAGGAGGTTACATATACAGCAATAGATCTGTGTAGATGAGGCCATTACAGCACTCAGACCCTAGCGGTAGCGTAAAAGGAAATGTGCCAAAAGACTTATACCTCGCAAAAGTCAGCGTTTATCATCACTGTAAAGCAATCATTTTAGATGACTGTTCTGTGTTCGAGAAAATAGCCTCTATCACATAAAAGTGCTTCCACCTTTCCATAAACATAGATTATTTTCCTTCAACAATTTTATCCTAGCTGCCATCTTTGGCACTTGAAACCTTTTTTCATCATTCTTGCATGTTTTTTTCCCACCATAGCATGCTACGTGCACTCTAATAGGATAAAACGGTTTCTGAAAATATGATCAGCAAAACCATTATCATTTCTCCACATAATAGATCCCACTGTCGTGCTTATCATTAGATTTAAAAACAAACACTCTTTCTGGCCGCCATATGTGGCGACAGATGTCATCAAGCAGCCCCTGAGGGGGATGACAGACGACCTGTCTACATAACTGAAGCTGAGAAATTGAAGTTTAGGGGAAACACAGACAGAACATTTGCATTCTCTACATGTCCTTCATCCAAGATTCATTCTTCTCTGAAAAGCTCCAGAGAGTCTGATGTACGCGAACTGTGTGAAAAGGTAGCAAGAGTTTGGCAAGGTTGTGGAAGCTTTATGAGAACAGCAAATGATGCTTGGCTTTGAGCTGTTCTCATTCTGTCATTTTAACTATCTTTCAATTATCTGTCATTTAATCATACTGTATTAAATATATGTATTTTGAATAATTAGAACATTGAAATTTCCCAAAAATATTATGGTTTTTAAATCACAAGGTGCAGCTTAAAAAAACTTCAGAAATAGCCATCTTTTTAATTTTTCTTGGAGCCTTCTTTGATTGGGGCCATGCACAATTATACTATGAAGCAGCCTCTTTATTTTTGCTGTTCAAAGCTTAAAGATTTATTTTTCACATGCTCAACAGGATAGCAGTGATTTTTATAGAGTGAATAAACTAGTCTTCATCAGATCACCTTTTTATATAAACAGAGAAAACATAAAAACTTTAACGTTGGGCCATATTCAAGTCCAATGCATGTCCAAGTCAGAACTGTTTCGTCAGTTCAGTGAACTGTTGAAGGAACTGGAGCGCTGAATGAGTTCAACAGCATCATAGGATCATATAGGCATGCATTTTGGCTGATTTGATTAAAGTTGAAGTGAGTGTCAGGCATGAACAAAAGTGAATTTTCGATTAAGTAACTTGTAGATCTGTGCTGCTCAAGCTGTAAACAATTACAGATGGTTCAGGTTCGGTGAACTGGTTCAAATATTTTGCCAAATATAGCTGGTGCAAAAGAATGATTGGTTCCAGGTATCACTCTGCACTAATTGTCTGAGGATGTGGGTTACAGGAAACAATAAAGTTCAGTTTCTTGCACAGAAGGATAATTTTGCTTCACATAATCTTAAAATATTGAGAACCACAGGTATTATTATTTATTTACAAAAATATTATTTTTGTTTTATTTTTTTTAAACACTTTTTAATGCATCTTTAAATTATTATTATTATTCTAAATGAAAAAATGTGATTACAGTCATTTAATTAAAAATGTTTCACTTTAATGAACTTTTTTAACTTTTTTGTGAACGCAAATGAGCCACTTAAAAGAAAAAAGATTGCATAGTCTTAGGCAATTTCATAAAGGTCACATTAATTCTCTCATCTCAGCAGGTTGCACTGTGTTTTTCATGTGCATCCATTTAATTCTGAATTTTCCTTTAAAAAATAAGGCAACAATAATTACCCAAAATCACTTAGTCTAAATGCTTCCTCTAAATTACTTGGCTTTATTGGAGGTTTGTTTGTTTTTGGCTTGCATTACATTTTACTTATACAAGAAGCCATAAATGACTGCTGGGTCTACTAACCACTTTTTAGAATCTTTATATACAGACTTTCCGGAACCCTGCACTAAATCTCGGACCAGAGTGCCTAAAACAGGTAAAAGTCTGATTCAGTCTTCACTGAATCATTCATTGCACTTGTCAGATGCCTTGCTGTAGTTTTTTTCCAAGATCTCAAGGTTTCCGAATATGTATGCAGATTAAAACAGTCCAGATTCTTTCCAGATATTTTTAGGAAGTCATCATTAATTCCATTTTTGTGAAAGAATTCTCCTCTATTCACAATTAGGCCTTCCAGGAGTCCTTGGGCATAGAACTACATCAATAATAGAGGAATGAAGATAATCTTATCTCCACATCTGGAGCCCTTATTAGACTAAATGAACTGCTTAAATCTGGAGCACATGCTGCCTCATCACAATGAGAGATTTTGAAGTTATGGTTTCAGAAATAGAGATATTTTCCCATATTATTCATATAGTTCGTGGCGTCAGACTTTAAATATTAATTTGATTATAATTAGTTATTCTAGCAGCAGTCAATATGTGCATATTCCTGGTCCAAACGTAAAATATGTTAATGGTGTAATTTGAGGAGTAATTATAATTGATACACAACTGCACTACAGATTCAACAACAAAGCAGTCGTCTTATGAAATGTGCTGCGCTTGTGCTTTAATTACTACCACTGCTTCACTGAGGGAGATACATTTAAGGTTATAACAATGAAATGGTTTCTGACTTCCACACAGTTTCTGCCATCAGGCCTAATTGGTCATGCACAGTGGGCACGCTGTTTTCTGCAAGACTATAAATTATTAAATAAAAGAAGCATAGTCTTTCAGAAGTGTTGAACTTTAGTGAAGAGCCTCTGTGTCATATACAAGGCCTTTCCCCATGTAAAACTACTCGTGTAGAAAGGGACACTTTTTCAATTTGCTTGCCTATTATAGTTATGACAAATGGAATCAGTTTTTTATGCTTTATTGAGAATGTGTTCACTGGATGTAAATTATTGAAGCTTTTACACATGTAGTGTTCAAAATAGTCCACTGATGAACACTGATAAGTTTTATTCCTATGAAGGCAACACTGAATTTTCAGCAAGCATTGCTTATTCTTATATGCTTATTCTTATTTGACACTCAAGAAACAACATACATTTGCAACATTTTCGCTCTTTGCAAATTTCTACACTTCACAAAAACCACATCCTTTGATAATGATTCACTGGTCCCTAGAGATCTGCTGCTCGTCTCTCTTTCTCTCTCTATTATTGTGTTTTGCTTTTAATGTGATTCCTTTTTAATTCAGCTTATAAAAATAGCAGCATTCGCTGGGTAATTAATTTGTAGCATTTTATAATATATATAATAATGCATTCGCCTTAAATGTTAATCTGCTTTGTCCAGGAAAAGCTGACATTTTTAATGCGCTCATGGTCTTTTAACACACTTCTCCGTGGGGGGCTGTAGTGCTAAGTGCATGTCATCTTGCTTTTTGCACTATCAGTGAGTTCCAATGTTCTTTGTTTTTTAATTGCCCACTTACATAATTGTTTCATTAGCTCTTGCTGAAAATAGTTGCCTGAGAAGTCGAAGACAAGATGTGTACAGGCACCTCTGCTGAGCAGGGCCAGTAAATATTAGGTTAATTGAGTCGGTTACAGTAGCACTTAGGGCTTTCTGCTGCCATTCTGTATTATTTGCATATATTAGAAGCACCACTGCAGTCTCGGGAAGAGGGAGTCCCACTAGGTAAAGCAGTAGGAATTGACTTATCATTGCTCTGTGGGTGGGAGAACAGCCTGGAAAAAAGCACACTACAATACTTTTCGCCTCTAGTGCAGTATGCAGTACAGTATGCATATTGTGCACAGCATGTACATTTTCTGTACAGTTTTTGTACATTTACCAAAATGTGTAGTACACTCTCAGCATACTGTTTTTTTTTTGAACACTCAATTTTGGTCAGTTTAATTCATGCTTGCTGAATAAAAGTATACATTTTTTAAAGAAATTATATTTATATATACATACATATATACAAATTACTGACTTGAAACATTGGTTATATGAGGTAGTATACAGAATAATATATTCTGTTTGTACAGTGTATAATATACACAACAATAAACATATCACACTGTATGCTGATATTCAGGGGTGCACATAGTTTTTTTTTAGTCTGGTTCTCATTCAAGGACCTGGAAATTTGGTTTGGTATGCACACTACATATAGTGTATTAATTATTATTATTATTTAATTTTTTTTATACAAACCGGATTCAAAAAAAGTTGGGACACTAAACAAATTGTGAATAAAAACTGAATGCAATGATGTGGAGATGGCAAATG
>JAUYWG010000032.1:13007234-13018308 GCA_034779775.1 Enteromius afrohamiltoni
TTAAACTTTTGATCTGTCATCTATGTTCTATTACAAATAAAATATTGACATTTGCCATCTCCACACCATTGCATTCAATTATGAATTACATCGTCTCACTCTTCTCAGTATCTAGTTACACATGATCCCGCCTTCCTCCCCTTCTCCGCCTCTCACTCCGAGCTCTACCCTCACTAGGGTTCCAATCAGCAGGGCTCGGGGTCCGCTGAGCTCCTGGCTCGCTCCCCAGACAGCACGCCAAATTTGCTTATTTAATTTAATGAAGAAGTGCAAATTTGTGAAATTTACAAATACAATACAAACGTTTTTCTTAAATATATACATGCATGTATGTGTATTTATACATACATAATAAATGTATAGATTTAGCAATCAGCAATTTAGGATTTAACAATGCCGGGTGAAGCATGTCAGTGAATAAAATGGTCAACATTTTGAGTTTTGCTGTGAAACCTGGCTACATTCATTAGCCTATATTTAGGCTTTTTCATTTAAATGGAATTCTTATATAATATTATAATTACTTGATCAAATAAGCAGTCTGAACTGAAGCGCATATTTATTTCGTGCAACATTTATGCGCACCCTCGCTAATATTCCATTCTGAACTTTACCAATTTAGTATATGTTGAAATTATACATTAATACATTTCACTGTATATGTAGGTCTGTATATAAGTCTTGAGGGAGTGTTTCATAAATGGTGCCACAAGAAAAGAGGTTGAATTCTTTGGAGGTGTATTCAATTACGTGCGAAGGCGGGTGTGACAGTAATGGCATTGCGATCTATATGTGCACTTCTGATGAGGAGCTGACCCTGAAGGCTTACATAGTCTCATAATTAAACGAGCCGTCAGCTGGATTCAGATGGTGGATGAACCAGAAGACTTTTCTGGAAGTTATTTTTCGAAGTGCCACAGAAATCTTGGTTAATGAGGTAGCTGCAGTCTAACTATGCTCATCAGGAACTTGTTTTAGAGTAGAGAATCCATTGTTTGTAGTAAACAACAGTAGGTGGGCTAATATTTCATCTACAGTATGTGTTTAATCACTCCTGCATAAGCTGTTCTGCAGTTGGTGATGCGGTACTTCTTAACATGACATACTCTCCTACTGAGTTACAATCTATCACCATACTTCTAGGCCACCCAGCACCCTAGACACAAATGAACGTGAAGGCCAGTTTGGAGAGTATATAGTGGATGCTGAATTGAAGCATCACTTGTTAGTGATATTTCTGCAACTTGATTCTCTCAACCTCGCAAACATTGCTTGAGCCCATTTGTTAACACAAGGACATTTTTTTAAATCATTTTTCTTCTATTGATTGCTTCACCAGCCAAATATGTAGTACTTCTGTTTTCATTAAATCTTAAGCTATTTCTTTATATATATTTCAGATCTTGATTACATGTGCAGAGGCAAACACGCTTATATTGTGCATGCTATCAATTAATTCTGAAACATAAAGACAACATCCAGAGGATAAGTTTAAGGATGATGGATATGAACTAGAGAGAACTCATGTGCGCTGTTTTGAATGATGAAGTTGTGATTTAATGAAGTATGATTAATCAAGTTTTCCAGTTGTGATTAATCAAGTTCTCCAAGCTGCTCGATTGTGTTGTCATTTAGAGATGGGGAAATTCAGGCTTTGATTACCTAGGGAACTAAAGGTAATTTGATTATCTGTCACAAAGGGTAATACTTAACGGTTTGTATTACATAGGGCATTGATTTATGGAAAGAAAGAAGTGCCATTTGTTTGAGTTATCACTTAAAGCTGCTTACAGCATATGTTTTGTAGCTTAACTGTAAAACAACACTATATTTTAGTGTTAAGGAATGCATGTATACTATCTGTGCTGTGTGATACATCTATCTGTGCTGTGTGATACATTCGGAGCTGCTTTATGTAATTGGAGCAAAATAAATAAATAAATTTGAAAAGTCGAAATATGACTGTCATTTAGATATACGGTAAGTAAGTGGGATAGATCTGTTTTTTTCTCCTCTAGTTGACATATGACTCATGCATACACAGATTTGCTGATGGATATCTGTTCATATTATTGTCTGTTTGCCAGTCTGTGTTGGGGAGCATCACAGACATCTCTTTGGCTGTTTGTCAAGGGCACTGGTTTGCAAATGTCAAGCTAATATTTTCCAGTCATTATGTGAGAATTATTTGAAACAACTGCCATCAGATACTGTGCCAGGGGCATGTGAATGGTCAACACAAGGCAGCAGTTAATATTAAAGGAGTCATTGAATGTGACATTCACTTTAACAAGTGGTTTGAATTTAAATATGCAGTCGTCATTTAATCCTGAAATCTTAGCCGCAAAAAATCTTATGCGTCAAAAAGCGACGCAAACTTGTTTGAATTGCGCCACACAAACTGTTTTTCTGCTCGGATTAAAGGTTCAAAGTTTAAACTGTTGAGTATGAAGCGCTTGTATTCTGTGATGAACACAAATTACTTACACTGTGTGCAAAGAGACATAAATGTGGGATATTCACACTGAATTTTATTACAGCATAATGGTATATAATTATAGTATGTATTTTTGATTAAACTATAGCATGTGTTCATTTATTCTGAATGTTTTTAGAAATTTACATTTTTAAGAGACAAAAAGTGATATTATTATTTTCAGGCAACCCAAACCTGTTTCTTGATTTGAAATTAGAACATGCAGAAACTTTAAAAATTTATTTTTTGATATTATTATATTTAGATATTTATTTAGTTAAGGAAAATTAATTGTCTGGTTTCTAGAACTTTCACTTTGGAGCAAAATTCTGGCTTTAAACTTAAAAGAAATAAAGATCTTACATTTATCGTGATAATTATCGAAATCGACTGATACCGAAATCGATTTAATATGCATTAAACTCTTTTTTAACATTAATAACAAAAAGAAATGTTTCACAATCAACATATTAAATTATTTCTGGAAGATCATGTGGCAGACTGGAATAATGGCTATTGCCATCACAGGAATAAATTACTTTTTGAAAATATATTTAAATAGAAAACTGTAGAGTTATCTCATTTTAAGTTATCTTAAATTGTTTAAATATATTATATAATTTTACAACATTAATGTTTTTTTGTATTTTTGATCACGTAAGTACAGTCTTGGTGAAAACAAGACAAGCAAAAAACAAAAACAAAAAACCCTCTCTACTACTGTATATATTGTATTAATATTATTTGTAAGCTTTTGGGACGTTCAAATAAATATTGTACATTTGCTCTTTGAGTGCTTTCTAGTGTAATAGAACAACAAAACAAAACAAAGCCCATTTGGAAAAACTGGCGATTATTGAGCATTATAATTAGACATTGTAGATCTGAAGAGGAAGGCAATAATATGCAGTTCAGAATAACAACAACAAAAGATTATTAAAGAAATAAAGACATGTTGGAATAACAAAACTGGGAAGGAAGCAAAGAGAATTTTAGAACTAATATCAATGCTTCAAAATGACAAGACATTCAAAGCTCTTCAGCACGACATGTCATGCCAATTGCTCATTCAGTTCCAATTATCTACTCATTTCAAGGCAGAACATGGAGTATTTTTGGATTTGCTGAGAAACTTTCTTTTGAACTCAAGATCAGAAAGTCTCAGGAGTAATTTCACGTGCTTTAGCAAACCCTCACATGCTATTAGCTGGTGTATACAGATGCGAGTCAGATGCCGTCGTCCTTTGAATCGTGTTACTTATGTTGAGCACTCTAAGATGACTGCTGCTCACAAATTGTCTGTATTAATTTGAGTATGTTTCTTCACCTTCTGCTTTTTCCCGGTGCTTTTCATTTGATGCTGAAGTGATCAAAAACCTACAGAGAGGATAAAAGAATACAAAATGTTTTTTTTTTTTTTCCTAATGATTTTCTATCAGTGTCTGTGTAACATAGGAGACAGAGGCATGCGGATCCATTTGCAGCATTTATTTAATACTCGTAGTCATAATCGGCAAAGAGGCACAGAGAAATCAGAACAGAGAACAGAGACATGAACAAAACCAGACAAAAGTTGGGGCAGGCAGCGAACAATCAGAGTTCCAATAATCCAAGTCACAAAGGCAGGCAGCAGAGATTCAGGCAGAGACAAAAAGTCCAGGGTCAAACAGAGAAAACACAATGCACAACTGCAGACGGCAGTGACGTCCTCCAGAGGTGTGCAGACGGCAATGACGCCCTCCAGGGTGGAGCAGCTGACACAGACACCCTCCAGGGCAGCCTGGCAAAGTCAAGGTTGAATCAGGGGGAACTGTAACCCGATGGCACAGGGAGGTTAGTGGCCTCAGTGGCCGTGACAGGACAGTCTGAGAGTTCAAAAACGGCCTTCATAGCGGTGATGGTCCAGAACGAGAGTTCATAGCAACAAGCATGAGCTTGTTGCTGTGACAGGGCAGGACGAGAATTCAAAAAGACCTCGATGGCCGTGACAGGAGAGGATGAGAATTCAAAAAGGACCTCCATGGCCGTGACAGGGCAGGACGAGGACTCATGTGCGGCTTCCATAGCCGGGATTAGGAAGGGGTGAGAATTCAATGATGGCCCTTCTGGCTACGGCAGGGTAGAACAAGAGTTCAGTGGCCTCCGTTGCATGACCAGAGTTCTTTGGCGGCCTTCATGGCCATAACAGAGTCAGGCAAGAGTTCATTGGTGGTCCCCAAGGCCGGAGCCGGGCCAAACGGGAGGTCCATGGCTTTCTTGGCCGATTCATTTAGTCCAGGGGGTTGTTTAGCTGCTGGTGGAACCTCCAGAGAATCTATGGTGGGAACCGACATCTTTGTGGGTCGTGCAGCCACCAGCGAAACCTCCAACAATCCTGTGGGAACTGCCGACACCTCCAGGGGTCGTGCAGCTACCGGAGGAACCTCCAGAGGATCTATGGCTGGAGCCAAGTTCTCTGGTATTTGTGCTACTACTGGTGGGACCTCAGAAAGATCTACAGCATAAGCTGACACCTCCGACAGTTCTGGGGCAGACTCACGAGTGGGCAAAGTTTTGGGAGCAGATTCATGGGAAGGTGAAATCTCTGGAACAGAGTCAGGGACAGAGAAGATCTCTGGAGCAGGTTCTTGATCTGGAGTGGACTTGGAGACATGGCCTGTGCTCAGCCGGACCAAGCTCAAGGCACTCTATGTAGACAGAGACAATTTGTGGGTCTCCTATCCTCTTTAGTAGAGACCAACGCACTGTTCTATATCTGCTTCCTGAAGGGGCTCGAAGGGAGCATGCTGCAGGCCATGTAGGGCGACAGCAAGATCCCAAGAGGGTGAGAGATGTGGTCTCGGGGATTTTTCTTTTTTTTTTTTTCCATCAACTCGGCGCACATCTCTAGGAGACCGAACGATGCCGCTTCAGCGGGGAGAGAACAGTTTTTGAGAGGGACAGGCCACAGGTTGTTGCACTGATATGCTCGATCCTCGAACGAAAACACTTTATTGAAAGGTGTCTGGGTCGATGGCTTCACTAGGAAGGGACTGGTTCAAAGCTTGTGGTTCAGGATGGGTCTCAACCCACTGCTCTTTCTGTGCACGATGGAGTGAGGGCTGTGAAACCTTGACTACAACTCGGCTGGAGGGACAGGCTCTATTGTGTCCTTCGCCAGTAGGACAACAACCTCCACACGAGTCGCTGGGGGAATCAAGGGACTTTGACCTCCATGCCAGCAGTGGGGCAGCCTGTAGGGGGACAGTGGCAGGGACTGTGAGTCTGGCTGCATTGAGCAGCGTTTACCTGCCTCCCTGGCTCCCGTGCTGGCGACACAGCGCCCAGGGTCAGCATCTGTGAAGACAAAGAGATTTGTGTTAGATGGGGACCTTCATACACTGGTCCCGGAGATGATGAATTTGTGTTAAGACTGGCTCTCTCTGTGTGTACAGAAACTCCTGGCCCTCCTCCAGGAGTGGTGGATGGTGATGTCATTGACGTCACCCAAAGAGCAGTCCTCATCACCTCTAAACTGCCTGTTTCAGGAATGCTTCCCGCCCCTCCTGGTGTTAAAGGCTGGTCCCTGTCCCAGCAGGCGGCACCCCTCGCCCGCAGCCAGCTTGACGACGGGCCTCAGGTTGGGCATCGGCAGAGGTCGGAGCAGAATTCCTGGATGCCGCAGGGGGACGCCCTCTTCAACGAGCAGGCGGAGGAGCACTCGGGGGCGGGCTGGCCGGCCGAGGCAGGACGTGAAAAATCGTCTCGGCCCGCTGCTGAACTGCGGAGAACTCCTGGGCTAAGTCCTCGACTAGCTGCACCGCCATCGAGAGTGGCGAGGACTGAAGAGCCTGGGTGCAGATGTGACGAGTAAGGGGCTCGCCACAACCTGGAAAAGCTCTTCGTGCACCTCCGGGAAGAATGGCACTGGGAGAGAGCGCGGCGGAGCCGCATATCTAACCCCAGAAACCAATCATCCAGCCACGAAGGGTCGGCTGAAGGCATACGTGGCACCTCCATACCAATACCAATTCGAGGTGGCTTCACCCTTACCATCTGACTCAGCCTCTGATGCTGCTGAAGACATCTCAAGCGCCTCACTGTGGCACGGGGAAAATGCGAGGGGAAAAATCTCAGTCCTGCGAGCGAGAGGCGGGACTTCAATGTAGTCATGGTCATACACTTGCAATGAATGCATTGACCATTCACAAAAGCTGCCTCAGCGTGTGCTCGACCCAGACACGCGAGACAGCGATCGCACCCATCCAAAGAGGTGAGGAAACTCCCGCACACAGAAGCGCACAATCGGCTTGATATTCCGTAGAACGCCTCACTAACCATGGGAAAAATTTGCTCTTTCTCCCGGTTGCCCAGGGAAGACCTATCGCTGCAGCTCCGTGCACTCAAAAAAGTCTTTGCTCGCTGGATTTGCAAGATGACTGGCACATCCAGCTTTTAAAAAGGCTACCAGGCCACAGGATCCGCTGACAGCTGCCCAGATAAAACGCTATCAGACGAGAAAGCAGGAACTCTTTAAAGCAGGACTCTTCCTCGTACCATTCTCCAAACTCACAGAGGGGGTCTCCTGAAGTAGCTCAGAACGGCTTCGGCTCTGAAGCGAAAGTCTGCATGTGCATTACTCACACAGTGATGAGGTGCACCTGAGCGCAATCAAGTGCACGCCGATATTCATTGGCCTTTTGTATAAAGCTCAAAGGCATTTGGTCTATCTGGCGAGTTCCCATATGAAACGTTGAAGTGATTCGACTGAAAGGTAACTTTATTTATCGTGTACTGTCGGTGTCACAACTTTGCAGATTCACATACAGCTACATGACACACTGCATGAAAGATCATATTTGAAAAGGCATAATAGGAGCACTTTAAGCCAAATATGAGAGAAAAGAAAAAAAGAGAGAAAAAAGAGTTTTCTTTGGATCACTGCCTTTGAGCAGTTGCCTGTGGTATTGGAGTCATACCATGGAAATTAATAAAATGCACAATTTTGTTTTAGAGGGTATGCTATGCAATAATCATACAATTTATTCACAGTCATTTGCTGTAGGTGTCTGCGATAACCTTAGAAGAGAAGTAAAACACTTCAAAACTTCAGCTGTGTTTGTATTTTTTAAAATATTGCTTTGTTACCCCTTGAAGAGCATAAGAGAGCTTCAACAGCTTAAAATGAACCTCAAAACAAGTCATATTATAATTTTTTGCCACATCACAAAATTCGGTCACACCAAATGCTGATTATTTTATCTGTAGCGTGATAAGGGGTTGAATGGCAAAGAGAAACATGTTCTCGTATGTGTCTCAGTTTTTGCACTTCCATTAGCAGGTCCTTGCTTCTTTCCAGCCCGTCCCCTGAGCCCTGTTGGCTTGATCCAGCACTATAAATAGACAATCTGAAAAGACCCTCTGGTTTTTTTTTTTTTTTTTTTTTTTTTCAAAAATGAGCATTACTTTTTAGAACCCTCTGTTCTCGTCTTCTACCACATCAGCACCTGTTTTAACATCACACTGACCTCAGGTGTAGCTTAAGGGAAGCTGTCAGCCAGTGAAGGAGCTCTGGGTGCATACAACTTAAGACTTAGCCCTGTAACCTTCACCTAATCGGCCATAATTGACCAGCCTTGGTGAAATAATGTGTCATTCAGGGGATGCCGGGGCAAGGGCTATGTGTCAGGCATTCAAAATTCAATTGCACATGTGGTTTTTATAGCAGGAATTTTGTATGTTGGATTTAAACAGGTGATGGTTGTAAATGTCTGACTGGGAGAAATTATTAAAGGGGTTTTATTAGTTTATTAGTTTTAGAATAGTGCATTAAATTCGAAAGCACTTCGAAATACTGCTTTTTTACACATTGCACAAAGGAATGGAAAGCAAATGGCATCGAAACTTTTCTGAAGACAGTCAGTTTCCTTTAATGTATTTATACATGTAATTAAATCATATATTATTTTATACACATAGCTTATGCATTCTATCTCTCGGCACTGTGCCTTGAGTAATGTTTTCACACAAAACTTTAAAGTCTCTCTTAAGAGACTCGTATAATAATAGCTTTGATTAAAACTGAGCAGTATTTATGTGGGGGTTTTTTTATCGCTATAAACAAATACAGGGTTAATGATAATTAAAATAAGAAGAGGGATAATTAAAATATCCTCACCGCTGATATCAAATATGTCTTGATGAGCTACTTCCAATCAGTCCAAGAGCTACTGGTAGCTCACGATCGAGGTGTTGTAGACCCTGCTCTAAACGGTAGGAAGCTATGGTTAGTGTAGCAAAAACATTTGTGGGTGTCATAGGTCAGGTATAGTTATTGTTATATTTGTAGTAAAACCATTGTTAAATACATCCGTTACGTCCCTAGTTAAGTTTTTTTAAGTGTACTAAAGGGAGCTATTTGCATTTACAGAATTGTATTTTCAAAGATCTTGGTAAGCCTCAGGTAAGAGTAAAAAAAAATGGACCTGAACTAAATTGTAACTACTATAACTAATGCATATGCTTTCCAGTTAAGTGTCTGTGATTGACACTGGCATGCCCACGCTGCAGCCTGACTGCCCTGAAAATGTCTTCTGAAACCCTCCTGCGGTGTCACAAATGGAGAGTCGTTGCTAAGGGGCCTTGCTTTGTTTGCCTCCTGCTGGTTTGGGGGAGGCAGAAGCCTCTTTGTCATGCAGGTGGCTATATAGATATAAATATCATGCTGAAAAACTTTGCTGCTTCGGCAAAGCTCAGAGTTTAAAGTGGTGTCCCCAGATTAGCCTCTTGGTGTATGTGATCAATGGAAAGAACCTACACACACTTGACTGAATATGCAGACACTCCTCCGGCATCCCATCGAGGCTTAGACTAGTGATAGGTCTATTGTGGTTCCCCCTGAATATTTGTGATAAGACTCGGTAACAACACTCTGTGCTGTAGTGCAATAGTGTGCCTGACTGATGAGCCTCATTGAATTGCAATTGTCACGTTACGGGCGAATTAAAATATATAATAGTTTAGCTTCTATATCATGTGACAAATTAGTGGAGATTTGCTGAAAACGCAGTACTTCAGTTCACTTTGGCCTCTGATTTGTTTTCGTAGTGGCTGTACATGCAGGTTTTGTTATTCATGTTGAAGACTGATATTTTCTGCTACATTTTTTTAATACGTGTGCAACATTTTTGATGCAATAGTAATATAATACAAAGAATGGTGTTATAAATGTAAATGTGTCATCACACGACTTTCTGCTATCAGGTCTGTAAACTTAAGCGTGAAACACTTTATTGCTTTACAGACATTTACAATATATATAGGAAGTGCAATGTCTTCTTTTGAATTAACCAATTCAAATGGAAATTAAATATTCTCAGATTGTATAATCCATAAAAAAGTGATGCTGACTTCAAAGAAAGCATTAGTCTATATTGAATATATATATATATATATATATGTATGTGTGTGTGTGTGAGTGTGTGTGTGCGCAGTATTTTAGATTTTTACATTGCATTTTCGTATTTTTTATTTTATTAATTAATGAGCTGATTAATTTATATTAGTATATGATGACAATGGAACATAATTAAAGAGTGGTAAATATTTGCCAATTGAATTTTCATAAACCTGATGGTTTAAACGATAGAGATCTTTTGACAAAATATAATGTCACATTTAATTCAACAACATGTGACCTAGTCGCTAATATTATGCATGGTTTTATATCTAGTCATTTGCCACTCTGTTCCCATGTTAACTGTAATGCATTAACAGGCTCAAGGTTTAGTGCCAACATTCAAAGTGAATGATGCTCAGCATTTTCTCAAGTGTATGTGTTTTCATCCCTGTGGTGTGCATTATTTAGCACTCCAAGTGGCTCAAGAAATAGCAGGTGACATTGTGGCGGGTTGGTGGTGCTTATTTATAGAGAGTTTCTAAATGTGAAATGTATGAATCTAGCAGACATAGATGTTGATTTCTGTTTGGAGCTCAAATCACTTTAAGATGAAGGTAGCAGCTTGGTCTAAAACACGGATTGTTTTAAACCCGGGGCTTATGCTAAAAACAAGTCAGCCAACAGAACAAGACAAAATATAACTATATTCTGATGCAATGCATGCTCTGAAAACAAGTCTTAATATCTTATGCAATTGGCTTCTCAGGTGAATTGATCTTGTTTAGGGAATTTTTAGATGTTTCTACTGGAACAAATACAAGACAAATAGAAAATTATTATATACAGAGTATTTGCCAGAATTGTGTAGTGAGGTGTACACAGAAGTTGTTATACCAAAAAAAAAAATTGTAAGAAGGTAAATATTATTGAAAAACATTTTTAGACTGTTCTCACAGTGTGTATCTGTTTAATAGCAGTTTGCTTTTATATATTTCATTTTCTAGGCAAAGCAATGCTTGCTTGGTCTGAGTGATACCATTTCAATTTTGGGTCTACGAGGATATCAGAATGTAACATGAATAATGATGTAAAATGGCCAGTCAACACTGTCAGTTGTGACTTATGATATAATGCACATTGTACTTTTGTCATAGAAGTCATATCAATCAATCTGACAAGAAACTGTCATAAAGGATTGCAAAGTGTACAGTTGGTTTTAT
>JAUYWG010000032.1:13044728-13061462 GCA_034779775.1 Enteromius afrohamiltoni
AAAGCTCAAAGCAGATAGGTCTCTCTGGCGAGTTCCCATATGTAACGTCGAAGTGATTCGACTGAAAGGGTAACTAATATGTATGTGTATATATATATAAATATATATATAATTTTTTTTGGCAAGAAACATTTAAGAATGCTCCAAAATATAACCCATTTTGGAAGTTGACGACTTACAGGACATCTGCTTAAAGTTGTTGAAGAATGTGACAAACCCATAATAGCATCACTTGTATCCGTTGGCTAATTCAATTAAGTCTCCTCATGCTGCTAGAGTACATTGTTTCATTTGGTCTTAATAGTTTCCCCTTCATAAAGAGATATCCCATCTGGTCTAATTTTAAACTGCCTGTAACATTCAGCCTTACATAATTTTCTCTGCTGCGAAGTTACATTTTGCTTGTTTGGCTAATTCAAAGTGATGGACCCAAAGGAAATCAAATTATCTATTGGATCTGGTGCTGTATGTGGTCGCAATCTTGGTATGGTTTTTATCAAGCAGTCATTAGCAGCATATGCAGATTATAATCGCGCTGCTGTAGTGACCACAAGGCAACGTGTGTATTTTTCTCCCCCAATAATTAGTCATAATCATGGTTATATTTGTGAAATGCACAGAAAACAACCAGTACTCCATGGTTTTCTTCAGTTAGAAATGCACTTATTGCGTAACTCTTTGAAATCATAACTATTGCATGATTTTTTTATTTTTTTTTGTGCAAATATGGTTTATGATAGCTCTAAACAGTACAAATGATTTACCCTTTTTTTCTAGATCTCTATTTTTCTTATATATATATAGTTGCTAAAAATGAATGCTCTATCATGTTGGAAATATCCCCTACACCAAATCTAACCCTACACCTACCCGATGCAAAACTGAAATAACAATGCATTTGATGATGAAACTTTGCCGTTTCAACTTCCTTTTATACACATTGAATGGATTCTAACCAGAGCTCCTAGCCTCTCAAGTATATTTAAGTACTCCATGAGCTATCGAACAATCCAACTGTCTATTAAATAAACTCATAGATATGAAGCTGGATATGTGTGATGTTTATGCTCAAAAGCATCAGTTTTTAAATATCCCAGCATATTAATATTGTTTAGTCATAAAGTAATTTTTATGATATTTTGAATATTATATATGATATATATATATATATGAAAACTAATTGAATGAAAAGGACAATTTATTAATCAAAACTCATTGATCAAAAGGAATGAAAGGTTTCTGAGTTTTACTGCCTCCAGTGTTCATTTCATTTGGAAACTGCAGTGATATGTACTTGTTGGTACATATTTCGTGTCTCTGTAAAAAGTGCACCCATATGCGCAAAAAAGTTACAGACTGAAGCTTTAATTGTGGATGGAGTAATCTAGGCAACTAACCAATATTCTTCTTCAGACATCTCTGTTTGTCTTTTAATTTTCTGTACCAAGAACTTTAGTAAAGTATCTTTTTATTTTCATAATAAATATGTCTCTCTCCCATTTTCCCTTTCATTTTCTCTATCTCTGTAGGGTGGTATGATTGCTCTTCTGTTGTCCATCCTATGTTTGGTGTTGATCCTGTACACTCGTAGACGCTGGTGTAAACGTCGGCGTGTGCCTCAGCCACAAAAGAGCGCTAGTGCTGAAGCAGCCAATGAGATCCACTACATCCCATCTGTGCTGATGGGTGGACAAGCCCGGGAAAGTTTGAGAAATTCACGTGGACAAGGGCACAACTCAAGCGGCACCCTCAGCATCCGAGAGACTCCAATCTTGGATGGGTACGAGTATGACATCACAGACCTACGCCACCACCTGCAGCGGGAATGCATGAACGGCGGCGAGGACTTTACCAGTCAGGTGACACGTACGCTTGACTCGCTTCAAGGGTGCAATGACAAAGCCAGCATGGATCTCACTCCAGGTTTGTGAGCCCACAGCACACTGAACTTGTGAACGAGTGTAGGGATAACAAAAGTAAATAAATTATTAAATAATAACAATATTAATCATTTACTCACTAATATAATTTCAAGTATGAGCAGGCACTGGACATTTTTTTATGCAATTTTTTTATGAATTGAGCTTTTAAGTAGTGGTTTCTTCAGTTAATGTTAGAAACTGTTGTGCTGGTTAACATTTTTGTGGAAAAAAAAGTTTATTTATTTACAGTCTTCTTTGATTTATAAAAAACCCTGAAATAACAGTAAAATTGTGAATATTTTTAAATGCTTAGTTCATTCAAAAATTCTGTCATTAGTTACTTACCCTCATGTCAATCCAAACCTATATGACTTTAGTTTATTTTCAGATAAATACAAAGACATTTTGATGAAATAAGTAAACTGGATTAACCGATTTATTGAAAATATCTTATGTGCGTGACAAAGAGAGGGTTTAATGTCATGGCTTTTAATTATATCGTGAATTATACTTGAAGCTTTTTATTACCAAAATCTGTGGCTTCAGAAAACTTGAAATTTCATGCTTTCATAATTCCACTTTCCCTTTCAGTCAGTCAGTCACTGTCGTCATGGGGTCTCGCCTGAGAGACCATTCTTAGATCTTAGAAAACAAGCCAATCAGGATTGGCCTGTGAGAGTGCGCCAGCCACTCCCAGTGAATACAGGTATTATTATACCATATAGCTTCTTGCTTCGGAGCCTTTGCTCATGGAAACAAGCTGTGAAAGAAAACTTACAGAAGAAACCTTGATCAGCGTGTCCTGCAAGAAAAGCGGAATCCTGATCACCCTCGGTTGTGTATTGGCATGCAGCGGTCCTCGCCTTGGCACTCCCGGCTTTCTAAAACAGCAAATTTCTAACACGGTCATAAGTGATGTCTTCTGGATTAGCTTTTTAAGCCGTGAGCTTCTTGGTGCAGTAGTTTCCTCGCCTCGGATGACAGTCATGATCATTGCCTCATGCGTTTGGGTCTCAAGCATGTTTATGGATGGTTCATGTCCCCATTGCGAGCACATGTTCATGGAATTGCTGAGATCATGGCTTTCTTTTGTTAGAAGGCTAGCCACGCGTACTACCCATAGTTTGGCGGGTCCTATGGACTCCTCGGCTACATCGGCTAGCGGTTCGGGGGATCTGATGGTTAAAATTCAAAATCACCTGCCTGGTAAATCCCCACGGGCTAGCGGTGTCCCTTAGAGCTACCGGTTGACGATGCCACTGTCACCTGGTGGAATCGCTCACGTCTCGTGTCCCAGGCCTGTAGGATGTCATCAGCCGTGACTGGCAAAGCTTACAGTGCTGTGGGTCAGACTGCTTCCACCCTGCATGCAATGGCTATCCTGCAAGTACATCAAGGCAAAGCAATGAAAGAACTGCTCGGTGGTAGTTCTGACCGTAGGTTGATGCAGGAACTGCGCTCAACCACTGACTTCGCCCTCTGGGTGATGAAGGTGACTAGGAGGGCCCTCTGTCAACTCATGTCTACCATGGTGGTTCAGAAGCGCCATCTCTGGCTGAACATGGCCCAGATGAGTGACGCCGACAAAGTACGCTTTCTCAACGCACCAGACTCGTCGGGTTACCGCTGTTCCTGTTGACACAGAGACGCATTCTTTCATGTGTGCGACCCCAGGATTGGTTTGCAGCCATAGACCTGAAGGACGCATACTTCCACATCTCGATTTTACCTTGACACATATCGTTTCTACGGTTTGCCATCGAGGGTCAGGCATACCAGTATAAGGTCCTCCCCTTTGGTCTGGCCCTGTCTCCCCAAGCCTTTACTAAATTAGCAGAGGCTGTGCTGTCCCCTCTTCGGGAACAAGACATCAACCAACAGGGTGGTGTCCACTTCTGTCGCATCTCGCAACTCGCCCGTTGTCTCCTCCTTTGTAGGCACTCGCGGTTATAATCACTGCAGGCCATTCATGTTCCAGTAGATCTGAACTGGGCAGCAGATGTGCTCTCATGACAGCAAATTCTCCCTGTAGAATGGAGACCACCCTGGGACCAACCAGCTCATTTGGAGTCGATTCGGGGTCAGGGAGGATCAGGAGCAGGTTCTGCCCTTTTAACCTGAGGCCTGCACTGGGGGGCTGGTTATGATCGGCTCCTCAGCAAGAAACTATATGGTCAGGCTTGCCGCCATCTTAAATGCAGTGGAAGTGGCTGCACTCAATCCCGATTGGCTTGTTTTCTAAGATCAGGGAGGATTATTCTCTCAGACAAGACCCCATGACGCCAGTCATTGATGAAACGTCTCCACTCCCTCATTCAGGGAACAAGGGTTAAAGATGTGACCAAGACATTCATAATTATTCCTAAATTGTTATTGTCCTTTTACATCCTTTTTAAAGCTTTGAATGCTTCATTGGTTCATTATAGTTGCAGTGCCTTCTTTTTGTGTTTTATGAAAGTAAGAAAGTAATACAGCTTTTATACGAGAGGGAGTAATTTATATAATTTAAATTTTTGAGTGACCTACACTTTTACCTTGACCAACAATATTTGGGCTATAAAATTTCCAATAAAACCTCAGAGAGTAACCTTAATAATTTTAATAGCATGTTTTAATCATTCACTAAATTAATTCATGCTCCTAATTAATTTTTTATTTTATTTTTTTATTTCCTAACTTCAGAGATATATAAACAATGTTGAAAAGGTTACTTTGGGGAAGCAATAGGTTATGGATTACAAGTTACCATATCTAAAATGTAATAAGCAGTTAACTATTTCAGTAACCTTATTAAAGTAAGCTTACTTTTGATTACTTTTCTAATTTTCTGATGTTTTCAACTGTTAGCCATTTCCAAACATTTAAACGTAAACCAAGGATAGGTGATAATAATAATATAAAAAAGGTAATAATAAAAAATAAATTGAATTTTTTCATGTATCATGTACATATGCATAAACCAAAATGCATTATTCTGATTTATACAAATGTACACTGTGACACTAAATCTATTTTTACATCCAGGAACCTGTGAGATTTAAATTGCATGTGCTAAGCACATCATTTGCACATTGCTGGTCCTGAAAATATTTATTTCACCTCGAGAGCTCAAGAGTCAGCAGGAGAGTTCGCCTTTTCGATATGCAGCTGCGAGTGAAAAAGCCTGGGTTAAGTGTGAGCTCCAGAAATTGGATAAAGCCTATATCAAAACAGCTGCAAAGAGGGAATCAACATGACACATTTATTTATTTAGCTAGCTAAAGCTATTTTCCCAAATAATATTAAAGTAATAACACTATATTCCTGCTAAGCAAAAATGCTTATTTGGCCGTGGGTTCATGGCACCCATGGCACCCATTTCAGCTCTGCTATAGTAAGGAACCCGACCCAAGTCTGTTCCAGAGTGGCCGTGTCTATTGGACACACAGAATTTGGAATAGCCGTCTCTTATCAGATGTGAAATGATGTTGATGTTTGCCTTGAAGAGTAGCCCATTATAAATATTCCTAAAAAGCTTTGCAGGAGAGGTAATTTGCCTAATACAATAAAACCCTGCAGTGCCAGTTGTCTTTGTTGTGCAATTTACTCATTATGAAGGGGCAGACTAACTACAGGGGATGGCAATATTGCGTAACGGTGAATGACGGAATATCATACCCTGAATCACTGGGCTGTGAAGGCTTTCAGTTGCTTCATTGTAACGTAACCCTGAATATACTTCACAAGACCACTTAATCTTGTCTTTCTGAATGGCAAGCGTTTACATAAAGTGTCTCCACAAGCCCTTGGTGGACTGTTATTTGCCGCTGATCTGTCTGCCTGTATTTATTCCTAATTGTAACTTTTTTCCAAAAGGGAACGATAGCACAAAACTGTCCCTCATGAGCAAGTACAAGGACAACATCATAGCTACCAGTCCTGTCGACAGCAACCACCAGCAAAACACCCTCCTCCCACACAACACCTCCACCAACCAACGGAAGCGCTTGTCCAGCAAAACACACGGTGGGTCTGGTTATCGAGTGAAGTTTTTTTAAGTTTTTTTGCCTTAAAATATGACTGTCCAGCCCAGTCTCACAGCAATTCGTACCTATTTTAGGAGGTGGCTAATTCGTACGACATCACTCGTACAAATTAATTTCTTTTTTGCTAAATTGTGCATATTTGTGCATAGTTACCCTTAGTTACAAAAATATCTGCAGTACATTGAAGTATAACTGCAGTAAAAATGCAGTGCAGTGAAGTACAACTGGAGATTTTAAGTATAATAAAGTATATAACTGCCGTTCATTAAAGTTCAACAGCAGTTAAACGAAGTATAACGCAGTATAATGAAGTACAGATACAATATAACTGCAGTCCAGTGATATGCTGAAATGCATGTGAAGATTTCAGATGCAAAAACTTCTGTCTGATTAAATTTCTTTTTATGAGCATTTTTGAAATGAAGCTCCTATGTTTATGCCCAGTGATATTACTTAAATGGGAATGTTGTTATGTTCATGTTTTCATGTTTTTTGCCTTGTACTGCAGTTGTATTGTGCAACATAGCAAGTGCTGTTACATTTGAGATTGCAAGTGTTTATCTATATATTTTTTTTTTTATAATGTAGACTTACTATAAATATTCATACAAAAAATATGTTTGTACAAAAATAATAATATTTCACCCGCATAGAGCCCATGCACCAACTGTCGTCTTGACAATGAGTCTCGTGAGCAGGTGATTACTTGGGTAAATCAGCATCTTTCTGTAGTGTCTACTGCAGGATTAATATATTATACTATAAAATACATTTTGGTTTGACAACCGTGTTTTATATGTAAACTATCACAATTAAAGCACAGACATATAACAGCATTACATCCCGAGACTGTTCACAAATGTGACAAAAGAGATGAAATGCTTTCCGGAAGAGAAGTTCATCATGCGAGGTGACACATTGGCTTCGTCGAGCCATCCAGTTTAGCGGTGAGTATAATGTCTAATGTTCTCATATATCTATACTTATAATTTTAGAGAAATGTAAAAAGACTTAACTGATATCTTATTCAACCCGCTGAGATGAAAGGAAAATTAGAGGAAACTCCTCTTCCACGCTGTAGCGAGCGTGGGTCAGAGCATGAGGTGCTTATGATGATAGCAGAACACAGAAAAACAGACAAAATAATTGGTTTAATGCAGTTTTTACTATACTTTAAGTATAATAAAACATCAACATCTCAATCCAAATAGTAACAACCTTGTGTATAGATGCATTTAATTATGGCTCAGCAGTTTGTTATTAGCGGATCTGTTAGTGACGTTATTGTTCAGCTAAGTTCAGTTCTCATTCCAATAGCACCAGCATCAGTACATTATTTATAATATTGTAATGAATAAAATTGCACTAAATATACTGTATGTCTGTTTTTAGGAAAGCATCAATCCCTAATCGACATGAGGAAAAAAAAAATATTGAAAAGTGTTCAGCATGCAGTGTACCTATCTTTTGAATCATAATCGCACCATATTCATTTGTTGGCCAAAGAACTGATCTATAAATTAAACAAAATCTCCAAGATTTAGTGTGTTCAAAGACACTGTTAATGCTGACCAATATGCCACAACTGTATGACTAAGATTTATTTCAGGCAAGCATATGCCTATGCCGCATATGCCTGCAGTGAAAATTATAACTGAAGCTTTAGAATTTTTACATTCAAAACATCTCCACATCTGGGATGAAGACAATCATAAGAACCAAGCAGAAAAATGAGGACAAGCTCTTTAAAACATTAAACCTGCCTGAATAATGAAGGAAGAAATGTTCATGATTGTGTAATTTGTAAATAAACACTAATGTAAGTACATTAAGGGTAACTCATTATTATTTTAAGTAAAAAGAAAAGTAAAATAATGCATTGTTGCATTGTATAGTTTTGTACTTGAATTTATGATATTGCAAATGTGTGCAAATAAAGCTTATTTTCATTGCACTTATTTTGGTTGCATTTTATTAGTATAGCACTTTGGTTGTATTGAATTGTACTTCAGTTTACTTCAGTTTTATTATGTATTGCTGCAATACTGCATTCTATTGCTGTTGTTTATTAGTAATGCTACAGTTCTGCTGCAGTTGTATTGCAGTTGTATTTCAATAGTACTTCAGATGTACTGCAGTAATACTGCGATTCTATTACAGTTGTATTTACTGATGTATTGCAATAAAACAATGCAGTAATGTGTCCAAAAAAATTCAGGTTTTTACAGCTAAAAAGAACTGCAGTATTACTTTCTAAAAACTGCAGTATTTTTTGTAAGGGTGCCAATTCATATGAATTTGTATGAATTACCTACACTTAACCCTGCCCCTAAAACATGGTCATATAAGGTCATATGAATTTGAATGAATTAGCACGGATTTTCCACCTTGTATGAAAGCCCACAAATTGGTCATGAATCTGTGTTGGACTGTCGGGATTTATTAAAAATGAGCAAAATTAGCACTGCAAAGGCATGGGCACTACTTTATTGAATAAGCATTTGTAGGAGTTTCAGATACAAAATGTATAGGAGGATTATATAAAAAAGAATCATGCAAAGTCCATTTTACTAGTGTAAATTACCATTTCAGTACACCCAAAAAAGCATGTCTTAGACTATTTTGCATTGTGTCATAAGTACATCACCCACATCAAATGAACATCGGCTCTGCTTATTTGTGACCGTGCTTGGTATATTTCTTTGTTTGATATGTACAGTAAAATATAAGTTGCGTCTGTGTTCTTTAATTTGCACTGTCACTATGTCAGTAAATTACTCACATAACTTTCCTTTGTTTTGGAATTGCACTCCTCTGCTAATTTGTTTAGTAAATCTAGCCCATAATTGCAGCAATCTGTCACTACTGTCATTATGTGCAATTAAATGCATCATTGCTGCATAAAAATATAAAATAATAATAATAAAGCTTATGAATAATAGTGAATGTGCATACATCATTTAATAAGACAAAATAAATTAATAAATATAGTATTTTCCAGCGTTTACATACTTGAAAGGTTGTACAGTTGGCCATACCATTACAATTTTTTATTACAAATAGGATGTGCTGCTGGTAAAAATTATGCACTTTATTAACATTAATTGAACAATACAGAAACCATAACCACAGAATCGCAATACAGACCAAACCATGAGAAATGTGAGCCATTACACCCCCATCTCATTCCAACCACCGTCTATCTCTGTAATCATAACCACAGACAAATATTTGTCTTCCACTCTCTTGGCTATCCCATTCCTGGTTTGATCTTTTCTTCCTCTAGCTTTATGCTTGGCTGATCAGATCCCCAAAAATGTTGATTCGATGAGGTATTAATATGCTTTTTTGATGAATTTTTGATATTGGTTGGATGTAGTGGTGGTGTTTTTTTATTGAAACATGCCTGAAGATATCTACTGTCAAATACAAGTTCTTTTCTCCTAGATTTACTTTAAGCACAAATCGCTGATGTCCACTGAAGTGTTTTCCTTGAGTAAGATTCTGATTTCCTTGCTGGGCAAATATTTGACTCTCTGCTCATGCTTTAATGCTTCATTACCTCACTCCAGCGGACGTACAGCCTCTCTCTGACCTTCAGACCAGCCTTTTTTAATACCCAATGCACTTGGATTGTGCATTCACTGCATATGAATGTACATATGTAAAGGTGCACTCAGGAATTCTTGCCTCATTAAAAAGCTTTACAGAAATGAAAAATAATAATAAATAAATAAATAAAAGTTACAAAATTTGCACTCTGTGAAGACTTAAGTCCTATCCAATAAAAGCTGTTAATATTAGAGTGGGTTACCATGCTGAGATCACATGATCAGCTGAATGTTGCTTATGTTATTTCAGATTTTTCTCCCTCATTATAGGGCACTTTCACAGCCTATAAAGTACTCATGAAACAGTACATTTAATGCTTACCAAGACTTTTTTTTCGGGTGCATTTAAAAAAATTGAAAAGTTTAATTTTCAGCAGCAGTTGCTCTAGTCTTTAGAATCTAATTTGGTGCTCATTTCTTTATATATTTCTATTTTGTATATACTATTTGGTGTAAACTCTGATGTGTTTTTCAGGATTCTTTAATTAATAGAAAATCGAAAAGAAAAAGTATCTAATCTCACCGTTTAGCAATTTAATACATTATTACTGATTAAAAGCATTAATTTCTTCAAAAATCAAGAATGTCATAACAACACAAAACATACTAGCAGCATCTGTATAGCTGCTCTTTAAGTGTCAGTTATTGTTCCTGGGAGCTGCTGATTTCTTTTAACAATGCCCAAGAATTGTGGGCGTGCAGATTATCATGAGCAAATAAATCACTAAACATTTCAAGTTTTAATCATTTTTTATGTAGGCGGATTATGTATTGCCAATTCACTGATTGACCATGCATGAGTTTGTCTCTGAGGGTTTGAGCCTGTCTTTGGGTTACTGGCCTCTGAAAGCTCTTTCTGACAACTCCAAAATAGCAACTCCAGATTTCCATAACTTTTAATATTCATACTGATATTGTCCTGTTTGTTTAAAAAATGGTTTATGACAAACTGACTGACTTTGAAAAGGTTCCTTTTTCCTGTTTATTTTTTCTTTCTCTCTAATGAACTTTGTATCACTATTCATGAGCGAGCTCTCAGAGCAATCCGAGAAGACGAAAGCTACTAAAGGCTATGTTTAGACACCCGTTCACGTCGCCGGAGGAGAATGTGTGTGAGTGCACAGATCCTCTCAAGTTCTTCTTTTTTTCCTCAGTCACACCTGCCTCTCTCACCTCATCTATTTATACCCCTCATTTTTCATTAGACAAATTGAAACTGTTGCTGTCGGCATTCGCCGTTATTCTGCTATCTCTAGGTCAGCGGTATCTGTGTAGGTGTTCGACTTCACCTTTTCTCGTTTCGAGATCATTCTGGAAACACTGTGATTCCAAGACCTCGCAAATGATTGAGTTCTACCACCCTGAATGGTGGTACAAAATAACTTTTTTTTTGTTGCAGGAGGTGTGTGCACCTGCACTGCATGCCGAGAAGCTGTTGGCGCTACGTGTTGAATATTTAAACGAGCTCATCTTTTATTCCCCTCCACGGAGCTTTGCACCTTTGGCCCCCTGCTTAATTGTGGAGGCTAGCGCACAATCCTCACCTGCTCTGTGAGGTTTATGGCTAATTCCTTTGAAGGTGCTTCTTTTGTTCTCATTTGTTACGAAAACAAAAAGAGGCATTGGCGTGCCGGCGTGTCATTTCGAAATGGTTGTTAACGTTTGAAGTCTTAAATGCCAGGTGTTTCATCAGCTTTTTGTTGGATTTTCATTATAGGCCTACAATCAAGACATTTTTACTGATGTGCTCTTAAGGCATTTCGAAACAAAAGGGTCAAATTCACTAAATTGTTGCATGGTATTTAAACACAAAAGCCTGCAGTCTATTAATCCGGCATTTGGTTTAACCAGGCACTAAATACATTTAAATATAAATATATGTACGCTGGTGGCCAAATGGCAGTGAAATAATAAAGATTGAACAGTTTTGCTGCTTTAGATGTTTGTGGCAACAATGAAACTCTACTATTTAAAAGTTTTGAGGGAAATTTATATAAAAAAAAAAAGTTGATAATTGCTAAGAAAGAAAAAAAGAAATGAACCATAATGGCAAGGAACTATTAAATTAGTCAAAAGTGACAGTAAGTAAATGTGGATCTTTTAAATGTTGTATTAATCAAATACTGTAATCCTTTAGAAAGATATTACGTTTTTTTTTGTTTATTTAAATAACATTAATACATTAATTTCAACATTAACATGAGTACTAGCATAGCAGTAAAATCATATTAGAATGATTTCTGAAGGACCGTGTGACACTGAAGACTTAACTGAAGAGGACTGGCTGCTGAATATTCAGTTTTGCTATCACAGGAAAAAAAGTATTTTAAAATATATTAAAATAGCGTTAGACTGTAATGATATTTGGCACTACTGTTGCTTTTACTGTCCTTTTTTATCGTTAAATGCAGCCTTGTTGAGTGTACAGTAAGTGACCACCAGTGTATGTTCTTTAACATGTCTCTTATTTTGCTAAAGGTAACAGTTAGCCATTACAAAAATGAAAATAATAATAATAATAAAATAATTAAATTATATAAGCATTATATTGCCTTGTTTTCATGGTTCCTTTTCTAAATAGGTTTGCAGAAACAATGCCAAGAGCACATTCAAATAAACACCGTAATTAGCAATTCTTAGTGAATTCTTTCCAAAATGTTTAAAATCATTTTGACAGCATAGATGTTTTTACAAGACATATTGAGGACAACTGGCTTTTCACATTGTTGGTGTACTTTTCATCCATCTTTACACTTTCATTTATGAATCATTTGATTTGTCATTCAATATTTCAGAGTTGTGCTCTTTTAAGACTTGTGATTTCACTGTAGGGCAATCACAACTCCTGCTGTTCTCATGACCCGCCTGTGTCTTGTTTGCATCGCAGCTTTGAATATTTCATGTGTTGTTTTATGGCGGTATGAAATGATTCTGTAAAAATAAGCATCATTCGGTTCATTCCGTACAGATGGCTCATCTATAAATGATAATTGTTTGATTCTCCTCTGCACTGGAGAAGATGTTTTTAATGGATACCCACACTGTTGTGTGAATACGAAGTAACTCAAACATTATTTCTCATCATCATGAGTCGGTCTAATCCACGGGTCAGTGCGCTCATGCATCTCTTCCTCACGCACTGCATAATGAAAGCGTTTGTCTAGCTCTGACGGGTAAATTGTGTCTTTTGTGCACTGCAAAAAAAACAGCCCGAGGAGGCGTGCATCTCTTATCTCAGTCACACTCCTTACCTCCTGTTCATTACTTATATTTACCCAGTACTCTTCTGAGAGGAGAAGCGCATCTCACAGAAAAGCGATTATTGTATGACTACTGGCTTATTCTCCATAAGTCACTTTGGTGTGTGCTGTGTAGGATGTATGTTTGCAATTATACAGTCTATAATGTGTTTTATAAATCAATTGTTTGAATGCTTTGTAGACCTTATAAGCACTTTGTGTTAAAACACTATTATATTTACAATACCTATTGTATTTTACTTCTTATTCATTGCATCGTTTTATTCACATTTTTGTATTTTGTAGACTGGTATGTTCTCTAAGTATAAGTGATTTCTTTTTAACTTTTATTTTTCAATCCACAGAAGTGTACGAAGTGCCTTTGTAATTGTAAAATTGTATTTGTTTGAAATTGTAATTTAAATAGCAAACATTTTGCTGTGGTTTTGCTGCATTATCTGTTAGATTTTCCCCCATTAACAGAATGGCTTTCCAATTCAATGTTTCTAATGAATCTGTTGTTTGGTTTGTAGCTCTTTATAATTACTTGCTGTATTAATCAATAATGCTAGATAAGTAAACAAAGAGATTGGCAATTAGATAAAAAAACATCCTTTTGTCATGCTGTCACATTTGTTTAATTTCAATGACATTGTGTTTGGAAATGTTCCTGTATGTCTTAGGTTAAAATCATTATTTTCTTTTTGATCTGACTTTGAAGTAATCTAACATTTAAGTCAGTCAACGATTCATGTTGATGTTTTTCGTCATTGAGATTTGTCTCAAAACTCGACTACTTTTTTTCTTTTTCTTTTAGATGTTGATTATGAATTAGTTGATGGATAATTTTGTGTGTGAATTCTACAGCGGGTTCAACTTTCCTGAACCCGGATGGAGACTCAGGGACGGAGGCGGACAGTGAGCCGCAGCTGACTTTCTACACCGACCCAAACCGCAGCCGCCGTCGCAGTCGAGGTATGAGAAACGGTAACGTCAACACCGCGTGGGGCTCCGGGGGTAAGGAGGACTTCCGAACCATCGCATGATTTCAACTTGCACCGCCTGACTGTGGCCATTTGGTGTTCATGTCACACTTTGTTCGGAAGCCGAGCAAAGCTTTAGTTGTGAAGCGGCTCACCGACCGAGGCATGTCGTTACAGTACATGTAAGACTTGCCATTGATTTGACATTGCAGTTAAATCCTGTGTTAAAACAGTTTACAGGAAAGCATAAATGCTTACCTTTTTTTTTGACTGTCTTCCAAATTGGATTGAGACTCCCTGAGCAATTTTCAAGTTTGCTTAGAGAATTATTCAGAGCGTCTTTGTGGACTCCATGGACCGCCTCTGAAATGAATGACACCTAAATGCATGCTTACAAGTATTTAAGCACCTTAAGCTTAGCAGTTCCATCTGTAGACCACCATTCAACATTAAGCAACGTAAATGTGTGTATGTTAAGTGCTAAGAGAGCGTGTGACAAACCGGTTGGACAGTACTGTCAGACGCTAATGGCTAGAGTCTGTCTGAAACTCTTTTATTGTCCCCGGAGGAGGGCTGCATTGTTTTCTGAAGAGACCAGACTGAATGCAAAGCTCCCTAAACTCTTGAGGAGCTGCCACTTGAAAGGAAACTAACAGACAATCACTTTGCTTTAAGACTTTCTCCCTCTAATTACCAAATGCTTAAACCCTGTACTTGTCAAAAACACTACTAGTCAGCTGTAGCAACAACACCTCTAATTGGACTTAAGTTAATAATAGACATGGCTTGTGTCGCATATTCCCCCTATCGCTAAGGGAACTGGTGATTGGGTGAGAGCAGCGTGTTGATTTTGATAGACATGTTTGCGTACGTTGACATAAAAAATAGGTGCAATGATATTATAATAAAATAATATATTAAGAAATAATTTAAAATGAAAGTATTATATTACTTTTAAATGTTACACTTATATAACACATATATTGTTCTAATGCTATGCTGGCCTTTATCTCTTCATAGTTGGAAAACTAAAGTAATACTTACTTTACAGAAAAGACAGAGGCCAGGGGACAAAAAGACAGATTATATTTTTTATCTAAAATGAATAATTTTAAAAAAGTTTTGCTGTAATTACTCATTAAAAATATAGTCCTCAGTGATGACCAAGTCAAATTCTGTCTATGTCGAACTGACCAAAAGCAAAAGCACCAGTTCCCATAGCATACATTATTTACAATAATATAATTCCCATAAGAAGCATATATTTCTGGCAGATGCGTGCAAATGTTTGAATCAATGCTTTCCGTTTTCTTTTGATTATTTCATTACTTCAAAAGTCAACTGTCTTCTTCCTCTTCTTTTTTTTTAATGCAATATCTCTCAGATAACATCCATGCTTAAGATGATGATGTTTTAATGCTGTAATATTGCAAAAAGGGGATATTCTTTTTGCGGTCTACATTCTGCAGCATTACTGCAATGCTAAGTGTCTACACAGATGCCATATGTGACTCCTTTGTGACTCCTTGTCATATGCTGTACATAATTGATGTAAATATGTTGCATATTGACTTGTCATCATCTATGTATCACCTGATTTCCCTTTATATGTATTTCATAGCTATGTATTTCAAATTCTGCATGCTGTATGTTTATCCTCACATGTTATTTAACTGTTTTAAATGTTACTTGTGTCAGCAAACTACTATATGACAGTATCAGATCATGAGTTTTGTGTCTGGGTGTTTTTGTCATCTTGTGCTTTTTATAATACTCATACATCATTTGCAGTGTTTCGTGCCTTTATTTTACATGTAACAGATGTACAGGGCAGCACGACATCAAACCAGTTTGGCTGTAGTACAAAAATGTGGTCAAAACAACTCTTTTTCATATTTTGCCATTTGCAGTATTTAGCATAAAAGCAGCAGGCTTCAAAAGGTAAAGCGTTATCTCTCCGCTGCTCGATTCGTGCCAGCTTTGCCGCAGCTCCCAGAGTTTGGCTGGCTGGTTTGATCCAGTGCTCCTTTCATGGACCACCAACCCTGATGTGGGCTGTTTTTTAACTGCCTCCCTTGTGCCTTTCCAAGGTACACATAAAAATGTAAACTTTCCAGTCTTGTAGCATCGGCCTTTTATTGGTTTCTCTCTCTTTCTGTCTTCTTCCCAGGTTCCCCACGGAGTCCTATCAACAAGACCACCCTGACTTTGATCAGCGTGGTGAGCTGTGTGATCGGCCTGGTCTGTGCATCTCACCTCTCCTGTAGCCTCAACGTCAGAGTCATACTCCACGTTCCGGAGCACCTCATTGCAGACGGTAATCTCATCACCCGCTCTGCTTCCCTTCCAGCCCCTGAGCAACGGGGGTCCTCGGCCCCCCGTCTACCCCCTACGATTTCTACTGTATTAAAGCAAATGTCATGCCGACTCTCGTTGTGTCTCCAGTGAAAAGCCAAACAGATGTGTGCTGAAAGCTTCAAAGAACAATCAGACTCAAATGCATAGTCTCTAGTTGTGTTTCAAATTGTGTACTAGGCTATACACCATGCACTTGCACTGCACGCTGTGTATTTGGACATCTAGTAAATTAATTTTGAAGTCTTAAATGAAACACTAATGTTTATTTTTAATTTTAGCACAGAGGTTTTTTTTAGCTAAACATTTGCTCTGATTTGGTGTTGCTGTTAGTTTTAACAACAGTTTAATTAGTTTAAATTGAGATGGCAATTTGTTATGAAGACCCCACTTTCATATTTTTACTATTGCTGTCAAATGATTAATCGCGATTAATCGCATCCAAAATAAAAGTTTTTCTTTACATAGAATATTTGTATGTACTGTGTATATTTATTAAGTATATAAAAATACAAGCACATGAATGTATATATTTAATGAAAATATGTTATGTTTATATATTAAATATATTTAGATATAATTTCAAATATAAGAAAATA
>JAUYWG010000032.1:13066788-13078977 GCA_034779775.1 Enteromius afrohamiltoni
GGTAGGAACGTTAAAACTCAGGTGAGGGTTCCCGCTGCTGGCGATCGGGAAGGGCCACAGAGGAGCGATCCGTGACAATAGGTCAGTTAGTATTCATTAGATTAGACAGAGTTCTTAAAAATTAGTTTGGTTTTACATGCTGAAACATCAATAATAATTTGCTTTAAGTAAAGAAATATGAGTAAAATGGCAAGATATGAGACATGTTATAACTATGATAAATATAATCCCTTGCATTATTAATCACATTGTGTTTATTTTGTGTTATAAATGGTCATACTCTTAAAAGCTATAACCACAAATAAGTAAATATTATAACATGAATAATACTATTTGATGAAAGATGATACAACATAAACTTACGTAAACACATTATGCATTCATTATAACACCTTATGAAAACCCTTATAATGTATTATAAATACCAGTAATTTTAATTAAATTTAAAATGTTTATTTTTTTAGGTTTATACATGCAAACAAATTTGTTTATTTATTTTAGAAAATGTTGCTGTATTTGTAAAAACGTATTTTTATTTAAAAATTTAATATACATATTTAAAAATATATATATCAGAATATATAGCTGCCATTGTATTTGTGGAAGTTTGTAGTTTTTTTTTTTTTTTTAAATGTCAGTAGGTGCCAACTATGAAAGTTATGACTGTATTGATTAATAATTGCCAACAGTGGAGAGCATCATACATTTTAATGCACTTAATCTCCATCTTGCCACTAAAGATTGCACACATTCATAAACAGGGATTGATCTTGCCTAGAAATTAATGATAATACCTTTCCTTTATAGGCATGATACAGGCTCTGATTTTACATCTTGTTCACCTTTTCTCATAATAGGTCAGTGTTAAATTTATGGGTCAAAGTTGTGCAATAATTCTGGTATTTACATGCTGAAATTAGAAGGGTAGCTGAACATGAACATACGGTGCTTGCTTTTTTTCTTTAAAGATAAAAAAGTAAATTTCTTTAAGGTAGTATAGATATTTTTAAAAGCTAGTGATCATTTATTTTTGTAATTTTTAGCTTCAACTTTTTCTCTCAATTCATTTGAGTTTTTGTAACCAGGAATGCACATTAATTAATGAAAATAAAATTAGAATTATTTGTGAAAGCGTTAGAATGAAGTACAACATGCCACACTGCAGGACACTTCTGCTGCACAGCAGTACAATTTTAAGGTATTAAGAGATTTTGACATATCGTTTCCAAACTTTTTACTCTCCCATATGCTGCGTGCTTACAAATAAGTAAAGCTTTGATTTATTTTATGCTTATTAATGCTGCAAATCTCTTTCTGTCATTTAGAGATGTCACACCACAGGACTGAATAAATTTGTTTTTTACTTCCAGTTGACTTTTTAATTTGCACCATTTGCAGCAATACCCAAGAGTAAAAAATTCAAAAATACACAATGTCAATAAATGGCTATAAATGATATAGTATAGGTTTTGTTTTAACACCTCATATGCCTTACTCACAGTAAAGTGAAACAATCAGCTTTTGCAGCTTGTACTCTGTAAAGAGATAAATTAACAAGGTATGTATTTCTTATGCATACAGCACTGGCTGAGCGCCAGCTGGATATCCTCAATGATCACTCAATCACAGAGCCACTGGGTACATGTTTCCTGGCAAAATTGTCATTTACCACCCAGAGTCATAAAGACTCCCTGCATCTCATTTGAATTGATAAAAATGCTATTATTACCTACGGTACAAGTTTAATTTCAGTTTTACAAATTACTTTGGCAAAGCTAAAAGAGTTAACTATGCAAATAATAGCAGTACTAGACCTTATTCTTAGCCTGCCAAAATGTGCTAATGATCAGTAATATATCAAATTAAGTGTTTATGACCGACAAGAGTAAATTACTTTTTTTTCCTGCACTGCACTTTTTTTTTTAATTAAAGACAAATAAACTTTTTAAAAGAATAATTGGAGGTTTATTGTATGTATTTTATGTTTATTGTATATTATATACTAAAACCAAAATAGAATACTGTGAAATATTATAATGATTTTGTAATTTTTATATATTTTAAATTGAATTTATTCTTGTGATGGCAAAATACTGAAAATCTGAACTTTTTCCCAGACTTCAGTGTCAGTTGATTTGTCAGAAATCAGTTTCATGTGCTGATTTTGTACTGTATGTTCATGTCAAAAACCATATGGTGTTATAAAGTAATCATAATCAATGTTTTAAGTGTTGTAGTATGACTTTAAATATACTGTATGAATGCACAATTGCCCAAGAATCCATTTTTCTCTTGTTAGTCAGAGTATCAGTGTTCAACATTAGTCTGCATAATGCAGAATTTAAGGTCATACATATTGCATTATCTGAACTTTGCGTACATGACGTGAAAAGTCAACATAATCACTGACATTGTCCAAGCATATTGATGACTGCTGCTTTGCACAAAATGTCAACAGATGTTTTTCTTAACCTTTTTTTATATATTCTCTTTCCACTCATAACACATTTGTTTCCATGTTTGCCAATGCCATTTTCCCTTCTGTGCCTCCTGTGTTTGCATCGGTCTGCTCACAGCCTCATCAGTCCCATGAACCCAAATCATGACCGACATGACTGCACTTTGGCCTGACAAGACTGATCAGCTGAACTCAGAGTGATTAGACTTGTCTGAGCCATGAGCACTACTGAAGACAGCTGACACAGGGAATCTGCTGCGCATGCATATATGCTTCAACACACACAAAACAGCAGCTATTTATAGCACTGCACGGCTGGAGAATCACCATATTAATGTAAACATGACAATGAGGTCATTTTCACTTGACCCCAAAGAGGGTGAAATAATATCTGTCACAAAGAAAGATGATAAGACTTCAGATGAGGGCATAGTGTGAATGTGAAGAGGTAAAGAACAAAGTACAGGCGAAGTCATGCAAATTCATGGGGTCAAATAGGTATGTCATGTCCACAGCTGCTTAGACATTAGTCTGAATGTGTAAAACTAGTGGAAGTGGACTATTAATAAATGTTGGTGGTAAATTACCTTGAAATGGCCTAAAACACGAAACATAGAGTCATAGTTTTTTATTTAACCACTCAGCTTAGTTTAATGAAAGGTGCATCTCGTGACTATCCTACTCACTGAATTTGTTTACTGAAAATCTGAAAAGAAGATGATGTATTTGTTACTCATATAGCTTTTATAACTTTTTGGATTTTTTTGGATGCATAAAATACAATACAATTTAAATGCACAAAATAAAATAAACTTCCAAATATATTTTTTAAATAATTTAAATAAGTAATTTATATTTATTTATTTTATTAATAAATACCAAGTTATTTCCTGAAACTCTGTACATGGGCTGGTGGATTCTTAATGTAACTGATGATATTCACAGTGTTAAATGTCTTGTCACAGTGTGATTTGCTCATGTTACATATGCAGCCAGTGAGCTTGCTACTTTAAGGTAGAGGTCGACTGATTGGGTTTTTCTGAAGGCCGATGCTGATGCCAATATCTTGGAAAGCGAAGTGGTCGATGGCTGATAACATCTAAGGTTACAACGGTAACCCATGTTCCCTGAAGGAGGGAACGGAGATGTTACATATGGGATCTTGCATGAGAGACCAATCGCCGGCATCAGTGCGACCCAGGGTCGTGGCAAGGGGATGTAACGTCTCCTTCAGGGAACGTGGGTTACCGTTGTAACCTTAGACGTTCCCCTTCAGTCGAGTTCATTTCGACATTACATATGGAAACAGATCCGTGGAAAAGGCCACGACCCTGAGGCCGCGTTACTTTTCACCAAACTCTTGGAGAAAGGGACAGGCCAAATGGGAGAACCTTGTACTGATAAGCTCGACCCTCAAACGCAAACCGCAGAAGGGGCCTGTGGCGAGGTAACGTCGAGACATGAAAATACGTCCTTCAGAGTGAAAATGGGTATAGAGAATGGCTCTGTATCTGGGCGGGCGCCTGGCGAACTGAATCGCATAGCCGAGGCATACCGTCCGTATCAACCACCGCGATGTGTTGGGGAGCTGTAACCAGGCCTCCAACCGGGTCGCCAGGGGTATCATGGGTACGGTAACAGCCGTGCCCGCGGTGGGGCAGCCTGGTGGGGAACCAGGGAGGGGACCGGCCCCAGAAGGTTGAAGGGCTCCAGGGCTCCGGATCTGCATCTGCGGAGAAAACACAGTGGTTAGATGGAGACCTTGGGGCACTGGGCCAAGAGGTGAGGAAATTTGCTCTTTCAGTGAAGATTTGGGTACTGAGCTGAGCGGACTGATATGGTTGTCCCTGGTCCTCCTCTGGGGGTGGTGGCGCAGATGTTGTCGTCTCCCGAAGAGCAGATTCCATCACCTCTGGGCTGCTGTCTCAGGGGCGCTTCTGTTTCTTGCGGGTATTCCTCGACGTCTCTGGGGCAGCCTAGCATCGTGTGCTTCGGCGGCGGACGGAGCAGGTAGGACTGGTTTTGGTGCCGCAGGGGGACGCCCTCGGCGACGAGCAGGCTGAGGTGGGGCGCTCGGGGGCTTTGTGTACTCCAGGTGCGGCAACACGTGGCTGATGGCCTCGGCCTGCTGCTGAACTGCCGAGAACTTCTGGGCAAAGTCCTCAACAGTGTCGCTGAAGAGGCCAACCTGTGAGATGGGCGCATCAAGAAAGCGAACTTTGTCAACGTCCACCATCTCAGTGAGGTTAAGCCAGAGGTGTCGTTCCCATCACCTGACCAAGGGTAGATGTTTCAGCACTCTGGCCTGGAACACTTGAAGTGTGGCCATCGCGTGCAAAGAAGTGTCAGCCTGCCCAGCTGCATTATAAGTCCGCGCCGTGAGCAGACAAGACTTTACATGCCTTGGACGTACCTGCCTTGGACGTATGCTCTGGCCTGGAACACTTGAAGTGTGGCCATCGCGTGCACAAAAGTGTCAGCCTGCCCAGCGGTGTGATAAGTCCAGATAAAGGTTGCAGCGGACGAGAGAGCTTGAACTCGGTGAAGGAACTGCTTGTTCTCCGTCGATCCGACAATCCTTTTTTTCTTCCAGCAGACTCTCAGTATAAACTACCTGGCGAGTGCTCCGAAGCGAAAAGCTGCAAGTGCAATCCAGCCATGCTCTCTTACACTCACGCCATGATAAGGTGCATCTGGCTGTGATTATTGCATATTCATTGGCCTTTTTCCAAAGACTCGAAGGCGATTGGTCTCTCATGCGAGATGCCATATGTAATATTGAAGTGAACTCGACTGAAGGGGAACACTAAGTTAACACTAACTAACAGGACACTCAGTATTCTGGGTAGCTTATTTGAATTGGAAATCATTTTGTTTCAATAAGACCAAGGTAACACTCATTTTACATATAGCATGCAGTAAATATAAAAATGAATATGAAAGAGGACAAATAGATAAAGCACAGCATAATTGCTGATATTTGAAAAATATCAGCCTTGCGATATATCGGTCAATCTCTAATTTAAATATTTAAATACTGGTAGCATCCACCTGAGCATTGTGCAGTGTGCTTTCACGTCTGATATATTGCATTTCTGTAAGTAGATCCTCCTAAAATATTACCCACTGCACCTTTAAATACTCACATCATCTCATCACCATTATGCACTGGCAAGAGCAAGTTCCTGTACTTGCTTGCAGCAGTAGCTGCAGAATACCGATCGTTTCTAAAAACATTAACAATGTTATTGCAGCGTTTACACATGGCATTAACGTGCAATCTTCTTGATCCGATCATGCAGATCTGATCATCAGCATATCAGCACAGCATATCAGCGGGTTTACACTTGTCAGCATACAAGTGGCTTCTGCATCTGGATATGTGATTGGATTGCACGCTGGATGAGCTGCTGTCAATCATTTATACAAATGGCAGTGTTTTTAGCCATATTCTGTTTTCTATGTTTTAGTCAAATTATGTTTATTTATATATATATATAGAGAGAGAGAGAGAGAGAGAGAGAGAGAGAGGACATAAAAAGAATGTTAATGTTTATAATGCATGTGTTTGCCAGTAATTATGTTTTAAATTAAAAATGTTGATGTGTTACCATGAAAACATAATGGTAAATTAAAAGCTGCCATTAAAAACACAGGGGGAAATTGCCCTGGTGCAACGTTTTTTTTTTTCTTTTAAAAAAGATTTTTAGACATAAGTGATAAATATATATATAATAAAATAATACATATCTCGTAAAGTGAGAATGAGGAACATACTAATACTGCTACAATGTCTAAACGTGCCAATGAAAATGGGGGTAAGAAGCAGTGTATGGATCTGAAATCGTTTCCCGATATGGTGGGAACTTTGCACATAATTTACAGAAAATAATTGGCTGTGCAACTTTCGGGTAAAAAACCTGAATGAAACTGATGATAGGCTTCAGAGAGAGAGGAGGGGGAAATGAAAGTGGGCAGGGTTTTGTATGACCTGATGTGGATACGAAGACTGGATTGTGTTTGCATTACACTGAGTTTCGATTGCAAAGCGTCCTCGATTACATCTGCTCTAGGACACACAGATCGGATAGCATTCGGATCACAAATGCAATAACACTTGTCTTTTTGTTTATGTATGTGGACAACATCTAGATACAGGTTGCATGCTAATGCCAAGTGTAAACGCAGCCATATACATCACCATGCTAAAATCTTCCAAGAGTTGTAATCTAAGGTAAATTATAAGTGAAACTAAATGTAAAATAAACTTTATTGTTTACTTTAGATGAATGTGCTTGATTAAAATCCCTTCACCAACAATCACAGTGCTAATTGGAAAAAAAATGTTGCTACAGTGACGGATAATGAAACATAACAGTTCCCATAGGGAGTATATTAAATATTAAACAATGAACATGAAAAATATTCTGAAAGCTTTATAAAACGCTATTTCTCTGCGTTTAAAAAAAACTGCTAGAAGCATCACAAAAGAATGGAAAAAAACACAAGTGTATCCAGGCAAATTTTTAAAAGCATTCTTCACTTTTTTTAATTGACATGGAGTAAACAAGTATTACAAGTCGTTTTGAAGTATTTTATAATAATTTTACATTAACAATAGTATTTACTGTTGGCAGAAATCTGGAACTATCCTAACTGACATCCTAACAATGAAAGTCACTGCTTATCACAGTTGTATAATGCTACGAATGTTTTCCTCATTGTCAGTGATGGTTTAAATGTACTTTATGTCTGTTTGCAGGAGAATGTCTCTGTTTCGATGGCTACATGAAAGACCCTGTACATAAACATCTGTGTATTCGCAACGAATGGGGTCCAAATCAGGGGTAAGTACCATACCATACATTCAGGGATCTGCCACCTTGAAGTTTGTCGTCTTTCTTATCATTAGTAAAAATGTCTCCAGTGCTGATAGAATTCGCTTTTTTGCATGATGCTCTTCCTCTGGAATTGGAAAAAGTCATAAGTGATTGGTGCGGTGAAGCTCTGGGTCATTTTAGATTTGCATGACACTGATTTACATTTCAGTATACCAATGGGATACATGTGTTGTGCATTTTAAATTGTTACATGCATAAGAAATCATGTATTACGCCATTTGCGTGCCTCGTTTCCATGTACTGCTATTAAAATGATCAAAGAGAAAGTAACTATTTTGAAATTCTGCTGCACTTCTTTTAGTTTCGCAACTTTTGTTGTTGCCTTCAGATGTTTTAGCAGAGTTAACTTCATCTGAACAGGTGGTATCTTTAGTCTCAAATTTTTTGGTTTCCTTAGCAAAATACTGACTTTCAACATATATTGTAGATGAATACAGCACAAATACAAGATAATGGCACACAAAGAAAGATTGTTTTGCTTCTTAGCATTTAAATGTTAGGAGCACAAGTTTCTAAACCTGGAAAGACTTGTATTTTAGTTAATTAGACCCTCCCTGAGGAGAGTTTCACATGCTTATCTAAGTTTGAGGCTGTCACTTTGATTAAGACTTGGAGGTGAGGAAATCCTTGGCATTTTAATTGGGAGAGAGATGGGAGTAATGACCAGGGATGCATTAAGTTCAACTATAACCACGTTAATTGGTGGGGGGCGTGATGGCTTTGATGATCGGCCGCATTGGCGCCCCAGATAATCTACCCCACAGCCAATCGCGGGCCCCCTCCTTGCTCGGGCTTAAGCCCCACCTAGCCCTATGGTTAATGTGGCCTTGGTGATGACGGTTGGTGAGATGGATCCGATAATTAGAAATCAAATTGGAACAATCAGGAAGATTGCCTTAGGGGAGTGGAATAGCGCTGGATGTGCTTGTTCCCTTTATGCCATACTGTGAAGGTGTGAACAGTTTTTAATTGACTCTAACACTTAGTGGAGGAGAAAGACAATTCATTGCCAACTGCTTTTTAAAGTTTCAAATTGCCAACATTTTTCCTAAACTGTTTCTTGCAAATGTTCATATACTTGGTCATTGTGTTATATCTTCAGGAAAGAGTTTACTGCCTCCAAAACAATCTAATTTATGTTCTCGTTTATCTTGTAAATGCGAATTATACTGTTCACAAGTACAGACAAATATGTATGTTGGAACTGATTTAATTTTATTTTATGTGTAATATTGCTTAAGAGATTCTCAAAATGCTCCTTTTTTTGGTTCTCTTATGAATTACGAATGCTGCGGGACAAATGTTGATGTTTAAACAGCAGTAGGTGATCTGTGGTGTGAAGTAGCCTAACCAGGCTGTGACTGCTCTTTTGCTGTGAGTAACAGCTTACTTAGAGGGGCATCAGCTCCTTGTCTTTTCTCTTATTCTGCAGCGACAGCCCCTGTCCCCACAGCTGCCTCTCTGCATTAATCTCCATCAGTTCAGTTATATTAGAAACATAAACAGTCTGATGCGAGTTCAAAAAAGGAATTCACATTTAAAATGTAATGTTTTTATCACAAAGTCATGCGATTTTAAAGGGGTCATACGGTGGTACATGCACTTTTTCAAGCTGTTTGGACTGAAATGTGTGTTGGGAGTGTGAGTACACAACCACCCCACAATGATAAAGATCCACAGGTAGTTTTCTTTTAATTTAATCAAAATAAGTTGCCCCTTCTGAAATCAAGCCATTCTCAAATGCATGTCGGTGTGGCGTCACACCGACAGAGACCACACCGAAAATAGATGATTGACAGCATTGTGTCACACAGACTGAACTTGTGTCTTACCTCAGACCCACCTTGAGTGAGCCGTCATCAGACCGAGACACAGAAAGAAGCAAGACTCCTAAACGACTGAGGTGTTTTGTTGTCGAATGTATTAATGAATATAGCAGTAGTCATTTACTCCCGACATCTGAGAGACTGAATACGCAGAGGACTAACGTTATGTTTGGTTCTAAAGGGAAACGCCCCCTTGATCAACCGGAATGTGTTTTTGTTCATGCAAATCATTTATGATCCAGCCACACCTAACAAATCGCCTTTCCTAACAATGTGCTAATTAGTAAGTTTCACTATGAATACAGCTAAAAACAGATCCTCTGAGAGCGATTATGAAAAGAGGGGCAGAGACAGCGGAGCTCGTGAAGATTTAAAGGGGAAGTACACAGAACAGAGTGATTTCAAAAGAGCTGTTTATAACAGGGTAAAATGAGCGTTTTTAAAACTATCTTTGAGAAATTTTTTAACAAACTGTATTACAAACTTTCCATTAAGAATCTAAAGAATCATATTAGCTTTTGGAAAACTGGGTTTGTATGACCCCTTTAAAGGTCACGTGACTTTAGTGAAGACTGGAGCTGTTTAACAATGAATGAAGAGTCTATGGTGTGACATACATTTTTTTTTTAGCATGGATTATTTGTTTTGTTTTTGATTTATGCCTTTTCTCTGTTGCAGCCCATGGCCCTACACAATTTTCCAACGTGGCTTTGACTTGGTGATGGGAGAACAGCCATCTGATCGTATTTTTAGGTAAGAAAGATCATTTTATTTGTGCTTTTTTTAGCTTGTGACCCAGTTCAAAATGAGAACTAAAAAGATATCCAAGTAATGCAATGAACAATGTATACACAAAAACAGGTTCATTTATTAGTAATTCAAAAAACAAAAAAAGTTACTTCTGAGAAAACAGAACAATCTGTTTTAAATGGCTGCAAAAAATAAGCTTAAAAAAGGTGCTGACAAGTTTGTAATAGGTTTTTGTTGAGACAGAGTAGCTTGTGAAATAGAGTATACATTTTAGTCATTTTGGTTAAGCTGACATTTCTTTATTCAGCTTCAAAGAGCATTCATAAATACAAACTTGAAAGTAGAAACATTTTATAGATTACATTTTATACAGGGATTATCCATCACTGGAAACGGTTCCCTGAAAAAAAAGAAAGAAAAAAGTATCCATGTACAAAGGCGGGGATTTAGACAATGTTAACTTCTGGCTATAACCAGAGACTAAAGACTAATCAGTGCATTGCTTTATGCACTTGAGATGTTTTAATCTGTGAGGTGTATGTTTTGGAATATTTAGCAATGCTAATCCAATTGTAGCAACATATGGTTACCTTTAGTTGCCATGCATATCTGCATCTGACTGTTCTGAATTATTCATAGATCTCATCAATGACATTCCGAAGTCCTTTGATTGTTCAACCCTAATTCGTTTGCACGAATCACAAGCTATTTATTTACGAATCTTATGAATCGATGTTCTTTCCCATTTGAAAGCAACATGGGGTGGGCATCTTGTAATTGGAATCCAAATTATACCCCCAAAAGGTGTAAAATCTCATATCCCTTGGCTTTGGGCCACCAAACAAATACATTTCATTGGGACAATTAAATGTTTTATTTCCAAACAAACCTGTGCAGACGTGAATGTATGAGAGCGACTTGAATGAAAGATTTATTTTCAATTTCACCCAGCTTTTCCTCATACATCATTGATTTGCGCCATGAATGAATACGAAAGGCCATTATCAATTTTGAATGCTTCACTTATTCATTTATCTATCTAGCTTTCGATATCAGACTCAGATATTATGTGACTGATTTGTTAAACTTTTTGGTGCAAAATTTGGTACCCACATCAATAAGTTCTACTTGTAACAGAGGTGCTTTTTATGTTTGTTTGTTTTTTTTCTTCTTTGTTTGTTATTGACTCAGTGTGCTGAGATATTTTAAAAGGTACCTTCACTTTTTGTTTGATAGATATGTTTTCCTCTTTTAACTTCCACATGCGACAAGGGAGTTTTATCCCTGCCTCAGTGTTTTGTTCGGTAATCCATTTACAAGCAATTTCCCTGCAAAACTCAATTGAAGCCGTTTTCACACTAGCAGACAATATTCAGATGTGTCAAGCTTCACGTTACTTCTCTTTTTTTCTTAAAACGCTTGAGTGAGTTTTTCAGCAAATCTGTGGCATTCTAAAATTTCTTTTTGAGCTGTCATGGAATATGAAAAATATATAAGTGTGGATTGCACTAAAATGTCTGCCTCCCAGATTTGACAAGAGACTGTTCTGATCAGTTTACCATTAACAACATATCTGACAGGGAAAAAAACGCTGTGTGCACATGAAATGATCCAGATTTAATTGGATTTAATGTAAACGGTAGCTGATGATGGATGATGTATTGACATAAATGAGCTTGTGGTTACAGTAGATAAGGCACACACACCACCCAGGTGTGATGAGATGCATGTGGAGAATTCCAGACTGATGAGCGCAACTTGAAAAACAAGCTTTGCTGTGTATTGCAGCATGTTGTGGTCAGAATTCAGATGCGATTGCATTTGAATTTTATATTAGTTTCAAATTTATGCATTAAACGCATATTTGCCTGTGCATTTTTTTTCCACAAGTGACAGTCCTCTTGTTATCTTTGCATTTATAAAGAATTTTGTTCACAGCTGTTTGTCTGTCCTATCCAGAGGTATTTAACACATATTGTGTAACAGACGTGTTAATAGGAATGGTCTTTCGTGTGAAAATGCAAATAAGTTCATTTTTATATGAAGATGTGGTATCTTACCTGAAAAATAGCTATTTTATTTTGATATGCATATATTCGTTGTTATTTTAGATATAATTGTAAAAAAAAGTATAATTTAAAGTCACTAATTATATTACTGTTATGAAAGAGCACGGTAGGCAGTCGGATCCACTCGCAAAGTGTTTTATTGGAGGATACAGGGTGGTACAAACAGGCAATGTTCAGCAACGGCG
>JAUYWG010000032.1:13079077-13095352 GCA_034779775.1 Enteromius afrohamiltoni
AGCGCAGTGGGACACCAACCCACCCGCGGAGAAACCGGCACTGACGGGGTTAACCCCTGAGCTTGGTGCGGCGGAACAGCCATATATGGAGATGTGCCGCCCTCCCGCTCAGGCACGGCAACATCCGCCATTTCATAGGCAAGCTCGAAAATAGCTCGTACCTTGCTGTCGGAGCTGAGGGAAGCAGACCACGAGCCCTGATCGAACTGCTTCGAATCCTCGGAATCGGCTTCTCCGACAGTCATGGGCGAACCGCAGGCTGCGAGCACGGCATCGTGCACTGCCGTGCAAGAAGTATGCCAAGCCCTCTAGCGCCCTGCCTCAGTCTGCCCGTTGCCGAGGGCGTCGCCCAGCAGCACCCAGTCATTCTGCTCCGTCCTCGGCCGAAGCACACGATGCCTGCACAACGTCGAGCTGGCCGCAGACGCAGGACGCCACCCATTCCTTCAGGGCCCGACCTGGAATAACCATTGCTCCAAGAAGCGCCCCTGACACGGGCAGCCAGGAGGTGATGGTGATTGCTCCTCTGGGGACAGTGACATCTGCGCCCCTATCACCGGTGGAGGGCCGGGAGCGGTATCTTCTACAGAGGGAGCAATCTTCCACACCTCTGGGCCCAGTGCCCCAAGGTCCCCATCTAACCAAATCTCTTTTTTCTTCTCAGATGCGGACTTGGAGCCCTGGATCGCCAGCTCGGGGACCAGTGGAGAAGGTAAGGGCTGTTCAGAGCAGCCGGACTGGCCCCTAGGATGTTTATCCTTTTGGGGCCGGTCCCCTCCCTGGTTCCCCACCAGGCTGCCCCACTGTGGGCACAGCTGTCACCGTACCCTTGATACCCCTGGCGACACGGTTGGGGGCCTGGTTACAGCTCCTCATCCCCTCGATACGGATCCTTAGAGGTGTGTGTTGGGTTAATCCCCCGAGACCGCCCTCGGGACCCTCTTGGGACCTTGCCGTCGCCCTAACCGGCCTGTGGCAAGCTCCTTTTGAGCCCTTGGCATCAGTTGAGTTGAAATACCTGTCATTAAAGACAACACTCCTGACTGCTCTGGCCTCCATCAAGAGGGTTGGGGACCTCCAAGCCTTCTCTGTCGATGAAAAGTGCTTAGAATTCGGTCCGGCTGACTCTCAAGTAACACTGAGACCTTGGTCAGTCTACGTGCCCAAGGTTCCTATCACACCTTTTCGAAGTCAGGTTGTGAACCTGCAAGCTCTGCTCCAGGGGTTGGCAGACCCAGCCTTACAGTTGCCCGGCCTGTCCTGTACGTGCATTGCGCCTCTACATTAACCGCACCCGGAGCTTCAGACGCTCCGAGCAGCTTTTTGTCAGCTTTGGAGGGCAGCAGAAAGGGAATGCTGTCACCAAACAAAGGCTGGCCCATTGGGTGGTGGATGCCATCTCCCTGTCCTACTTGTACCAGGGAGAGCCGTGCCCCTTAGGTCTGAGAGCTCACTCCAAAAGGAGTGTCGCCTCCACCTCTGCGTTGATGCACGGTGCCTCATTAGCAGATATCTGTAGCCCTCTCTAGCCTCTGTTATTTTTATTCATGCATAAACTGTGAGAGCATAACTTCAATTGAAGAATCTGCATTTGAAACTACTTTAGGAAAGTAAATAAATCAAGTGGCTTGTTTATTCAAACATATAGGGAAATATGAAAGTTTAATAGGCTTGAATGTGATCAAGAAAAGCAATTTATTGCACTGTATTAAGCAGCGGCAGATGGAGAGTTCCATCCATAGTGCACAAGAGGAGAGTAATCTGAAGGTTATAGCTGTTTTTCTCTTTTTTTTAGAAGTTCATTTATGGTTGATTTGTTCAGCATAGTATGTGATTTATTTTTTAACAGAAATAATTACCTTTAGGCTAAGTAAGATAGCCTAACAGTGATCAAAAGTGACTGAAAAGACTTTCAATTTATATATTTTTTCATTTCATCAAAGAACCCTAAAAAAATGTATCCTGTTTTACATTCAACTTTTTTGACATTGATAATATAAATGAATGCTTTTTGGACACCAAATAATCATATTAAAATGATTTTTGAAGGATCAGGTGACATTGCAGACTAGAGAAATGACTGCTGAAAATGTAGCTTTGCCTTCACAAGAATATTAAAATATGTTAATGTTTTTATATATTTAAGAATATTTAAAATATGTTAAAATAGAGACATTTTAAATTGTATTCATATTTCAGTGTTATTCATATTTCATTTTACTTTTTTACTGATTTTTTGAGTATGTTTTACTTGCATTAGTATTATTATTTTAAATAAATGCAGCCTTGGTGAGCAGAAATTATTTTTTTAGAAACATTAAAAAAAACATTGATCCTAAACTTTGTGAACGATAGTGTACATAAACAGCAACATAAGCATAAATAAAGTCAACAAACAGTATACTCCTATAATAGTAAATGCATAATTTATTCATTCAACTGACTCAATAACCCCTAACAAATCAGCAACATCATGTAAATTATAAAGTGGTTTGCCTCAGTTTTTGTTTTATTTTTTATGCAGATTCATTATGATTCACTTTTCTATCGTGTGACTATGATAAAATGGAATTTTATTTTTACAGTGTAGGTTTAAATCACATCTTCGCATGCATAATCCTGGAAAGCTATAAGTGCTTCCAATAATGTAATCAGACAGTATTTTTGTTTGAATAATGCAGCTTCTGCAAATAGAATTACTGGGGTGATTGTTTAGCTCATGTACACGTAGCCTTCTTGAGATGCATGGGTGGAATAAAATTATATTTGAGTTTACAGGGGAAAAGCAAATGAATGAAGGAACGGATCAGCGTGTATTCGAATCAATGAATCATTCAAGTGCAATCAATTGCATTTTAGAGACTTTTTCCATTGTATGCAAGTCAGTGCTGGACAAAACTGCATTTATTGATTGAGTGTTATGACACCAAGTCGAAACCTCAGAATTTCAAAGTGACTTGAAGTGCTCTAGAAAGAGCTAGCTTGTAGATGTGCCTGTTTTCAATTACTCCCACAAACTCTTTGGACTTTCTTTTCTGGGCATTATTTTACAATGCTCCGCTGCTTTGTTTTTTTATTCCTCTATGGATATCCACCCACAAGTTGATCTTATCTGCCTGGACGTCTCTCAGCAATAAAACCAGGGGGGTGGGGGAAGTTTTCAAGGTCAGATAAGCATTCCGGTAATGATTCAAGTTTTAAAATGTGCTACCGTTCCAGTGTGAGGGTCAAACTGAAAAATGTGGTTATATTTGATTTTGCAGGGGAGAAGAGCAACTATTTTTCTCCTGCCAACAATCTATTTGAACCTTTAGATGGGTTTTTTCGAAAACACATTATTTGTTAAACACCCTGCTCCACTTTGCAGAAGCAGAACCAATAAACCAAATGAAAATAAGTCTTTACATATATGTGGGAATCTCTCATAATCTCTTTTGTCAGAAAACATTCAGTGGCTATAAACAGAAATGTTTTTTTTTTTATGTTAAAATGTGTAATTTGTTGTTACCTTGGACACCACTATTTTTAGATTCCTACTAAGAATTTAACCTTAATTGGTCCTCGAGAGAAAAACGTTTTTCTTTTAATTGTAAAACTACTGTCATCCAAATGCCAATTTTCTTTTCCTACAGTGCAGCAGCCTGTAACATGCTGAATGATGTAAAATATTTTTTTGGTAACATGGTGAGAGATTTCTGAAATATTCAATTTGCTTTTTTGTGTTTCAGATTCACATACACTCTTGGAGAAGGCATGTGGCTGCCACTTAGCAAAAGCTTTGTCATTCCTCCTGCTGAGCTGGCCATCAACCCTTCTGCCAAGTGCAAGACAGATATGACTGTCATGGAGGATGCGGTGGATGTCAGGTACTGTAAGAGATGACATTTTCAATCTTTACTTGCTTCAAAAAAGAATAGCTGAGCATGATGACATATTGAAATGCATTAGTTGATAGTTTGCCTAAAAAAATTCAGAATCTAAATGACAATTTTTTTTTTTATTTTAAAACATTTTGGACCAGTCCTTGAGCAGCCTTCCAGCAGTCATATAAATTGAACCTTCACTAAGGCCTTTCTTAAACATATTGTTACCAAACATAGCAGTTGTTGACTGCTATCATGCATATTTTGTGTAAGGCAAATTAGGGATTAATAAATACATTTATTAATCAACTTTGGGGAATAACCTTACATTTAATTACTTTGTTAATTAGTTCTTTGGTTAATCTACGTGAATTAATCTCCAGATATAGTTATCCTGAATTTTGAAATATGAAATACACTATTGACCAATACGTCAATAAGCATATTTTAAACCAGTTTGCTTGACTCATGATCAGCGAATCAAAGCAAAGGTTTAGTGTTTTAGTTCTAAGAGCAGGGTAGCTAGATCGGATCTGAGCTATATTTGACTCTTCCAAAACACAATACAAAAAGCAGATGTTTCTTAATAATGAGAATACACTTTTATTGTTGGAACTAATCTACTGTATAAACTAAGCTTTCGTAAACAAACACATTCACACGGACATTCACACGTTTGCTGTCTAAATATGTAAAATGATGATTCACTAAAGTCCAAAGTGTTGTTACTAATTCTAGAACCCAACCAAAGAGGAATCGCAAAGCAGAGGCTTAGCTTCTTTTAAGATTAATTACACCATCAGCAAGAAGGGAAAATTTTGTGTTTACCGCTGCAGGCCGGTCAGATGATTCGTCCATTCCGTGATTTCCTGCGCTCAGGTTGGCTTGCTTGCTGATGTACTTGAGGTCTTTGCCAGCGGTTCGAAGAAGTTAGTTGCGAGTTGGTGATCTCTTTGGAATTTTAGCAGAAAGGATTAGCTATTCATAAGCTATTCATAGGATAAGAGTTATTGATGTCTGAGAGAGAGACGTGGAGTGGGTTTCACTTCTCTGAGTTCTTCTCTGGGTTCGCCATTCCTTCTCTTTTGATGCGTTGAATGAATGATGATCTTTGTTGTGGAGAAAGATCGCCAAGTAGATGTTTTCCTAACATCTTTGCACATGGTCCAAGCACACAGATGTTTTGTGTGCATCCTGGTTTTAACATGTGGAGTTCTGTCCCGCCCCCAAGGGCGGAACAGCCAAGCACGATTTAGGGAGTTTTCCCAGAGTGTTAAATAGAGGCTCTGTTTGTGTGAACGTCAGTTCATCATGAATTTTCTGGGGTGCATGGTTAAAGTTCAAGTTCAAGTTTTACGACTCTGGTCTGCTCCAGAGTGAAGTCCAGTTTTGTCTGTTCGGCCATCAGGTCTCACAATAGTGAGAATAAATTTTATATGAAAAAAGTTAACATCCAGCTGCAACTGATGAAGTATAAACAAGCAGTGGATGTAGCGCTCATTAGCTTTTCGCTTCGGATCTGAGCTTCACATAAGGTTTCCTGCTCCACGACCCTTCTATGAGGAAGACAGTGTTTCTGGCTGGTGTGTCTGGACGGGATGCGGAGGTTCTAGGTGACCTACCCAAAGGGATAGTCGACACCATTTCTTCTGCAAGAGCGCCTTCTACAAGAGCTGCCTACATGTTGAAATGGAACCTGTTCGTCGAGTGGTGTTTTTCTCAACACAGAAGATCACTGAAAATGCCCAATTAGAGTCGTGCTCCTGTTCTTGCAGCAAGGGTTGGAGCAAAGGCTGTCTCCCTCCACTCTCAAAGTCTATGTGGCTCTCATCGCTGCAAACCACAACCTCGTGGATAGCAGGTCTGTTGGTTCCTCAGGGGGGCCAGAAGGTTAAACTCTCCAAGGTACCCTCTTGGTGTCTCTCGTGCTAAGAGCACTGCAACAGGTCCAGTTTGAGCCTTTGCTGGCTGTTGAGCTGAAGTTTATTTCAATGAAAACCTTGCTCCTACTCGCATTGGCCTCCGTCAAGGGTAGGGGACCTGCAGGCATTTTTGGTCAGTGACCGACTGAAAGGGAACATCTTGGTTATGTATGTAACCGTTGTTCCTTTGGTTATGTATGTAACCATGCTGTTAAAACCACTGGGTGGATGTATCACCGGCTCGGCTCCTCAGTGCAAAACTAATGAGCGGTACATCTGCTGCTTGTTTATACTTGCGCTGCGATTAGCTGCAGCTGGATACATACATATGTACGTAACTGAGACATTATTTTTTTACAACAGTAAATGGCTCTATTTTAATGGTCTAAGCATTTGGTCTAAAGTGCAAGGCTTTAGAGTATACCTAGGGTGTGTCTGAATAGTATTGTATAAAAGTGTTATTCCTATTCTCTTAATGAGTAATGGGTGTGTTGTGTGTTTTGGGCATAATGTGCAATTAACAAATCAGTCTCATCTCCCATTCCCTTTAAGAGCCAGTTGCAATTTAAATGGGCTGAATTTGCAAGTGCAAGTCTCCAAAGAGGAAACCAAGCTGCTTGTGCATGAGCAAATAGATAGCCTAATTCAGATATATGCAATGACTATCCATTATGACATGTATTTATGTAGCTTACACAATAGTACTCTTGTTAACATTTCAATCCTGTAATTTGTAATATTTGGCTTGATTGTGTACTGCTTCGTATTCCTGTGTGAATAATAAGCAGAGTGGACCTGCCTACAGGTGTATATTACTAATGCAATTTTAACAATAAAAAAAAAGAAAAGAAAAGAAATACTGTGCCACTGAGTTTAGACCAGGCTTTAGATTGCTTTAGGTCTATGGTGTGGTCTACAGTGAGTCTGAGCACAACTCATTTTCACATCATGACCACAAATGAATTTGCTATTTAAACAATGTGGTGGTTGATGTGAAAATTCAGTCAAGCTAAAACTAGAAAAAAGCATTTGCTAGGGCTTAATATATTGCACAAACTTCAGATCACATAACTGTGCAATTTGACAATGTATTTAAAAAGTATTTTTCTCACTGTCTTTTACCACTGTCAAAACTGCACTTTTTTTAGATATTACATTATCTTGCTAGAAAACACTCTGCTTTCACTATAAAGTAACTAAACTTTACAAAGGAAAAAAAAAAAAAACTCTAGGCAACTGAGCATGACAAATTAAAGATTACTGATCTCTGATGTCTTGGGTGTCTTTAAGTTGACTGGATAATTACAGTAAATTACAGCAACATGCCTGTTCCGTGCCTGTGGCTCCAGACTTTAAAGTAGCCTCTGTGTTTTTAATGTCTAATGTGGATACAGTTAAAGGCTTTGTGAGTTAAATAAGGCTCTAAAACACTTGTGTCAAGATCTAGTGTTGAAGGTGCTGTGCAGGGAAGGAGATCGCTGGAGACACGGAGATTCTCAAAACTATACTTTTAAAGTAAATCTGGGATAATATAGAAGAACAGAACAGAAACTAAGAACAGAACTAAACAGCCAGAAAACGTAACATCTAGTTGTGTTAGTTGCATCATCTTTAATATTTTAGTTTTTTAGAAGTCCTGTTGAGATTCTTTTTATATTTTCAGTATTAAATATAATTGCATAGCACCTATTGATTTAATTTAGTTAAATGTTTGAATGGCACTTCTTGCAAATTGTCAAATATTGTGAGGATGATTTAATAGTAAATGATTTCTCTGAGCCCCTTTATTAAACTACAACTTGTTAAAGTGTCCAATCAAATGATGTGACTTGTATTTTTGTGTTTATTTATTTATTTTTGTAAAGCCTCAAAATTGATTTGGCTTGACATTATCCAGACCTTGCAGGGGCTTTAAATGCATTGCCAAAGGGCACATGCTGATTTGATTAATTTGTTTTTAACCCAAAATTGATTAATCTTGTGAATAGTTTCTCACAGAATTATCATGGTAGCTGGTGCTTAAAGGAACTTTTAAATATTTTAGTGCTCAGGGCCTTAAAGGCAGTAAAATGGAAAAGTTATTTTCATAAATTCAATTATAGATATGGGTTTGTTCATAAGAAATAATAAAGTAACCTATTAAACTTACGGCTCTTATCCTCAGAAAAAAGACAGGAAAAAAAATGTCTGATGTTAATTAGAGAAGACCATGCTGTTAAAGTTGAATCTAGTTAGTAGTAGTCTCTAATTAACTTGCTATCCATATAGCATACACACACAGTACATACTGTACACATTACACACACACACACACACATATGTGGTGAAAAGTGACATTTCCTTAGCTTTTTTATTCCTTTGAAAGGTCCTTTTGAAAGTGTGCGCTTCTGATCTCCCGCAGAGTGGCTAGCTACACAGGGTCCACCATACAAAATTTGGCAGGCCATGTGGTCCCCTGGCCCTGAGCTTGCTGAATATTGCCTCAATTCCAAGTGTTTTTCAGAGCACTGGAATATTTTGAAGTAACTCTTACTGTACCATGTTAACAAACAGAATTCTTTCACTCTTTCTTATATTGCAGCCATTTGCTAAAGTAATTTAATTTAATTTTTTTCCTCATTGGTGTACACACAGCACCCCATATTGACAGAAAAACACAGAATTGTTGACATTTTTGCAGTTACAGATCTGGCCAAGGTTACAAAACAAATTCTGCTGCACTTAAGGTTCTTAAGAACACAGTGGCCTCCATAATCCTTAAATGGAAGACATTTGGGACGACCAGAACCCTTCCTAGAGCTGGCCGTGCAGCCAAACTGAGCTATCGGGGATAGGAGCCTTGGTGAGAGAGGTAAAGAAAGATTCAAGTTTTTCACAACCTGGATTTGAGGATCCATTGTGTGACTGAGCTCACTGTAAATGTTTTTTCAGACTGAGTGAGATCAACTATGTGTAGCAATTGTATGACGGCTGTTACTGCACTATCAGAGGAAATTTTATGGCCGAGGAATTCGCTGACATACTGACTGTCTTGTCTCTTCTTTACGCTCTAAGCTACACTCACTGAGGCATAACGTTATATGGATGGATGGCAAAAAAAGGAAAAAAAAAATACATGCATGTGATTGGTTGCATTTGTTTTGAAGGGCGCAAAATATTAATGTTGCATTATCAAAATTTGTGTTGTCGTGTAGTGTGTAGTTTTTTTTTTTTTTTTTTTTGAGCGTGTAGCAGTGATGCGCGGCTAAATGTATAAACAACCCAATCCGTATATCATTCGTCCATTCGTTTTTTGATTTAGTACTGAAAGAAGAAACATGAGAAAACGTTTTTTTCGTTTTTTTCATTTTTTTCCAGAACAACGCAAAACAAGAATTCAGCTTGATTTTTCGTTTTTTGTTCAGGAGTAAAAAAAAAAAAACAGCTTGAATATTCGATTTCTACACGAAACACCCCGTTTCTGCTGATTGGTCAGCCAAAGATCAAACCATGCCCACGTCAGTTCTTCAAGTTTCTTGAAGAATAATAGTCCTCCGCTGCTGCAGTTAGCGCAAACTGTTCTTTTTCTGGATGCTGATATAGGCTAGTGTTATCTGTTATGTAATAAAGGCTTGATTTATTCATTTATTTAGTTTCATTTTCTTAATTAAGATGCTGCATGTGTTTATCCAGTCTAATCGAAGTGTGCGGCTCTCCCCCCTTTCCCAACAAAAATCACCCCCTCTCAGAAAATACATAAAACTGACATTACTGAGCTATATGCGCTTAAAAGTAACCTATTAAAATTATACAATGGCATTGCTCAGTTCAACGTGTTGGGAAATCGGGACTTTTGTCCCACGTCAGCATTTATTTAACAGTTAGTTTAATATAAATACTAGAACTATATAAATTACAAAGGTTTAATTGGCATCTTTATTTCAAACAACCCGACCGTCCGCAACCCGAATATCATTCAAAATATTTTTGGATGACTTGTAACCACGGACACCCGCTTATTTTGGATCAACCTGTGCATCACTGGCGTGTAGTATTGCTAAATCCCTGTACACTATGACGGTCTGAGACAGCGAGACCGGTCTCGAGACATACATCACTAATGGACAGACATTTTTAGCTCTCTCTAGAGATGCTCAATTGGGTTTAAATCAGGACTCTGGCTGGGTCATTCAAGAACAGTCACAGAGTTGTTGTAATGCCCCTCCTTCGTTATTTTATTTTAGCTGTGTGCTTAGGGTGAATGTCTTGTTGGAAGGTAAACCTTCCTGAGGTCCTGATCACTCTGGAGAAGGTTTTTGGTATAGGATATCCCTGTACTTGGCCGCATTCATCTTTCCCTCGATTGCAACCAGTCGTCCTGTCCCTACAGCTGAACACCCCCACAGCATGACACCACCATGTTTCGCATAACCACTGAAAGATATGTCTTCATCAGCTTTTTGCCTGCTTTATGTATCCACAGATAGACTTGCGCAGAATGTGGCGGCTCACATGACCACGGTCTGCTAAGGCTGATGATTCTGCAGAACACTCCAGTATTAGTCTAGTTCTGTCACCTACATACGTGTACAAATCTTCTAAAACATCACATTTCTTTGTTCATGCTCCACTTCATATCTCCAGCCTCTATGTTTCTAATGATCTAAATGCAACACGCTTCCGCCCTGAAGCAATGATTGACGGAGGGTGGGCGTGGTCAGCTCGGATTGCTGCATTGAATTTTGCTACACATATCCTGTGGTGTCATGATGAAAACGTAATTGTAAATGTTCTAACTGGTAGTCTAAATGCATTTCGGACATGAAATGGCATCCACCACCCAATGGGCCAGCCTTTGTTTGGAGACAGCATTCCCTTTCTGCTGACCTCCAAAGCAGACAAAGAGCTTCTCAGAGAGTCTGAAGCTCCGGGTAAGGTCAATGTAGAGGCTCCATGCGCGCACAGAACACAGCAACTGTAAAGGCCGGGTCTGCCTCCTCCTGGGGCACGTAGCCAGGCCGAGGTATCAGTGTTACGTGACAGTCAGCCGGACCGAACTCTAGGCACTCTTTGTCGACAGAGAACGCTTGAAGGTCCCCAACCCTCTTGATGGAGGCCAGAGCAATCAGGACTGCTGTCTTTAATGACAGGTATTTAAACTCGACTGATGCTAAGGGCTCAATCACGGCTGCTGGCAAGCTGGAGAGGTCTGGTGTGCCAGTGCATCCCCACCGTGGGGCGCGTTGGAGGGGGGAGTAAAACAGGCGACAGTGGGAGGACTCGGGGGAGGCAAAGAGATCTTTCCCTGCTCCGCTGAAGTGGCTCCAGATCAGCTGGCCTACCTGAGGTTGGAGTCGCCATTTTCCAGGGTGGGTGGATTGAAGTATCCCTGGAATATGAACAGCACACAGAGATTTCAGCTGCGTCTGAATCCACAGAAGCAGATGGCAGGCGAGTTGTGTCAAGCGGAGGGAGCGTAGACCACCTTGATGGTTGGTGTAAAATACGGCTGCGGTGTTGTCCATCCAGACCAGCACGGGCTTGTGGAGCAGCATCGTTTGAAAGCGATGCAGGGCCAGAAGCATGGCTAACAACTTTTTGCATACCAGCACCCCAGCCCGTGGATGAGGCATCCATGTGTACTACAACATGCCTGTACACTTGACTCAGGGGCACTCGTAGAAAGCAAGATCTGTCCACGGGCTGAAAAGGCTCCCGCTGAAGCGGTCTTATATGAAGCAGCACCAGCGGCGTTACTACGGCTGCGGCTGCCATATGCCCCAGGAGCCTCTGAATTTACTTGAGCTCAGACATGTCAACATGGTCTGCGCGCTCCCCAAGATGGTGAGAAATAAGATTCTCTGGTCTGATGAGACCAAGATAGAACTTTTTGGCTTAATTCTAAGCTGTATGTGTGCAGAAAACCTGGCACTGCTCATCACCTTTCCAATACAGTCCCAACAGTGAAGCATGGTGGTGGCAGCATCATGCTGTGGGGGTGTTTTTCAGCTGTAGGGACAGGACAACTGATTGCAATCGAGGGAAAGATGAATGCGGCCAAGTACATGGATTTCCTAGACCAAAACTTTCTCAGGACCTCAGGAAGGTTTACCTTCCAAAAAGACATTCACCCTAAGCACACAGCTAAAATAACGAAGGAGGGGTATTACAACAACTCTGTGACTGTTCTTGAATGACCCAGCCAGAGTCCTGACTTAAACCCAATTAAGCATCTCTGGAGAGACCTAAAAATGGCTGTCCATTAATGTTTACTATCCAACTTGACATAACTGGAGAGGTTCTGCAAGGTGGAATGGCAGAGGATCCTCAAATCAAAGGTGTGAGAAACTTGCATCTTTCCCAAACAGGCTCATGGCTGTATTCGATCAAAAGGGTGCTTCTGCTAAATAGTGAGCAAAGGTTCTGAATACTTAGGACCATGTGATATTTTAGTTTTTCTTTTTGAATAAATCTGCAAAAATTCCAATAATTCTGTGTTTTTCTGTCAATACGGGGTGCTGCGTGTATATTATTGAGGAAAGGAAAAAAAATAACTTGCTAAATGATTTTAGCAAATGGCTGCAATATAACAAAGAGTGAAAAAATGAAGGGGATCTGTATACTTTCTGTACCCATTGTAGTTCACCCAAATATGTGAACAGCTTCAGCTCGGTGTTCACATCATGCAGGACCTGTCATGGTCCTGTCACATCATCACCGTGGTAAAAAAGGCCTGACAGCGTCTCTACCACCTCAGACGCTGGAGAGACTTCAGACTGCCCTCCAAGGTGCTCAGGAACTTTTACTCCTTCACCATAGAGAGCATCCTGACAGGAAATATCTTAACCTGGTTCGGGAACAGCACCATGCAGGACAGATGAGCCCTACAGAGGGTGGTGCGATCAGCTGAGCTTATGCCATCTGCATAGAGCTCCCTGACCTGCACTCGATCTACAGCAGGCGATGCTGGACCAAGGCCAGGAAGATTGAGCCATCCCAACATCAGTTCTCTCTGATGAGGTCAGGAAAACGATTCCGCTCCCTGAAGGCCAACACAGAGAGAATGAGGAGGAGCTTCTTCCTGCAGGCGATACGTTCTCTCAATCAGTACATCACACAGTACTGATCCATTTTGCACATCCACACACACTCACACTTTTTGCACTCACTTTGGAGACTGAACTTTCACTTTAACTCCACACAATCTTTACTTCAATTTGCACTACTCCTTTGCAGTTGGGAGGAGCCTACGCGGTACCATTTATCCCCAGGATGCCTCCTTACCCACTTCACTATTATACTGCACTGCACAGCAAAGCACACGTGACACTTGCACTGATATACTTCTTGTTGTCTTGCTGTGTGTACATATACATATCATATTCTATTCCACTTCTATTCTCTTTTTATTCTATTTTATTTTTATTGATAATTTACTTTTTAAAATTATATTATTATATTTATCTACTGTACTTATTTTTATATTCAATTTCTATTTTGCTTTTTTACTTTTACTTAAATTGTTTTACTTAACTGTTTTCTTACTGTGTCAATTTGTTGGGGCAGTCGTGCGATACATTTCACTTCATGTCGTACCGTGTATGTATGTGAACGTGATTAATAAAATGTAAAAAAATGTCATAATTTACTTTCTTCTGTAGGATACTGTATCTAAGAAGTATCCCTACCCCTATTTTGGGTAATATGAGATTAGCTGATGAAAGTGATTGATGAAGGAAGTTTCATTTCTGGGTGAACTATCCAATTTAAGGACTATTTAATTTCAGTCATATATGCAAAACCCAAAGGAGTACCATTAACCCTAAAGAAAAACAAATGCGTTTATAATCTCAGCGACCACTTTAATATGAGATATTAAATAAATTGGCTCACTCATTGGTTGTAATTTAGTGTATTTTATTGACTTGGCATAGCCCACTTATAAAAGAAAGAAATTCTAGATTTAAGCATCATTGCTTGCACTGATCATCTTTGACCACTATTAAAGCTGTAATTATTCCTTAGAGAATTAAATATTAGTATAATAGCACTTTTTTTTTTCTTTTTTTTTTTTAATGGACTGTAATTCCCCCCACTAACCAGAGCCTGCTTGTTTGGAAAATTACCATAGCTGTCGACTTTATACCTCACCCAGTAAACAAGTGCAAGTGAACCAGTACACCACTTCTTCTCCCAGCAGCATAATCAGATCCAAGGAAAAGCAATCTTGGAACTGCACAGAACAATACAGTGTAGAGTGGACTCTGTATTGGTGTCTATAAAGGAGATGTTTGGAACATCATTGCATTTATGTTTCAGCAGGATTGTTCACTAGGGCTCTGTGACCATAGGTGGTCCGCAGCAAGACCACAAGGGGGTCTGCCAAATATTGTTTGAAATTGATGGCTAAAGCAAACATAGAATATTAAATTCAACTGAAACTAAAGTTCAAAAGTTATAATTCAGTTGCAGTGTTTGTACTAGATTAAAATGTATTTTTAAATAAAAATGTAATGCACAATGACACAACAGACTCACTCATGTACTGTTTATGTAAATTACTGTACATCAACTGACAGAATATCGGTCTGCTAATGATGACAATTTTCGTAGTGATTCCTTCTGCAGGTTATAAAATTACATCGGTACTTTGCACTTGACAACGTATTTGATGTATTGCTTGTATTTGGACCAAGTGTTGGCCCAAGTCAGGATGAAAAGCACAGGTGTGTGTCAAACTTTTCATTACCTGATGGGACACTCTTCTATTGTTGTAAAAATGCAAGTGCTTACAAAGCTTTATTTTTATTTTACAGAAAAATCTGTTTAGCAGTCCCTACAGCATCTTTTAAATTTGTGGTGCTTCTTATTAAGTGATGGTAATATTTACTGTGAACCGTGGCACTAGAGAACCAGACCAGACAGTGGATGACGGTGAACACAAACCCCGAAGGGTGGATTTATTTACAATATTGGTAAGTGAAACAAGTTGGTGCTGGTGACGGTGGCGGTGCTCCAATGTGAGTGCGATCCTTCTTATCTCCCATGTGATGGTGAACGGTGCTCCAGTGATCCTCTGTGGCCCGGGCGTCTCGTTCACGGCGTCTCATCTGTAAGAGAGTAAAGGTAAGTCACTCATGCAAAACACAATGGAGTCGTTGCCCCCACTTCCTGGTTTGTGTGTTGCTTTTATATGTGTCCTGCCGTGAACGATTGGCCCGGGCAGATGAGTTCCAGCTGGTTGTTGTCTGTTGCCAGGGCGGCGCTGATCGGTTCCCGCCACACTCCCCCCCCCAAGCAACGTCCTGGTTCTGTGGAATGAGGAGAAAGGGGATGAAGGGGGTGGGGGGGGAAGTGACCCCTAACAGACCTGCATAAGCTGACCCCATCCGCGAGAGGCCGTCGGCCTGTTGATGCTTGGGGTACTTCTCTGATTCCAAAGAGGACATAGGGAATGAGCTGGTCCCAGTCTTTGCGATCCTCAGCCACCACCCGCCGAAGCATCTGCTTGAGGGTTTTGTTGAACCTCTCCACTAGCCCATTGGTCTGGGGATGGTAAACTGATGTCCTGATTTGTTCATCTTTCAGCAGCCGGCACAGGTCTGCCATTAGCCGGGACATGAAGGGGGTCCCCTGGTCAGTCAGGTTCTCTGATGGGATTCCTACGCGACTGGCCAGCAGGAACAACTCTTGAGCGATGGCTTTTGAGGTTGCCTTGCGAAGAGGGATGGCTTCAGGGTACCGAGTCGTGTAGTCGACTATTACCAGGATGTGCTCATGACCCCGGCTGGACTTTGGCAGCGGACCCATGAGATCCGTACCGATCCGCTCGAAGGGCACCCCGATGATGGGCAGAGGAATCATAGGGCTGGGGAGAGGTTTATTTGGCGTTGTTAGCTAGCATCGGGGACAGGAGGCACAGAACCGCTTCACCTCGGCCTTCCAGTATGGTCTCCGTCTTGGTCCGCGGCACCAGCAAGAGTTGTTTTTCCTCCCCCCTCCTCTGTACGCAGTACAGCAGGCCATTTCGGACTATGAAGTGCGGAAGAGGGTGAGGGCCGGACTTTATCTCCTGGTCCTCCAGGATCCGTACTTGTCGCCAGCAATGCTTGAGCCGATCATCCTCCCGTTGAGCCAGCCCAAATGCTCCCCCTCCCGTGACCTGCTGGAACACTTCGAGAAAGACATTAGTATCACGAGAGGGGGACTCACCATCTCTCCCGCTGTCGGTTGTCACCAGGGCCGGTCTCACTCCCCGGGATGGCCATCGTCGTCGCGGAGACCCCGCAGGCTGTGAACCGTGGCACTAGAGAACCAGACCAGACAGTGGATTACGGTGAACACAAACCCCGAAGGGTGGATTTATTTACATTGGTAAGTGAAACAAGTTGGTGCTGGTGACGGTGGCGGTACTCCAATGTGAGTGCAATCCTTCTTCTTATCTCCCATGTGATGGTGAACGGTGCTCCAGTGATCCTCTGTGGCCCGGGCGTCTCGTTCACGGCGTCTCA
>JAUYWG010000032.1:13103882-13119860 GCA_034779775.1 Enteromius afrohamiltoni
ATATCCTTAATAAAATAGTTCTGACTTTCCAAGTGATTACATCACAACATATTGCTTTATTTGGCAAAAAAAAAAATAATATAATGAATAAATATTTATTTTATTTAAAATATATATATAATCTGTAGCACCCCTTTAAAGCACTGTCATGATGTCAAATGAGGACGAGCGGGTAAATGATGTGAAAAATTTGCTTTCTGTCTAACAACCCTCCCCTTTCCTCAGTAATGTCCTCTGTTCAGCTGATCAAACTGGGATTTAAGAAATCTGCCATAGATGAGTTAAGAGACTCAGTGCCCTGCACTCTCTACATTGCTGGTAATAAATCAGGTGTCTTGTCAGCTGTAGCTAACTGACAAAATCAATATGGATGCATCCAGGGACAAGATGTGCTGCTAAGATGCATTACCAACATCTGGACTTTGATCCCTGATATGAATGAGGTCAAATGAAAAGGTGGTGGTCAGAAAATGTGTGTTTTACACCTAACCTGCCACTGAAGAAACTGAGGAAGCGAGATGATGAAGTGTATATCATGCTGTGATGGACTTATTTGTAACTTTCTTTCATTTTCCCCTTCTCAAGAACCTTGTAATAATGGCCTAAATGTATTAGCAGTTTAATTATAAGACAGGAAAAATAGTTTTTACTTTAGTTTTTTCAAGCAGCTATACAATTTTACTCTCTTAATGCATTTTTTTATTATAAAAGCTGCTTAATGCTTGTATCAACGCCCACTGTGATCAAAAATTATGCCCTTTCAATCTCTCATTTTAATGATTTTTGAAGAGAGAATGAGTAATTGTAGAGAAGCTTGTTCTTTTGTTGAAATTTCACTCAAAATACTGGAGAAATTCAATTGTTTTGCTTAATGTTGCAAAATATGGCTTCCACATTTCTGAACAGCTGCAGGCATGCTTCATGTATAGCCATCTTGAATCTACAGTATAGGCACCTGCCACAAGGATACAAAGCTTATAACTTAATGTGTGAAGGCACATTTTATCCCATTGTCCAGGTATGTCAAATCTACCTGTCAAATCCCCTTTGAAGCCAATAGCTGACAGAAAACACTGTGTGAACGTGGCATTAATATCAGACAGAGAAAGCAGGCATGGAGTAGGTGATGTACCTTCCGTGTTAGGGAATTTTACTTTTAAAGCAGACCTAATATGCCCCTTTTTACAAAATGCACCAAGTCTCAGGTGTTCCTAGAATGTGTCTGTGACGTTTCAGTTTGAAATACCCCACAGATCATTTATTATATCATTTTTAAAATGCCTAGTTAATTATAGGAAGAAACATGCTGTTTTAGTGCATTTCTCTTTATATGCAAATTATCTCTTGCACCCTGCCCCATTTTCCAGTATAGTGCTGTGCTTTTACAGCTCCTAAACTCTACTAAAACACCTGTTTGGTTTTAATTATTATGTCAATAGCAGTGAAATCAGGCGTTTTAACTCATATTAGTTTAAACCTATAATACTGTCAAAGTTAACATACAAAGAGCTTCTGTCACACAGTGTGTGGGTATTAAAATAAGTTCTCTTTTATGTCTCATTGCACAGACTGTCAAATGCATGCATGTTTATGTTAAAAACAAGCAAGTTACAAAAACTGTTATATCTGTAAAGGCAAACAGCTGGAAAATAAATTGCATGTTTGTATTAGATCTGTGGGGCAGCAACATAATATACAGTGGATAACTCAATAAATCTGCTGCTCTTATGTTTCCTCTGAGGCTGGGACAAAATAATTTTCTGTCAAGCTTTGCTAGAATGTTCCCAATAGCGTAGAACTGGTACACCATTGTTGTTTGCAAAAACACAATGGTAAATTTCATGGTTACATTTATTTTGATAGTCCACTTTAGACATCCTACTAACTATGAGTAACTTTGTAACTATGACTACATACTCATAAATTGGCTACTAAAAGAGTAGGCCCCAATATACTTCAAACGAAATCAAAGATCAAACTGAAAAGACATAATTTCAAACATTTGAGCTACCATTGGTCCGTTGCAGTTACGCAGTCGGTGGGTGTGTTCTGAAACTGAACCTTCTTTGACATGAGACTTTAAAAGTTCAGTGAAAGCTATTAATTTCTACAAAGAAATTTACAACGACCCAGAGTTATGCAAAAAGCAGCATAGAGAAACATCAGATGCATTTTTTTCCAAAGCCATTAAAGGAATGAAAGGAAAGAGTAAAGATATAAGATTGCAAAAGCCAAATACATGCGTTTTAAATTATTATTGCACTTTATTGCTGCTGATGTTGTTGTCCATCTTTCAAGGCGAATTTCTAAGTTGTATAATAAATAAATCAGTTTCAATCATACTTATTGGCTACGTGTGAGTGCTGTGATGTCATGTTTACATTAATCTTCACCCCACCTCCAGCAGCGGTATTCCAGTATAAACAGTATTCCGTCATTTACGAATATCTTTTTGCCCTTAAACGAAGAACAAAAAATAACTTTGCAGTATATCGGGGCCTTTAGGGTAGGATAGTAGAATATGTTGACTTGCAAAGTTTCTCATAGTCAGTATTCTGTATTTTGTGGACCCATTAAAATAAAGTGTCAGAGGATATTAAGCAGCCAGCCTACAAAAGACTTTAATGATGGCTAAATGACATATAACAAAGTGTTTTACTTGTTTGTAGAATGTCTGAAGTGTCTTTATTTATTTTATTTCATTAAGAATCACAGAGAACTGGCAGGTAACACATTAAAATAAACATGATATTCTGAAGTAGAAGTATTTTTTTAGAAGTATCTGTAGACAGTTTATCTGTTCTACTACCTACAGTACCTTATATAATTTCTAATCTGATCCTGAAATCCTATTAACATTGGACAATTTTAAGTTTTATGATCTGCTGTTGTTGTTTTTTTAATTAGTGGCCGTTACTATTTAAAGGCAATAAGGCAATGTGGTTGACTGTATTGTGTCCTGTTCCAATTTCCATATTTTTTTTCTTTCCTCCACAGAAACAATTCTGTCACCATATACTTTATGTGCTAAATAAAGGGATAATATGACCTATCAGCAAATGTTTAAAAGTAATTTTTATTTAGTTATGTATTTTTTCTTCCAGTGTCCTCCTGGTTTGAGCCCGATGAAGGATGGCACCGGTTGCTATGACCACCACATTGGCATCGACTGCTCTGACGGCTTTAATGGGGGCTGCGAACAGCTGTGCCTTCAGCAGCTGGCACCTCTGGAGGAGGATCCTACTCTCTACAACATCCTGATGTTCTGCGGGTGAGATTTCACACTCTACCCACACATTCAGACTGTATGAGAACTAGATCTGGACATGTTAACAAGACTTTCTCAGCTTTTTTTTATTTCATGTTTTTTTTAAACAGTTGGTATTTACCCCTGCTATTTTTGATGAATTGGTGTCTGCCGTTCTCTTTTGAACAATGTCCTGAAATTCACAGTAAGTGCATTATGGCTAGTTCAGTTGGTTATTCATGCAGTTCAGAGCAGCTCATGGTGACTCTTCTACATCCTTTCTTAGGCCATGGTGGCTGTTTGTGTCTGAGTGTGAGTTGCCACACTCTTTACCTGTTCACGCATTTCTGCATTTCTGAGTAAACTGCAGCTTGACAAAAAACAAACAAACAAGAACATCTTTTGTCAAGTACTAAAAAAACAGACAAAAACAAAGGTTTTAGCAGATTCTCTCACACTGACCAAGGCTGCGTTTTTATAACCAAAAATACAGTAAAAACAGTAATATTGTAAAATGCTATTAACATTTAAAATACATTGTAGTATCTTTTCAATTTTTTAAATGTAATTCACTCCGGGTGTTGCAGAGCTAAATTTTCAGCATCATTACTCCTGTCTTTAGTGTCACATGATCCTTCAGAAATCAGTCTAATATCCTGATTTAGTGTCTTATTATTAGTCTTATTATTATCAATGTTGATGTTTTTTTACTGTCACTTTTGATCCATTTTGTGCAGCCCTTCTGAATAAAAGTATTTCCCCCCCTTCTTTAAAAAAAATAAGAAAATCATAGTTTATATATTATTCTATAGGGAACTCAACTCAAATGTCATTTCTGTGTCCTGTCATGTCTTGCTGGAATTGCTTTTACTCTGACATGACATCACATGCATCACACAACACTAACCATTCCTTCAACTTGCAGACTTTCATGTGTCAGCTATAGAGAAAATGAGGCAGGTAGGATAAATAGCCACTGTCTTACATCTTCTTCCCTTCTAACACAACCTTTTTCCTGACCTATTCAGAGTCTCTGAGATCATTCGCTGTTATAAGCATGTCGCTTCGACTAAAGTTGGCAAATGCACATAATTTTCTTTTTCTCTGGAGGTCTTGATAATGTGACAGGCAATCTGAAGCCACTTAACTCGTTGTCTGTGCTGTGGATGTGCAACCGAGAGGATGTTCTCACCTACGCTGATGACAGTTTTCTGTAAAACTGTAGTGTGTTACCAAGAGAAGTAAGACTGAGCGCTTAAGCCCTGACACTTCTTTCTCTCTGTTACTTGTGTAGTACAGAGCAGACGTGACAGCTAAGTTTTAAAGTCCCATAAATATAAACGACTCCTGTGAGCTGTCACGCTATTAGAATGATATTGTTTTGCAGTAAATAAAAAGAATAGCCAACCTTAAATTCATGACAGATGCTACGCTGTGAGATCATTACCTGTACATCTAGTTTTGAATGCTGAACTAGTACTACATATTGCTATGCTTCATAAAGTGATGCCTTTATAATGTAGAGAAAGGAAGAAATCATACTACGTTCATAATGTACAGTACTTATGATTGCTTACTTAATATAATGTAATAGTTCTATAAGTTCTATAATGTAATAGAGTCTTTTAAGTAGTTGCAATGCACAGAAATGGAAATACACTTAGAAACTGCTAGAAAATTGTAGGAAAAAATTGTCTCACTGTATAAAGCGTGTAAATTTTAAATGCTGAAATAGTATTTTCTTTTTTTAAAGTCTGTTGCATATTATAATGGTTCACTATTCATGGTTACACATTACAAATATTAATTTGTTTATTTAAAAATGTGATTAGATTTCAATTGATAATTTAGTAGTCTATAATCCTAACTCATTTTAGCCCATATATCCTCATTTAGCCATAATGTATAAAGTATACATAAAAAGCATCATAAAGCATAATTTGGTGTATCTTGACTGATAGTGGCAAGCAGTATTTAACTTCGGCAAACATCTTCTCTCCATTCCTCTCTTCCTGTAACTAATATCGTTTTCTCATTGCCGTATGTGTAGATGTATTGAAGATTATAAGAGAGGAGCAGACGGACGCTCATGTCAGCCGCTGTCAGAAGCCTGCACCGAGGGAGTGGACTGCGGGGACACAGCTGACATCCCAGCCAACCAGACTGTGTTTGGAGACCTCTTCTATGGATACAATAACCACACCAAAGAGATTTCATCAGGACAGATCCTTAAGGCTTCCTTTAGGTGATGTTTTACAATGTTTTACTTGATTTGTTCAGTGCTAATGATGACAAATGACTTAATGTTACTAATTTTTAATTGCAGTAATGTGCTGATAATATGAAATGGTGAATTAAATTTCACCTTGGATTAATTAAATCAAAACTAATTTCAATGTCCAGTTCAGAAATATAAATTTGACGTCGCTGGAGTCTGCTGTTACAGTGATCTTAACAGGCTCAAGGGGTGTTGTTTCGCTTGTTTGGAAAGTGGAGTTAACTGTTAACCTTAACACATATCTCCCACTTGCTTATTTATTTTGTTTTGGAGCTGTTGCCAATTATATTGACAGGGCAGTGGTAAGGTGAAAGGATATCATAAGGAAAACAAAGAAGGATAGGATTTGGAAATTACAAGTCATAGCATGTACACTACCTGCCATGCCATGTCTCTGACTGAAAATGCCATATGTTTATTTATTTTTTTTATGATGATGAGAATACTAATAATGTAAAACTCTAATACTCAACAACAACAACAAAAATCCATTAATTAATAATCGCTACAAGCTATGTATTCTGTCTGTTTGGTTTCCTTATTTGGTAGTTCCTGGCGCCTGATTATCAGTTAATTTGTTCCCAGTGGTGGCTCCCAGGTGTTTCGCGTTCTCCATGTTGTTGTTCTCTGTGGTCTGTGTTTTTCCTAGTTTCTCTTGTCGGTCTTTAATGTTGAAATGTCATTTGTGTGTTGAAGCATTAAAAGAAGCTTGGGTTTATGCCTTTACGGTTTACGTCATTTCCACAACCACAACTCGTAACAGAAAGACCGACCCTAACAGTATCACTAGTATGACTAGGGACAGGCTTTAGCGTCTGCAGCAGAGGTGGCGGTCATTGGAAAGGTATGTGGAGAAATTTTTGGACGCTTGTCTCAGAGTTTGTTTTCAGGTGGAGCTGGACGAGGATATAATTAGCTGCGATATCCCTACATGTGCATTTTCCTTGAACTAGCTAATTAATCATGTCTAAGATTTAAGTAAGTCCAAATTCATTGTAGAAAAAAAAAAAATAATCTGAATCGTCGTTCAGTCCTTGCCGAAAACCTCTGGGGTTTGCCAGTTCATCTCCTGCCTGAACTCTCCACATATCCGTCCAATGACTCCGACCACTCGTCTCCACCCAGCACCACTACTGTCTTCGGTCTGGTGCTGCCGATGCCCATGCCACAAAGGTGCTGTCTGATGTCCATCAGAAGTCGTGCCGTAAGTCCGTTCCGCATTCACAGCCTGGAGAGCCATTCCATTTCTCAGCGGATTCCGCTATGCATTCACAGCCAGAAGAGCCATCCCAGTTCACTGTAGATTCCGTTCCGCTTTCACGGCCATGAGAGCCGTTCCTGAGTTTCCTCCAGGAGAGCTGTTCAGCCCTGGAACACTGGCAGGGTTAGCAGATCGATCTCCTGAGGACATTGAGGAGAGACTGGCACCATGTAATGCAGTGGGCCCTCAATAGTCCTAGTCCATAGGCGCCAGGGCATTTTTGCTGAGGACTAGCAAGAATGACGGTCCTCCTGTTAAAAAGCCCTCCAGCCAGGGAGCGGCACTCCACTTAATGTGAGTTTAAGAAATGATGCTGCCTGACTGAGGAGCATTTCCTATTATTCCTATTTCCAATTACTAAAAGACAACAAGCTAATTAATCTTAAACGTATAATCACAAAATGTTTACACAATTGTTATGTATTAAAAATATATAGCTAACATTTTGAATTGAAAAAACACTTTAACCCAAAAATCTACATGCTACGTCTACGTCTACATGCTGTCATGGTGCATGTAGACGTAGAACATCACAACTTTGGTGGGTCAAACACAGAACTTTAATAAATTTAAATAGCTTCACAAGGACAGTTTACACACACACAAAGTAACCTTAACGAACAACAAACTGGCCAGAATACAATGGGCTTTTAAACAGTGGGGAAGATGCAGGACAGGTGAGGAACACAGGTGGCAAGGGTTAACTAATCAACTAAACAAGAACATGACCAAATAAGAAAACACAGGAAATACTAAAACAAAACCAAAACTGTGACATAGAACAAAGACAAGGATGTGACATTATCCTCCCCTCCTGGAACGTGCGTCCTCACACTTAAACTCAACTACTGGGGGAGGAAGGGCGGCGTCCTGGCCACGGGGCAGAGCTGGAGGTGAGGACAGGAGCCTGATGGAGCCGGCAGGATGGAGGGACGAGGTGCAGCAGGAGGAGTGGAGACCAGAGGCAACGGATGGCCGTCAACCGACCAAGGCGGAGTCCGGGGGGCGATCGAGTCCAGTGGAGCTGGTGGGCCGACGAGCACTGCAGGAGAGGAGGGAGCTAGGGCCCATGGAGAAGCTGACGGGTCCATGGGTGGTGACTGTGGTGACTCCTGCAACGTGAACTCTGGCTGCAGCTCAGGCTCTGGCATCGTAGACGTGGGCTCTGGCTCTGACATCGTGGACTCGGGCTCTGGCAGCATGAACTCGGGCTGTGGCTCTGGCAGCATGACCGCGGGCTATAGCACTGGAACTGGTATCGGGATCAGTTTTCCCTGCCACATCTCAAGGACCTCCTCAGGGGTTAACAAATGAGAGTTTTTTGGGCTGAAACCGGCACTAACTGGCTGTTCAGCGCGGGCTCGGAGATGTGCTCTTGCAGCGCTGGCTCGGAGATGCACTCGTTCAGCAGTGGCTGTCTCACAAACTGAGCCGGTCCCAGGAGAGGTTTCTGCCAATGCGCAAGCCTTGAGCTGCTCAGTCTTAAAAGTTTGTGATTGATCTCAGATGCTGGAGGCTCAGGCAGGCAGGTTGGCTGAGCTGGAATTCAGAGCGTTCTCCGTAGAGGTTGATTGGAGTAGCGACGAGCTCAGCCAAAGCATGTTTGGCTGAAGCTGGGTTTTGTGGGGTACTGGTGATTAGCGGCTCAGTGACTGGTGCAGGTGAATGAGTGTTCTGGGTGGATCTGGTTACCAGCCTGATAGAAGACGTGACAGGCGTTCAAATGTTGAACTGCACACAGAGAACCACAGAGAGGGAGAGAACCACGAGCCTGCGTGCACAGACAGTATTTGACACAGTATTTGTCTGATATTGTCTTTGTTCTGTAGGTCTTGTCTTTGTACTGCAATTACACGATCCACTCATCAAGGCTAATGTAATAAAAAAACACAAATCCTGTCAAATACAGCACAGCAGAACCTCTATCTTGTTAAAACCCTTTGAAGGTTCCTCTAATTAAAAGAGCACTGTGGTCAGCTCAACCTAAAGGTCACCAAGCAAAGTCATTGACGGCCCTTAAATTAAACACAGACACTTACAGGTGCAGTTTCCTGCAGCAGTTTATCCATTTACTCCACAGGGTTTGATTGGCACGGTACGGGAGGAGGGAGGCATGGGTGATGAAGAAATAGTGGGAGGAGAGTTAATATTATCAAGAAGCCAAATCTCAAAAGCTCTGATCTCATTTGGAGGTACCCTAAGAGATGCTGGGTGTAGGCAGTCTTTGAAAAGCACAACTGGCCCTCATGCTCCAGGACTTACTCTCTGTGCTGTTCACTTCACCTTGAGAGGCCCGGGCTTTACGTGTGCTCTAATTATGTGGAATGGTGAGAAGCAAATTAAAAGTGACCATAAGCAAGTTTGGTTTAATGGGGCTTAATTGGGGCAGCTGAAGCTACTGGATCTTTTGTTGAACAAAAGGAGCATATGGCAAGTTCATTAATCCTTCATAGAGTAAAGCAGGGCTGCAACAATTAATTTCAGACCCCAGGAAATAGTCTAAATGCTGGTGTTCAGGAGGAGCAGCGGCAGGAAATGAAATGTTGTTTGATCTTCTAGGGTGAGTAATGGAAATCGTTAAAGCGAACACCATGGACAAACAAAACACTTTTATGATTAATTTAGACAAATGATTGCCTTTTGGTTATTCAAGGTAAGAGTATCTGATCTAATGTGAGGTTTTAAATGTTTTTATGTTTGATTAAGGAGATTTTTGGTGCTTATATAATTAGACACTGAAAGGTTTAAATAGTATGCACTAATATTACCATTTACTAGTATGCACCGTTTCTGTTGTTTTAAGGCCTGATTTAATAAAGAAATTATGCAAATCTGCACAATATCCACCGGATATGTGCTGAATATCTTAACACAATTTGTAAACATGTTCAGATAGTAAGGTTTAAGCAGACGTCTTTATTCTTTGTGATTTCCTGACTTAAAAAATAATGACTGAAAATAAAGTATGCTCGATTCTACCATCTGTACATTACCATTTAAGTTTGGGGTCAGTACATTTTTATTTATTTAAGCTTTTAATAATTTTATTAAGTTTTTATCATTTTAATAATAATAATATACACCTAGGATGGCTTGGGGGTGAGTAGTTCATTGTGTTATTTTCATTTTTGGGTGAACTATTCCTTTAATATTAGTACTTGTAGCACCATATTTTATGGATTTTAGATGCCAAGTGAATTCTTCTCAAAGAGAAAGTGAGATTGAGTATATATATGTTTTTTTTATATTTTATTTTAAATCAACGCATACGCATGCAATGTACACTCAATAAATTCAGGAGGAATTAAACATATACTTACAGAGGTAACTCTGATTCATCTCTTTCCAAAATGATGCAACAGGGAAAAGAGTGAGCAACTGCCAGATAAAATCCATCCAGTGAGGTTGAAGTTGTTTATTATTCTGTTTTAAACTTACACAAGGCCGTGTGTTTCCTTTGGCGTTTCACCAAAAGTTACTACCCACAAGTCTGGGTTGTCACACAGCAGCTGCTTTTACGATCTGACTAATATCTGGAAAGCATGGTTATATTTTCATGCTGTTTAATCCTGAACGTGAGGTGCAATGCACTTCTTGTGACAACCTGCCCAGAAGACAATGCAGAATGTATTAGCTCCTGTTTGATGCTTTTCAGATCAGTGGTGTTCTCAGAGAGATGAACATGCCATTTTGAAAGCCCTGCATCGCTGCGAGGGTGTGCTGTTGAATGCTTACTTGCTCTGTAAAATATCTTTAATGAAGAAATATAAAGGACAGTCACGAAACAGGGAATGTAGAGGACAGATGTATTGAGGTTACTTTTAATAGCCGAACATAGAAGTGTTTAAGTAAACAATTTGAGATCATATTGAAAATTTTGTTAACTTCAACAACCCCAATCCCCACCAGATAATTTTTTTTATTCTAAGCAGTCTTCTAGCTTACACTGTGATTTTTTTTTTTTTTAATGCTAATGCATATCTCTGTTAAACACACAGATACCATGAAACTGAAAAAATGTGTTCATTCCAGTCAGTTCCATCTCAAAATACCAGTCTGTTTGCTTGTCAATTGTCAGCTTAATTTAGCTTTTAGTTCATCCTGCTTTGGTACTGCGTATTCGCAAGCCAACTGCATGTACGCGTCCATCATTTTAATTATACATAGTCTTTTGAGATGTAGCATCTGGCATGTTGCAAGCACAATCGGCACCTCCCCAAGCAGTAATTGACATGTTACAGTGCCATTTCTACAAAAATAGCACATTAGCGTTATTTATGTGCCAATTTTGTAATTGCCACACAAATATATCTGTATATTCTCACTTTATCTTCATCTAATGTTATCAGAAATGTAGTCAATTTGTGAATATTCTTTTAGTATTCTGAACACTTAAATGCCACTTAAAAAATACAGATGGGTAAAGTTTTGGTTACACTTTATTTTAGATGTCCCTTAATTACAGTGTAATTATACATTTATGTACTAAGCAACATGAATTAACTGTATGTATGCTATATGCTTAGGATTAGATTTTAGGATTACCTGCATGCATTTATGCATTTCACAAATTCGCACTTCTTCATTAAATAAGCAAATTTGGTGTGCTGTCCGGGGGGCGAGCCAGGAGCTCGGCAGACCCCAAGCCCTGCTGATAGTAACCCTAGCGAGGGCTGAGCTCGAAGCGAGGCTCGGTCCCGTTAGCCCCCCTTGAAGGTGTGAAGAACAGGCGGAGAAGGTGAGGAAGGCGGGATCATGCATAACTAGATACTGAGAGGAGTGAGACGATGGTGTTTTTGCCGAGGCGGATAAAATTAAATTAGGAATAATTAATAGGCTAGTGGGCGATAATACTAATAAGCGTCAATGGGTACTAGCTGTGCTGACACTCAGCGTGCTCTTCCCGAAACTATGTTAAACCATCCCTTATTGTAATGTGTAACACCTTAAAATAAAGTGTAACCAAAGTTTCTCAAAAAAAGTTCTAAAAGGTAGAAATCTAGGTTTAACAAGCAGTGCTTATAGGTAATTGTTAGTAGGTAGGTGGATAAATGGATTGATGGATGGTTTTGATAGTTGCTGTGGCGTTTCTAGGTTGTTTGTAGACAGTTGCTTTTAGTTACAGTACAGTACTTGATGGATAGTTAGAGAGAATGTCAGAACGTCTACATAGAGAATGAAAGGGATGCATACAAATTCTGACAACCCAACCTTTACTGCGTGTTTCTAAAGTTTGCACACACATATTGTACATAGAGATCTACACAGTCTGTTCTTGAAATACACTGACACTGAGTGTGCACACCGCTGGATCTTGCGCTCAAGGCCGTGTTACTGTCTTCAATGACACTGCTGCCAAAATCTCTAGCTTGTTGAGTAGCAGTCCATATCTTTATAACAGTGCATTTGTAGACCAGCGTGCAAAGTCATAAAGCAAGTAAATTGTGCAACCATTTTGTTGACATCTTAATTAGATACGGTACACAGGCTTTTAGAGAGCGTTCCAAATATCCACGCCTACTTCCTCCTCCATAACTTGAGTGCATTGCCAAGCAGAATTTCGATTTCTGTCTTATCATCATGAGACTTTCCACCTAAAAACATGTGCCCTTTCCTAATTACTTTCCCTTTCCTCTGGGTTCCAGCCTTAACCAGTTTCACTTCCATTCCTTCCCAGCATGCTTTGAGCTGGTTTTAATGAATTTTTTAGTGCCCTTTGTTCTCATTAAGACTTTGCAGAATCATGATTAGGACTACCTCGCTTAAAATCTCCCAGTTGGGTGTTTCTATCCACAGCAAGACACTCAAAGTGCTACCTTTCTCCAAGCACTAAATTAAAACATCACACACGGGCTGTGAACAGTCTGATTATTTTTAAAAGCCTGAAGTCTGAGCTATTTTCATGCGGCTCATTTCTTTGATCCTAAACAATCCTTTAATTTCTTTTAATAACTCAATTGTTTTTCGTTTACATTGAATGTTGATTTTATTTTTTTAGTATGCTGTGATATTAGCACAACTGTAATGTAAAAAAAAAAAAGTTTATTGTACAAAGTAATTACGTGAAAAAAAAAAAAAAAAAACTCTACTTTTCTTTTAGTTTAAATAGGTAATTTCATTAAAGTTGATGTTGTGAAGTTGATATTTCATTTAAGGCAAGATAATGAGAGATCCAGCTGTCAATTAATATCATTAAGAGATGATTTCACACATAATTAATTATAATATATGGGCCCAAATGAATTAATCTAGAACTTGTGCATGTATTTGTAGCATGCACAGAAGTGTGTCATTTCTAAGCCAACTGAGGTCAAAAATAAGTCTTCTCGATGTTGCTGTGTTGGGCTGATTTGAATGCTTGAACAAACAGAAACATTGTATTCAGTTCATACTAATGAAAACTAAACTTGCTACTGTCACAATCAATTGATGTGCCAGCCCGGCTCTGGATGGCACTTTAGCTATTCATGAACTTTATGTGTCTTTCGCCCTGTCTTATGTGCCCTTGTGATCTTTGTTGTGTTTTATTGTGCCATGTGCTCTGTTTATTTACCCGTCAGCTTCCTCGTGTCTGCTTATCGTGTGTAACCCCGCCCTCTCATCAGTGTTTCCTTCTCTGCCAGCTATGTTTTGTCCCGGTGTATCTGATTAGTCCATGTATAAATACCACGTCCCATGTCTTGTATCTTTGTCTGTCATTAACGTTGCATGTCGGTTTGTCTCACTTGCTTTGCTTGATGCACATTCCCCGTTGTTCATGTTCTTTGTTTTATTAAATGTCTGTTCATTGGATTCCTGCCTCTGTGCCCTCTCTGCTTGCAAGGAAGCGCAAACGTGGGTTTCACTAGCCGTCAGTCGTGACAGCTACAAATTTTAGTTCTCATTTTCCAGCAATTTTAGTGTGTTAACTTTCTGAGACAGGCATTTTATATTTTCTTCTATCTATTCTATTTTATACTCTATCACAGTTCACCTAGTTTTACACTCAAAATTGTCCATTTTTAATTATTTATGTTTTTCCCTTATTCGCAGATAAGTCAACCTGTGATGCCCAGAGCATCTTATAAAACTTGCATGTTTTCTCTATAATTACAGTGCTGCTAGATATTATTTCCACAATCTTCCTCTTGTATGTCCGTTCTTTGTCGACGCACATGATTAATGAAGTTACGTCGCAACTGAGGCTTCTCTCCAGAGACTCTTCAGTGTGCAGTCTGTATTTTTAGAGAGTTCCACATGAAAAAGTAATCTGCATTTAAGCTTTTGACAAAAATGCAGGTTATACAAGTTTATTTAAGTTGATATCATAAGATAATATTAAAGGAAAGTTGTGGTAAGATGTAGTAATGAGCAATGATGGTGCGTTTACATTTATATTTTATTTGCTTTATATTATATTTTATTTTAATTGCTTTATTTTTGTTATTATTTCTATGCACCAAAATTCACAGACATTTTAATTCAAAAGAGTTATAGCTGCAATTTTTGGTCCATAATAATTTCAGAAACTTAAAAACGATACGCATCATTTTCATTAAAATTACTGGCCCCTAAGTTTATTGCATTTCTATTTAGCTGCACCATCTCTGTGGGGAACTGAACCTTTTATTTCAATATGCAAGTATCTATTGAAGCGTGAGCTTCAAGTTTGACAAGAGAAACAACCTTTTTACATTTTTATTAGATGTGGGGAGGAAATCCTCCGGTGTTCAGAGAAATTTCTGCAGAATGTGCTCCAGCGTACCTTCCAGCACACCCGAGAGGGCGTATTTGGGAACAGTTTTTGAGGTTTATGCCAGATTTAATTTGCCCTAGAAAACATCCAATCTAATATACAGAAGTAGAATCTGATTTTTAATGTTCCGGGTTATGAATAATAGAAGATATTACTATTATTTAGCCAAGTAAATAGAGGTTTTCATCATAATAGATCAATGTTTCGAGGCCTCCAGGAAGCGGGGGTATTTAGCACTGTACACCTCCACATATATGAATGTTTGTCAAATATAAATGACAGTCTGTTCCACTTCAGCTACTTTTCATTCAGATATTAAGATGAAGTGCATATTGCAAGCCTCTAGCTTTTTTTTTGTCCCGTTTGAGCTCAATTATTTGCACAGTGCTCTGTGTATTCAGAGATAATATAATTCTTTCATCCATGTCCACTTTATAAATCGGACATGACAGTAATGCTTGAAGAGATATTTAGATTGCATAATGTTTCCTGGTATCATTTCCTGAACGCTCGCTAATTTTCTAGATGTTCTTGCAGGCATCATTTTGCAATTTGGTTGGATTCCCTGGTGTGTTTTCTAGGAGTTTATTTTGCCTTGAAAAGGAAATAGTTTATTCTGTATTCTCCTTTCCTCCTTTATTCATACTTTTCTTTGACATGCATTTTTTATATCACATTGTTCGGTTTTCACATATGTATATACTCAGTCCCAGAATACCTTAACCTTGATCTAACTTAAGATGCAGAAAGATATTTTGAGTCAGAGTTTCTTTTGAGTCTTTTTCTTTTGTATCAGTTTATCCATCAGTCCAATGCATACTTATTTGTTCACATTGCTTTGAAACTGAACTATATCTAGTTTAACCCATCTTCTCCCTTTTTTATCTATATTTTCTTGTTTAAACTCAAACTGTATTTTCTCACACTTTCCTTTAGCCTATAGTACTTTGAAAGATCTCATTTAGATATACAGCTATTTCATTGCGCACTGCTTTCTTCAGTTTTCTTGTTCTCCGAGCTGCTCTACCTTCTTTCAGTGCTTCCCCATAATATTTATGTACTGTAATATAATGAAAAATAATGTCTTAACAGCATTTCAATTCATCATATTCACTTACTGTACACTACACGCAATTGTCCCTATTTATATTTATTCAGTCTGACCTACAGTAGAAGCCTCCTCTACTTATGTCAATCCACTTTTGAGTTTATTATGAGCACATTTTTTTATTATTATATATTTTTTATTATTAAGTTCAAATCTGCCTCAAGTTCCCAATAAGTTATTATTAATTTGTTTTAATAAACAGATTCACAAACACTGCATATACAGCAAACAATGTGAAATTATATATATATATAACTATTACCCTTGCATTACTTACTTACATTTAGTGCAAAAAAAAAAAAAAAAAAATATATATATATATATATATATATATATATATTTTTATTTT
>JAUYWG010000032.1:13143123-13157079 GCA_034779775.1 Enteromius afrohamiltoni
CTAGGTATGTACATAATGTATGAGTTTGGCCTGGTGCACCCAGAGTTTTGGTCATAATATAACGTCCATTTTGGAGAGGATGTGGACAGGAGATGAGGAAGTAAAACTCAACACAACCCTTGGGAGGTTGGTCACATCTGTTCAGCCAATAAAAGGGGGCAAGGGCAGATGTGAGAAGGCTGGCTGGCTGGCTAAAGCTGAATGCAGGCCAGCGCTGCTCTGTACTCAGGAGGCCCCTGGGCAGGCTCACCTAGTTTTTTATGCTTCAGCTCCACTCAGCTGAGCCCATATATATGTACAAGGTCAGTTAGGACGGAACTTATTTGGAAAGGCAACAAAAGTGTGATACTAACAGACCAAGTATTGTTAGAGATGGGCTAGACGGTCTATAGATTGACTCATGAATGGTTCAGTTTCTATGCCAATAGCTAGTTTATCGACAGTGCTATGGGCATTCATGAAATTGCAGCTCTGTGAACATAAAAAATTGCGATCCACAGACATTTCTCAGAGAAATAGGCACCAAGGTCATCAGACAAGGCATAAAGGTTTCAGCCTATTTTCAATAGTGTGTGTTATTTCTGCAAGTGTCTTTTGTTTGGGTTAGAAAATCTATATTTGAGGGGTCTGTGAGAACTCTGCTAAAAGCATTTTGTTTTAAAGGCCAAGAGGCAGCAGTAATGATCTTTCTTGAAAAGACCAACATATGCGATCAACTTTGTCAGGTCAAATGATCACTCAGAAGAAGAGGCTTTTAAATTAGATTAGATTATTCCAAGATTAAATTGTCTGTGTGTGTGTCTGTCTGTCTGTTTGTTTGTTTGTTTGTTTGTTTGTTTATTTGTTCTCAGAACTCAGTTTCTAAATAATATATTCTTCTTAGAACTCAGTGAATACTAACCTTAGCCTGTGCTGGTCATCCCAGGTTATGCTACTTGGTGACTTTAACACCTATGTTGATATTGCCTGCTCTAATACTTCTCAAATAATGACTGTACTGGACTGCATATATCATATATCACATCACACATATCAGGAGAGTCATAGTTGGGTGAAAAGTGGGACTAAATTACCAGGGCCCCAAGTGGGGAGAGGGCCCCTGAGGAGTGAAATTTCATATATTTTGGGTAAATGCATCAGTTGATTGATGTATTAACTTGTGTTCAAAGTACATACAGTGTCTGAGGACAGACACCCTCTCCCTTGCACAAAATGGTTTAGTCCACCTTCACCAGGCTTTTTGAGTAGGCGCATTCGAAGTAGCGTTCATTATGCTGAAGCGGCAGTGCATAACTGTGCTATGGAAGATGATGTCTAAGAAAGCGAAATCTGGTTCTCAGAAAAGAAAGGAGAGGCAAGAAAGGGATAAAAAAAAAGAAATGAGGGAAAGCAACTTCTAACAGACTTCTTTCCCAAGAAAGGTGAGCCCAAAATGTCAGAGCAAATAGTCTCCATATAAACTCTTGCTGTGGTTACAAAACACTTCAATACCACCGCGATTATCAGTATTATTATACTGTAGTTTAAAATAAAAGCACATCATTTTAGCTGTTTATACTGTAATGTGTTTATCAACACTAAGTCATGCTCTGTCTTTTACTGTAGTCTAGCTGTTTGGCTTGCCTAATTAAGAAACTATTTTTTTGACACATCCATAAGAAAAATAAAATGTCACTTAGTTTTTATTAAGTGTTATACAAAATATTTAAATGTTAAGCAAGTTCAATCACATCTATTTGGCTACATTGGAATAATATATCTTTGCTTCATACGCATGTAGAGGGGTCTGTTCAGGTGGATAGAGAAGATGTGATAGAGGATGATGGAAGTGAAGGAAGTGAAAGCAGAGAAGGTTATGAAGAAAGTGAAAGGGATGAAGAGAGGTCAGAAAGTAGTCTCAGGGTAGGTAGTTGTGAACCTCGAGCTTACGGGGGCCCATGGCCACTGCTTGTACATAGGGCCCAGTATTTGGTGCTACGCCCCTGCATATCATCGTGTAAATTCATCATGCTGTTGATTTACATTCTCTGCTTCTGTTACTTCCTTTGCTATTCCTATGTTTCACCTGTCCATCTTTGATTTGTTTTATGTACCGTTCTTTTATTGTTAACAAGTTAGATGAGGATGCTCCAATTAGGACCAGGTCTGTTGTTAGGAGCCTGTCTCACTCCTCTCCTTGGTTTAATGCAGAGCTCCATATTATGAAAGCAAAATGCAGACAACATGAAAATGTCTTCAGGCAAACAGGACTAACTGTCCATTTTCTTGTTTATTCTGACTATTTTAAGAACTATAAAACTGCCTTGAACACAGCTTGCACTTATATTTCCAACATCAACAAGGCTAATAATATAAGCCTAAAGCACTATTTAGCATGGCAGACAAACTAATCCAAGCACCAAACAATAGTATCAACCAGCATGATTTGGGTGATTTGTGTTGTGCTTTCTTGCACCACTTTAGGGAAAGTCTGATGTGAGACCTTTGGGGAGGAACCGACTATTTCTAATTGTGAGTAAACTCAGTCTACCCAGCCATTAACTATTTTTACCTTGACAAATCCACCTCTAATTACCAGTTTAATTTAGAAATCGAATTCCTTTTCAAGCTGGCTAGACCATGCACTTACCTCCTGAAACTCTGTACCTCTGTTATTTCTGCCCATATCTTACACCTCATCAACATGTCCAATGTTCCTGTTTCACTCAATACTGCTGCTGTTACCTACTCTAAAAAAAAAAAGAAAAAGAAAAAAAGAAGCAATTTGGATCCTACAAATTTATCTGACCACCGTCTAATTTCTAGCTGGCCATTTCCATCAAAAATATGAAAAAAGCTGTTGTCTCTCAGCTGCAGTCATTTATTAGCTCACAATTAGTTTTCAGTCTGGCTTCCTGTTACAACACAGAATGGAAACTGCTCTAGTAAAGGTTGTCAATGATCTTTTTCTTTCTGGTGACTCGGGCAGTTTGTCATTTCTTTTGTTACTTGGCCTCAGCTAAGCTTTCGATACTGTTTGTCAAAAGATATTACTCTCTCGCCTTGCAGAGTTTGGTATCTCAGGCTATGCATTATCCTAGTTCTTCTTGTATCTAACAGACAGACAATACTATGTTTCACTGTACAATGCCAAATCTCGTTCAAACAGGGTGTTCCTCAGGGTTCAGTTCTTGGACCATTATTATTCATCATTTACATTCAGCCTCTTGGCCAAATAATTTGTCACCATGGTTTTAACTGTCACTGTTATGCAGATGACATCCTGATATGTACTGCTTAACAGCCAGATTCTACCCATTTGATGACCTCCTTTTCTCCGGGTGTCAGTCTGGCTGCACTCTAGTTTTCTTTGCTTGAAATTGTGTAAAGCATATTATATTAATAATTGGTCACCCATCTGTAATAAAAACAAAAATAAAGAGTAGAAAAGATGCAGAATCATTAGCGCAAGGAATACAAAATTCTTCTGCTCACCTTTAAGGCGATTATGGTCTTATGGTCTTGCGCCCTCCTATCTTTCTGATCTGACTCTCCTTTGTTCTTTCTTGCTCACTCTACTTCTAATTCAGAACTTCTTTGTGTGCCTAGGTTCTTTATAGGACCCTTTTCTGTAACAAAACCCAAACTTTATAACTTGCTTCCCTTATTAGTCTTTATTACTTAATTTGTGTTATATTCAACTGCATTATTGGTGACTGGATTAGAAAAAAAAAGTCATTATATTGTTTTCTATGTTTCTATTACTTAATTTGTGTTATATGCAACTGTGTTATTTGTGACTGGACTGGACGAATATCCAATGTGCACTTAATCAGTACTTTTGTAATGAGTATTTGTTGTATTGGTGGATTTGTATTGTATTGGTAAAATGTCCATGATCCTGTCTCCACTAAGCCTCTTAACTACCTTAACCAGCAAGACTAATTTGGTTCACCAGCTCAGCACTATCAAATATAGATCAGCCTATACAACATAGAAATATATACTAGTCTTTTCAGCAGGATAGAATAAGTAGAATAAGTGCATTAGTGTTCCTCTAATTCATTATATAGCTGACAATTTATAAGAAGCAACTTTGGACAGTCTAATGTATTATTACACTGGAGTAAGCTGAGTGCCTTGCTTAAGGTCACAGTGGTGATTGTTCAGGTAACACCCATTGTGGGATTTGTACTGGACAGAAAAAAAAAAAACTGACTGTGATATTATGATATTCCCATTTATTCTGCAACATTTCCTTCATGAGATACACATTAACATCCAAACATTATATTAAATACCTGTAACCACTAATTAGGCTGTCATAAAATGAGTGGCAATTAGCTGCACTTCATGTTTACAAGTGTTAAACTAGCAATAAAGACAAACTGTACATCCCCAACCCATCCATCACAACAAACTAAAAGAAGTTGTTGCAACTTTAACTACGCATAATATAATATATTTTTTAAATTGAAAATAATTTGACCCTTACCACGGGCACATCTTCAGGTCGATATCTCTTCCCCATTATATCTTCAGTGAATTATATTTAAACACCCTCCTAATGTTCATGACCTTGTTGTAAGAGCTGATTTATCTTTAGAACAAATCTACTCACTTTCAGCCGTCTATCCCATCCGGTAATTATAGGTGCGGTCAATGCTCTCAGTGTAACTTAACCTCAAAATATAATTCATTCTGTCATCCACACTCAGGTAAAGTGTTTAAGATCAAATATATCCCAGCTTTATCTCATCTGTATAATAAAAAGTCCTTGTGCACCCAAAGTACAGTCAACCTTTATTTTGGGGTTCAATTCTTGTTATTAACAAACCATTAACTGTGACTTTTGCCTCAATAAACGTGTTGCTGCTTATTAATAGTTAGTAAGGTTGTTGTCAAGGTTAAGTAATTTGTAGGATTAGGAATGTAGAATGTTTATGTGGAATGTGCTTTTTAAATGCTAATAAACAGCCAGTATGTTAAAAATAGGCATGCTAATTGGCAACTAGATAATTATTGAAAATTGGTCCCTACACTTATCCACTTGTAATCTTGTTATCCAATGTACTTTAATATCACAAATCACAATATTTGAGGCATACAGTCCCTGAAAAGCAATGGTTCATCCAAAACTGAAACTTGGCATTATGTACTCGCCTTTATATTTGTTCCCAACCAGTTTCTTTTTCCTTTGGAACACTAAAGATATTTTGAAAAACAGGGTCCAGTGTTGTTCGTACTGCAATACACAAGTATTTTCTTTGAAAAGTGGTTAAAGATAAAATAATATGTATATGCTCACAAGTGCCTGATGAAGATGCACATCATGGAACCTAATTCTACACCGCCTTAGGCTTTTCAGTAGCCCAAAGCATTCAGATAAAATTGAATAAATGCCTCACTACTGTTTCAGCCTAATAACTCAACACCACGGTTTCCCTCGGTCGAAACGGCCACGTTGCCTTCTTTCCAAGGACGTCACCTTGCAGTTCACAAAAACGTTAGCTCTTCTGATGGATGGCTTTAAATCAGTTTTCCTGCCTACCTGAAAACTCCATTATTCTTCATTTTGCTAGCCTCTGACATGGCCATGCACACTATCACAGCACTAAATGTAGCATTGGAAACAGCATGAACCACCTTTTTTTTTATATTAATCAGTTTTTGAAGCATGTTTCTTTTTCTTTTCTTTTTTTAAGCTTGGGTTTATCAAATTAGTAGCATGTTGTGATCCTGACTTTCGAAGTCCATGACATGAAGATATTGGGTGTTGAGATTACTATGAAGATAATAATATTAGTGTCCACCCCATGAACAATATCATCTGTTTGTTTTAAGTGCACACGCATCTGCCGCTTTAAATTCTCAAGCACGTTATATATCTGATTGGCTGTAAATGTTTGTACCGTTCATCAGCTGGGAAAAAAAAGTAGTTCTGGAAGTGATTCCAACGATATTGTTATTATCATGCCTTTATCATTATAGTAGTTGTGTCGACTCTGCTATTCTTTAATATATATATATATTTTTTATTTATTTATTTTTTTTTTTTCAAACTATATATTTTATTGTTGTCTTTATAGATATCATTCTTGGTGTGAACGGGCCTTTAGGCAGGTGCTTGTGGACTGCTGTGAGGAGGACAACAGATGCAGGGCAGGGTGTTAATGCCCCCTGTGACTCAGCTAAAGGTCCTGCTCTTTGGGTATGGGTAATGAGCTCCCTGGAGACTGGTAAACCATATTTGTACCCTTGCCCCAAATAGCACAAACCTTTCCGGAGTGTGCCAGCTAATCATTTTTTAATGTTTGGGGCAAAACATCGTCCACATAGCTTATGAATATTCACAGACTGACTGAATGAAATAAAAATGTTGGAATGATGCCGCAGCGTCATTTGAAAAAAAAAAAAAAAAAAAAGTAAAAAATAATAATAATTCAGATGGGAATGTTTTTCTAACTTTTAATGAAATGTGTTATTTCTATGACTTTTATTTTATTTAAGAGATTATAGTGATTTGTTTTCTTCCCCCGTGTGAGGAAGTGTTTTTGTGTGATAGATTAGTATTCAGTTCGCTTTGAATTTGAAGAGGCAAATTGAATTCATACCAGCAACTGGAGCATTTATCCAGTTCTAAATGTCATTTTTAATAAACAGTAAATCTTTTTGATTATGACTCCCTCTATTTGAATTAGATGGCTTTTTCTCTTCTGTTATATTGTGCACTCAACTGTATACACTATAGAGGCTGTTTGTTTATCTGTGAACCTCCCTGTGCACCCTGGACTGCAGCACTGCTCAAGAGTCAAAATGATGTGTGTTTTTAAAGCATTGGCTTTGGTTTTGAAACTTTCAAAATAAGGAAAATACAGGAAAAGGATTTACAGTTTACAGATCAGATTGATTCTCTTCAAACTTTTATGTCAAATAAGTATTTAAACTTTATTGAAGCGTCTTATTCAGTGCTTTTGAAAGATTCACTGAGAAATACCTGTTTTTGGGCATCAGCGATACTATGTGTATAAGATATGACTTGATGATCAATGCATTATTGATAGCAGGACCAACTCAGCATCATAAAATTCTGAATTCAAGAGATGAAATATAGATTTTACAGGCAAGCTGTGCTGAAAACAGGGCACAAAGAGACACAAGAATATTCTTTCTGACAGCCATGCTCCCACCTTCTCTATCTCCTACACGACTCGTACGGTATGCTCTTTCTTGCCAATCTGCAACCCGATGTGTTCTTTCTCTCACTCTCATACTTCTCCCATTATATGCCCTGTATGACTTCGAGGTGGGAGGGTAATGGCCGAGCACGACCAACCACTGCAGTGGGCACCAGTGCCTGAGGGTGAAAGACTAAGAGAGGGGAGAAAGGGATCAGGAAACCTGGGGTAAAAAAGAGATTCTTACCCATGGCCTGAGGATGTGCTGCAAGGTAGGGGAGATGTGCGCAAAGAAGAGAAGGCAATGTTTAGTATTATGTAATATATGGATATACACTACCAGTCAAAAGGAGGAAATACATTGTACTGTTTTTGAAAGCAGTCTATTATGCTAGTGCTATAACATTGTGTACGTTTACATCATTTACAAAAATGTAAAATACGAAGCACCAAACATTGATAATAAGAAACATTATTATTTATTGAGCATCGATAATAATAACTCTGCTGTGAATGTAAAATGATTTCTAAAGAATCACAAAGGCTGAAAAAAATACTAAATGAAAATTTGTCTTTACCATCAGAGAAGAAAAAAGTATATATATATATATATATATATATATATATAAAATAGTAATAACCATTATTAATAATTGAATTATAATGACAAAAGCATGATGTTTTTTTTTTTTTTTTAACACACATCTGCTTATAATGTTTGACTAGTGTTCTATTATACATACATATTACATTTATATTTGTAACGCCCGGACTGAATACAAGAGAGGCAGACTAAAGTTCAATAATTCGTGTTTATTAAGGAAGGTAAAGGAAGGGTAAGAACTGATAATTTGGACGAAGGTGGGCACTGGCTATCTCCAGACGGACAGTGCAGCGATCTCCTGATCGCTTGAATCAATCACTCTCTTGGTCTTGGTCTAGTTGAACTTAGTACAGTGGTGTGAGCAGATCAGCTTAGCTCTTGATGTGGGTAGCCATTGATTCTCCTTTCCGTAGATACGCAGGTGGGCATACAGGTGTGTGTTGCAGCTGGAGTATCAGGTGCACATTAAAACTTGTTAGAAGACGATCCTCCGTTACTTATCCCATGTAGGGGGTTCTGCGGTTCAGGTAAGTAATACAGGTAAGTAAAAGCAGACAGGCGATGTGGCTTTAATGTCTTACGTTCCCCGTTGATCATAGGCTGGTACGTGCTCGGTGTAGGAGAGTATGGCCTTGCTTTAGAGACATAAACTGGAACTGAGATAAGCTGGTTAGCAGAGATCATGGATAGCTGAGGTGAGTAGAGCAAGAGGTAAGTGTGGTTACCTCTAGCTCAGCCAATGAGCGACTGAGCCGCATTGTTCTTAAATGGTGCCTCTGATTGTTGACAGGTGATCTCAATCAATAATCAGGTGACTGAGAGCTAGTGACTGTGCTGGGATCAGTGAGCTGCTCCAGGCTAACTGACTGTGAGGAGTGTGACATCATTATAAACAATTTTATTAAATAGTTTAACAATTATTCGAAATTCTAATTCAAAAACACGGTGAGCTCTTTTTTGTGATTAGTACTGTGGAATTTTGTGTTTATTTTGTATTTATACACATATATATATATATATATATATTAAAAGTATGAACAGTATACAGTATATATTGCAGTTTATGGGCAGAAATGTACAGCAAGGAAGAGAAGGAGCGAGCAAGCTGATTAAAAGACTGAAAGTGTGTATATCTGCTCTCTTGGCCTGAGCTGCCACAGAAGAGCTCCCTGGAGCTGCACCTCTGCACGACACAAGCTCAAGCCTGCAGTGGTGCAGGAGCTTGATGAATGAGCTCTGGGTGCTCTGCTGTAAAACAATTAAAATCAAAGCGAAGCAGATGTCTTTACTCACTGAATATCTTTATTGGTGCTTACAGAATATTACAATTCAGAAATCATAGTTGGGTTCAGTAGTGGTCTAAGATTTTTTGGCTTATAATGCAAATCTGTCAAAACAAGAAGTTCACTGTAATAGACGAGTGGGATCACCGTAAAGAGACCACATTTATTTACACCATGTATAAAATCATTAAACTGAATGCAACTATTTAAGAATGTATGGATTATTAAGGGGTGATTCATGAATATGGTTTGCTTGTGTTACATGAATACAGCTGGCAGAATGTGAATTTCACAACCTCACAATAATCATACTAGTCATGTCATCTGTATTAGGTTAGCAAACTGTTAGTTAGCAAAACAATCAAATATAATACTTTGGCTTCTTGTTTTCTGTTAAGTTATGAAAAAACATCTTTATGGAGAAAAGAATAGAGAAAAGACAGGAAATGATCAATGATGATAGGAGGAGAGAATGGGATCAGCAAATGTCAGTGGCTGTGGACCTCTATGAGAACCACAGAAGCATATTTTCTTCAGTTCTGTAGCTCCTGAGGCTTCAAGACACACATTGTAAGTCCTTTTTCTGTGTGTCAGTCAACGATCAATCTTGATACTGCCCTTATCTGGGAATGAGAGCACACAGAGCTAAACTACAGCTAAATATAAATCTGCCGCGTTCCTGATGACTTAATCGACCTTAGGGAGAAGCATTTCAGCTATGAGATCATCACTAGCTTCAGGCTTAAAGATTCTGAACATCTTAAATCTCCCCTCATGCCTGTTTGGTGTGGTGTCTGTCAACTTTTTGGCCCTTTTTAAGAAACAAAGTTGATGAAAAATCTCTTTTTTTATCTGTAAAGATCAGTGAACCAGTGATGGTATTACATTTTATAAGTTTTAAACTGCAAGAAAAGATCAGAGTTGTTCTGAATGAGGAGTTAAAAAGCCTAGAGGTCATTCCCATAAGAAAACTTTTGTAATTTTATTCCAAGCCATGGATTTTTTTGACATCCCCTATTTCCCCCTTGATCTTGTTAGTGCTCCTGAAGAGCAGAGAGAAGTAGACCGAGGTTTAGTGAAGGAGCATTAGTTAAAGGTCCTAACCTTTAACCAGAGATAATTCAGATTGTCCTTAAACTGAAGAGCAAAACCACCTAGATCCCTCTGGATCTCTCTCGAAACGTGCAAAGAACGGGTTTGTCCTTGGCATTTGAATTCCTGGATAGCTGAATTTCTGATCACCCAGTTTCTCCTGTGTCTCTTTCTATCTCTCTTTCTCTCAGTCTAGTTAATATAAATGAACAGATGAGCCAGAGAACAAATTTTAAGTCTTGTTTTGACTGTAGACCACAGATGGTATATGGGCTTCACTCCAAATCACATTTTTAAGAAATATGGAGATTGAAAGAGATTCCCCAAACTTTAGGATGACTCAGCATTCTGAATTAAAGACGTACTGTAGACATCACAAATACAGAGTCTTCAGAAATACATAATCTTATTTTTAATGTGACTATTATTTTATTTATTTATTTTATTTCATTTTAAAAGGGTATACATTTCATCAATCGTGTATATATATATATATATATATATATATATATATATATATATATATATGTATACATATATACACATACTTTATTTGTTTTAGATTGTAATTGACTGTACAGTACAGTTTGGCAGCACTTATTTTAATTAGATGTCAAATAATTAAAGCTATAATATTCATCTACAGTGTGAAAAAACATTTGTCTTCTATATTTCTATCGCATATATTTCTAAATAGCATATCAACTACATTTATGAATTATAATAGTGTTATATATGAGTGGTTGTGAGTATGTGCACTTTTTCAGACAGATATTCATGCATTATGGACTTTGCAAATGAATAGGCTGTGTGTGTGTGTGTGTGTGTTTATGTTGGGATGCTTGATATGCTGTGCTAAATGAAGAGCAATGAGCAAAGTGTACAAGGATTTTTATCAAGGCCACTGGTACTTTGAAGTGTGTCTTATCAACACAATCCAGTGCTGTGATTGGCTGACACTGATCCATAGTTCACCAGTTCAACCGTTGCACTGTGAAAATGGATTTCCATTTGCATCCTTCTGCTCCTGTAGGCAAAAAGATTTAAAATGTGTGAAATAAGACAGTATTGAAAGGTAAGATTAAAGAGCCAGAGACTGCACAAAACAAATAATTTATTTAAATCATTGCTGCTCTGCTAATTGATGAAAGACATGGCTTTAAAAAACAACTTTTTTGTTTTTTTTTTCCTCCTCTTTTGTCTACATTTCAGAAACTTTTTCTTCCTATCTAGGAGTTTATATCTCTGCAGAGATTTTAGATTTTTTTTAAAAGCCTGTCTAAAGCAATCAGTTATGATAATTTCTACATGTTTTCTCCTCAGAATTTAGTCTTTTGTGTTATAATTTCACACCTGAAAGTGATATTTTTTTCACTTATCAAGTCAGTTTTATGTCTTTGTCATAGGTTTGATTTTCATGGCATAATTTCCACTTTTTGACAAATAATGATAATATTCACATTTTATGACAAATATCTTAAATATGTCTATGTACATATTGCACATTGTAATGGAAATGGGATTTCATTTCATGTCAAACTATTTTTTTCTAAGTACAGCAGCATTTATTTTATGTTTGAAAAGTAGTCACGCATTAGGGTTTTCTATAAAGTCATTTCCCATTAAAAAATAATAATAATAATAATAATAATAATAAATAAAAAGTTGTGCAAATAGAGAAAAGGACAGACAAAAAGTGTTTTGAAATAACTTATTTACTATCTCAAATGCAGCTGCTGAAGCAAGTCATATTGGCTTGATTGGTAAGCAGCACCATTTCAGTTCAAAGGAATTTTAAAAATAATTTCATCATATGCCAACAAATAAATTGCATCAGGAAACAAGACCTGTGGCTACAAGATGACTCTTGCTGAGTTCAACAGAAGGACACTACACCAGATAGTTGCTAAATGTCACCATAGCCTTAGAATTTCTCCAAATTCAATCAGTAACTTTGTGACCTTGTCTTAACAAAAACTACATTGTGATCTAGAATGTATGGCAGTGCTGCCATTCAGAAACCTCTTGACTCTGAGGCCAGAGCGCAAAATCTCATAACCTAGACCCAAATGGAAAACGTAATATGGTCTGATAGGTCATCTTTCACACGCATTCCAACATCTGGACTGGTTTGTGTGTAGAGGAAGCCAAAAGATGCCCACCATTACCAACTGTTACACATGGTGGGGGATCTATAATGGTATCACCAGCCAACTCAAGGGAGTCCTTTGGTCCAGTAATTGCTTTGCATGGCTATAACAGCAAGGAACAATGTGCATGCTGTAAATAGAAATCACATATTTCCCAAGAAATATGCCCCCATATACGTGCATGAGTGGTTTAATCAATGCTGGGATGAAGTCAAACACATTCAAGCTGTTCAAAATATGATTTAATATAGCACACACTGTTTTCATAATGCAATAAGATTTGAAATACTGTATGAAAAACTGATTGTATAAATTGTATAGCGTCATTATGATGATTAAATAGATAATTACTTCAAGGGAGACCTTTTAAACCAGTGATAAATCGAAGATTAGGTACAGAATGCTAATAGAGGTTAAAGGGAAACTGCCGTCCGATGTTTGGAGCTGATGATCACAATCATGTCAGAAAGGTCCAGCCACCCGGCAGATCTCTGCTAATTTAATCATAATGAGCGCCTCTGATTCTTCTTTCCAAATTAACAAGGGGATTTATATCTTTGTGTCTGACTTAAGCCACCTAATGGATGTCCTAATTAATACAGAGCAATAAAAACAGCACTGCAACTGGCAGTGAGCAGTAATCGCTGAGGAAAAAGAGGGGGAAAAGTGGATGAAATGAAAGATCAAGAAAGATTTTTTTTTTGTCTTCACTCTCTTACCTTCATTTTGTGCTTTGATGCAGCTAAATTGCCCTCTTCTGTGCATTGTCGGCACTGCACTCTTCTGGTAGTGGGACTGATCGAATGTGCTTCAGGTGATACTGTCCAGTTCCATTGTCCCATATTTTAAACCTCTTTTTTTCACAATATTCTTAAATTATCATTCGGATAGCTTAATAATATACCTGGAATTTTTTCTATGCAGTTGCACTAGCCTAGCACACCCTGCTTCCGTTCAAATACCACCTGCATTTGCTTACACGTGTAAGCATTTTTGTGTGTGGGATGTGCATGTGTCAAGAGTTGATCAGCTTCAGTAGCAGCCAACACACAGCTGGTGTTAATGGCCGGGTGAGAGTGGGTGTCATATTTCAGAGCTCAGGGTGATGCCAGCTGATTTCATTAGATCTAGTGATGGAGCGCACCCATCACTTTCACTGCCAATCTCTGCTTTCTGACAGGATGCTGTCAGCTGCAAAAAACCATGGTGTCTTTGATGACACTGTGACTCAGCTGATTACCTAATTATGTGTTATGCAAAAATGTAAATTGCATTCATGCAAATCTGGCATTTGAAGGACGTGTATTTAGTTTGCTTGAATGGATAGTTCACAGAAAATTAAAAAAAGTTCATCACTTACCTATGTCAACAGCCATGTTGTCACAAACCAGTATAATGTGCATATTTGGAGGAGAAAAGATGGTTAGCTAATTGTTTATGTTGCTGTTTTTCATGCAGTGAAGATGGATTGTTACAAGAACCTTAAAACAAAACAAAAAAAAAAAAGCTTTGAGGAACAGAATGAAATTGAAGTGTTTCACTAACACATATACAGGTCCTTCTAAAAAAATTAGCATATTGTGAAGTTGATTCTTTTCTGTAATTTACTGATAAACATTAGACTTTCATATATTTTAGATTCATTACACACAACTGAAGTAGTTCAAGCC
>JAUYWG010000032.1:13161718-13179218 GCA_034779775.1 Enteromius afrohamiltoni
ATCTCTCTCTCTCTCTCTCTCTCTCTCTCTCTCTCTCTCTCTCTCTCTCTCTATATATATATATATATATATATACATGTATATGTATATACTGTATATATGAACAGTTATAACATTATAACAGATATCTTTTTTTTCAAAATTTCAACATTTTTAGTATGTTATTATATTTTTGTTGTGTGTTTTGTTTTTGCATTTTTAGGAAAATATAATAATCATGGGAACAGCACAAACTATATTTCTTATACACTGACATTCTAGAATTGTGACATTGAGTACAATTTTCACTCAAAAAGTGCTTGTAAATTTAACAAATAATTATGTGGCAGCTGTAATAGTCCATTGAATTAAGTATTATTTTTTACAAAGTACCTGAACAATCTTTATTTACTTTATTTATTTATTTATTTTCCCAGAGCAAAATATGTGTGTGTATATATATATATATATATATATATATATATATATGTGTGTGTGTGTGTGTGTGTGTGTGTGTGTGTGACATTATTCCTTTATGGAAGACTAATCCAAATAATAGATTTCTAGTAGTGTTTCAGTCAGATTTGAAATCGTGTGAGGGTTTTTTGGTTTTGTTTTGTTTTCGTCATTCAGGACATCAATGACACGCACATCTCATGCCATAGATGGTAGAAATGGTACAATAAAAACAGGATGGTAAGAGAACTGCTGTCATCAAATGCTCTGAAAGCTACATGCGACAGCCAGTCACATCTTCTCCACCAATTCTATACCCTACACGGCACAGTATGCAGCATGAAAATAAAGGACATACTACTCTATCTGATGCGCCGCTTGAGCTGAGCACCGCAGGATGAATTTCAAGCTTTCTGACACCTCTTCATACTTCAAGTATGCTGCTTGGAGGTTTGCACTGGCATCTAGAATGTCATTCTTATACTAACCAATGTAAACATGCCTGCAAAATGACTGTATTGCCATTACATGGAAGTGTCTGTATGGTATAACGTAAGACCTTGGTTTGGTTCCAAGAATAGCAACTCCTTTGTTATAGATACAGAAAGTGTTGTCTAGAAGTAATTGAAAATTGTAAAGTAATCGAAGTTTAAACAGAGAACAGAGCAATATTATCATTGAAAGTCTTCATTTTAGGTGGATTTAACTAAAATACATTACATCACACACACAAAAAAGAATTGTTGAAACTAATTTAAATAACAGAAAAAGTATAAAGAATGTGCTCTGTGCTTGTACTCTGAATTTCTGCTCATTCAAAACTAGCGTAATAAATGCATATTCAGTTCTGTTTATGACTTCCTTATAAGCTTCTCAAACAAAAGTCTGGATATCATTCAAAGATTTGTCTTTAGTCTAGCAAATTTCTGTAAATTCTGTACCAACCTGCTATCTTGTAATCATGATTTTTCAGAAGAGTAACTGAAAACATTTTGTGCCTTTACTCCTGAAGGTTGTATAAAGTCATCCAATCAGATTAGAGCTTGCCAGGAAGTTCTTTCCAGTGTTGTGAGCAATTTGCATCGGTCATTGTGACATACATTGGTACTATGTACAGTTTGCCTTGGTTTAATAGTTGGTGATAAATCTTTCCATTCGGTGATCCTCTAGAATAAACGTGCCTGTGCCTGTCAATTACAGCTACAGTACTGATGCTAAAATTAGCCTATGACATTTTGTTAAATTTTCGGAAACTCAAGCACAAAAAAAAAACAACAACAACACACAACTATTGATTTGAAAGTCTCATAGACAGGAAACTTGCCAAAGATTGAAATCAGTATATAAACTTTGCTTGCAAATAAGAATGAATCAATAAGCAATGTAACACACACGCACATATAAATAAATAGACATAGTGTTGGACTGAGTGTCAAGGTCTGTGTTTGGCGGATGAAATACCTGTAACACCACTGTCTTTTCATCTTTGAAAATAAGAAAAGAAAAGATCAGAGCTATTAAAGCAGCTATTGTAGTTTAAAATGCATTGTTTTTAAGAAGATGCAAACCTTCTGTGATTTTGTTTTCTATGTTAATACCTCAAAGAGTTACTACTACTTTTTATGCCAGAAACAAATGACACCAGGGGAAAAGCCATTGGAGAAACATGCCATTGTCAAGGCCACAGCATCGTAAAGCAATCGTTTATGTAGACAACCACCAAATAGCAATCACACAACATTGTTTTCAATCAGATATGCATCATACTGTATAGACTGTATAGAATATAATTACACTACAGTCGTCTAAAATAGTTATTTGTGCAAGAAATGTAACTCCTAAACAAGACTTAAATAATTAAAGCAAAAATCTATGCTATATTTTTTTTCATGAAAAATACTTTTTATACTTCTTTTAACATACTGACACAGATTGTTTTTATGATTACTTTTTATAACTACTTCCTTTTTTTAGCATTGACACATTGAGGTTAGTCTATGTTTGACTTTGTTAAGGTACAACTGGTTTAGTCAAAACATATGTTCCCCCGTCATGCTTGTTTTGGAGATACCTATGATGTTCTGTCCTTGTAAATATCTCATATGTGACCCTCGGGAGCCTGAGAAGGAGTTGGCCTTTACCTCAGGAAAACTCACTATTCCAGAGTATTGATCTTCCTCTGGATTCCTTAGCCTTCTTAGCTGTGTACTTTTGTCAGATAGTCATTAGGGATCATTCTCTGGATAGCAATCCAAACACTAAGCCTTGTGTGAGCTGCACCAAAGGAAAAAGAGCAAGAGAGGTGGTATGTGTGTGTGTGTGTTTGTGGAAAAAGTGGAGGAAATACATAGCTTGAACAATTTCAAAAATTGATTGGTATCTGATGAGACAGGCAGAGAGATAAATGAATATTTAGCAGTTGGTTGTTCGTGCTGTGTTTTGGATGGTAAGTCCAGTCCCTTGGGGAACAGTAGTGAAGGGTCAGCTTTAACATATCCAGCAGCTCCTCCAGGGGCAGCATGCATAGTTCTTTACCAGCCTGGGATACCAGGCTTTCCACTGGGCAAGAACATGCTGACCTTGCTCTGAGATGTTTTTCTTTCCTCTTCTCATCCCCTGAGCCTGTCCGTGCATTGATTAGATGACCTGTGTGCAATACAGTGAAAGAACGTACACCAGCATATCATCAGGAGCTCTGCTCATTAATATCCACCTCTGAATTCTTAATGCTCCACATCGGTAGGTACAGTAGGCGGGGTAGTAAGCGTTTAGGATGTGGGCCGGGGAATAGAAGTTTGTACGATGAAATCCCAGATGTGCAAGATTTCTACTTTAGGATCATCAGATAAAAGTGTGGGGTTAAAATGCATTCCCTAATACAGTGGTTTTCAAACTTTTTTCTTTTTAAACTGATGTGACCTACAGTATATATACAGTGTAGATATATATACATATATCTTAAACAGAAAGAAAGAAACAAAGAACTTTGCCACAGTCACGCATCACTCCATAGAGCTCAAGAAGCATGTTGTTACAAAATCTAATTTAAATGAATGTTACTTCATTGGCTGTATATTGATTTAATTATTGTTTAAAAATAGATATACAGATTTTAAACAATTTAATTTAAAATTTATTATACATTTTTTTTATTATTATTTTATTTTAAATAATGCTAGTAATTATGATATTAATAATAACTGTATTATTATTATTACTATTATTATAGTTATTGCTGTTATTGTTGTCATCCATAAAATAATGAAATTTACATATTTCTTACTGGAAAACAAAAAGACCAAATGCCAGTTTTTTATCTTTTTATTTATTTTTTTTCCATCCATTTTCCTTTCTCATTTGTTGTGTTTTCTTTTCCCATGTTTTCAGCTTAATGATCATGCACAAAGTTGATGATGCATTGAAATGATACATTTTTGAAGCACGTTTGATTCATGTGAAAAACTAATGATGCTTCATTGAAACCCTAATCTAAGTTATAATTGTGTCTTTCAAGGATATGCGAGTCATTAGGACTTTGGAAAGGACTGTCATTTTAAAAAACAGACCTGCATTTAGAGGCAATGAAAAGGGTGATTAGATGTATATAAATGTCCTTACAGAGCTACAGGGTAATGAATCGAGGTTGGCAAGATGAATGCATGACTTCCTAATGGCATAACAACAGTAATTTGATGCATATTGTCAGTCCTAACAATTACTGCATCATATACAGAAGCCTATTAGAGCGAAATTGCCTGTAAGGTCACATTACAAGCAGCAACGCAGAGACAAACAGATTCGCAAACAAGTAAGGAAGACACTTCTCCCTGTTTACGCTCTCCACAAGATAATCAGTTTTCAACAAGCAGCACATGTTGCCACTCCTATCTCTCATTTTCACCTGGGATTTCCATCCGTTTACGTCTAATTGCTTAAAGGAAACTGTCAATCACCTGTAATTATGGCTTCGTTCTCCCATTCCACCACACCAGGGGCATCAAACCAACCAGTAAATCTGATTTGCACCCACATTTCAGAAGAAACTGTCTCTGAATTATGTTGCGTTTCATTCAAAGTAATGCAAATATGTGAAATGCTTCTGCATTTTGCTTCCTAAAGAACTACACCTATATTTTCCAAGTTAGAAATAAGTCTTTTTTTTCTCCAAGTTGGAAATGCAGGGTTTTTTCAGATGATCCAGGGCATATGCTTAGTAGCACTGTTGCATCTCTACATGAGGTCATCTGTGCTCTTATAGCTCATCCGCCAGTGTTTCCTTTTGTAATGGATATTACACAGAGCACATACAGTATTCAGTAGGGTGGGCAGCGTGAGAGGAAATTATGGGGAGGTAATGGACAGGAAGAGGGAAGTGTGCTATGTAACGATGCGCCCCACTGCTCAGCAGCCCATTTCTTGCTGTCGAATGAACTCAAACTGCGCCAGCCAGCACCAGACTGCAGGGGCGCACACACCACCCAGCTGCTTCTGTCAAGGGCATCAGATTAGCTTAACGATAGCAGAAAGCTAATGCTGGGGAATGAGAGACCGACACGGAGGGACTGCAATGGTAATATAATGAGACACTCACTGCGATCATCTATTCCTTAAGTGGATGGTTTGGTATATTGTTTTCCAAAACAATTCGGGTTATAGTAGCTTAGTGATGTTGTGGTAAGATTCTTTTTGTTTTTTCAATTGATTGATTGACTGATTTAATTATTTTATTTAATTTGTTTTATTTTTATTGTATTTAGTTTTATTTGTTTTGTTTTAATTTTATTGATTGATTGAGTGATTGATTGATGAAAAAGACAATAAAAGCAAAGTATGGTCACCATTGACTTCCATAGTAGGAAGTACAATTCAAGTAAAAAAAAAAAAAAAGATTATTTATAATTATTATAATTAATTATAATTAATTATTATTTATATACATATATTTATATATATTTATATATAAATTAAACTATACATATAAGAATTTAAAGAAATGTAATTCCCTTTTGTAAGATATTTTCTGTACAGGTAACTGTATTGCCTTGCTGCATTCTGCGTTCTGCTACACCTTCAGAACAAGATGAGCAAAATAAACAAAACTGTGTTTTCAGCATTCTCAAGCATAGGAGGGGTGTGAGGCATAGCAGATAATGAATTTTAAAATAAAAGGGACATAGAAAAAAGTAAGAAGAGACAAAGAGACCAAGCCAGGAAAATTCAGGCCTGGTAATGAAGATCCTTGGTAGCTTGGTAGTGTTGCTTCATTCAGAGCAGCCGTTGGAGGATAACATCCTGCTGCGTACACACATAATTTATCACTGCAATATACTCACCACTTCAAATGAGTTCCAATGGAACTCATTAGCTACTTTGATGAAGATCAGCCAAGACAATAAAGAAACAGAGAGTGGAGACGAAATAAATGAAAAAGTGAATGAAAAAGAGTAGGAAACATGTTTGTGTGGAAGTGTATTGATCTTTTTATACTTTTATTAGGATAAATTAGGTTTATTTATTTGTGTGTATGTGTCATGTACAAGCATATTTTTTACACTGAATGTTATAGATGTGCTGGTTGGAGCATGATGCAAGAGGCTCATAATAAAGATCAGAGGAAAGCATTTGTAAGTGCAGTCCAGAGTTTACAGACTGGATACATTTGTATAAGTTTAATCTTTTAACCCTCAAGTTTTGCTTTGTAACATGCTTCAAACATCATTTACGGAAAACAATGCATCTTTTATAGAAGTCTCAAGGTCCAGATATCAAACTTGAAAAGCAGAATTAACAAATACACACTTTCCGTGCAATCAGATGTACACAAGGCTTCAGGTCTTTTACACTTCAAACTACAGTTGTTCAAACATATATTTTTTTTTACTTCTTCTATCTGTCTGGTGTTTTGATTTCTTGCTATACAGATTGTTCTACAAAGCCTCCAGTCGAGAGTGTTTGGTAACTTCTCTTTAATGTTTGTTCACAGTGATAGTACTCTATGTTCTTACTCAATACCCAGACTCCATCATTGCTATTCCTGTTTTTTCTTTCTGACTAGGCCTGACACATGAACAGATTTGAAAGCTGTACAAAGTCAAACTTTGACCATAACTTTGGCCCAACTGCATATCCCAGCTATAAACTTCCCATCAGCCTCAGCAGATTTCCAACAGACTTACCTGAAATAGGTTGCAACAGTGAATATACCAGCATCTAAAATGTTTTCACAGAAACATTTTTTAAACCACCATGCTATACTCTAATTCCATGTCATCGCTTATTTCTCTCCGGAAAGCACTGGTGGCGGGTGCAGTGGGTATCAGCTGCTAAGCAGAGGCATTAAACAGATTTTCCCTCTGACGGCTTTAACTGTTTGTCCTTTGACATTTTTGTACTAACAGTTTGTTAGGCGACGCATATTAATTAGAAATTTAACCTCGGCCATAATTGATGTCGCTGATTCTTTGTAACGAAAAGTCAATCCAAATTAGCAGCTACAGAAGTGGAGATGAATTGCTGTTGAATGAGGAATCGGCACTAAAGAGCCAGTCTGAACACAGTGAAATGTAGAGAGGAGATTGAGGAAAGCAGGGCTACTTAGTAAACATCATTCAGTCCTCTCAGGCTTGGCTTACGGTTTTTATATTCACGCCGTCCAGTGCCGGCGCGGTCAAGGACAGCCACTTACCAGAGGGCAAGGTTAGTTCGTCCTGGGTAGGAAACCAAATCTCATTGTGTGCGGGGGGAGATTTCTACCCTGCCTTTGGTCCCTCAGGTGTTCAGTCAAACTCTATTGCCTCGGCGTACATCCTATCACGTAGCTCCCAGCACCTATCAGCCAACAGCACATCTTTATGCTGCAATGATGTGGATTTGAACTGTGCTCTGATAAAAGAAAACCTAGGAAGGGAAGTGCGATATCCATCCCACAGCTTTGTGTGTTGTCTGGAAAAACTGAGTGTGGTTTTGAACTTAAATAAGGGACACTTTCCATTTCTTAATACAACACAAGTCTTTTGAGATTTCAGTAAACCATTGGTGCAGATGACAGTTGACAAAAAATACATTAGACAGCCACAGTTTATGCTTGAAGTATGTGTATTTTAAGCCATTGCTTGACTGACTTAAGTGCAAAAATGCATTTGAGATGTGATCACTTTTTATGATGTACAGCTGTTATAAAAATGAATTAATTTTAATATCAAACTGAAGTGTCACACACATTACAGACAACATATCAGTTTCAGTTTAGTCTACTAAATTATAACACTTGAACAGAGACTGTAAATAAAAATGAAAAAATGCTTTGTATTTTGACTGAAGGTGCAATCTTTGTCTTTTAACAAATAAAGCATTTTTAACCACTGCATGATTGGAACTTCATTGGAAACTTCCAGATTTATATATAGTTACTTTGTATTTAACATTGTATTTAAAATTAAGTAATTTTTACCAGGAAATTTAAACAGTAAATGCCATTTTGATGTTCTTTGTTGTGGTGTGAGAGTGTGGCAGTGCGAAGTGCAAAGCCATCCTAGATCAATATGACTTTCTTCTTTCAGATGAACTCAGTCGAAGTTGTTGTTTTTTTTATTTATCCTGGCTCTTTTAAGCTTGTGGCGTATGATGGCTATAATAGTAAAGCTCGAAAAAGTTTATTTATCCATCATAAAACTACACCTCCAGGGAGGTTAACATATGTCTTCTGAAGCAGATCGTTGGGATTTTTCTGCTTTTATAAAACTGAAATCACTGGCTTCCGGCAACAGCCATATGCATGTTCGAGTCGAGTTCCGGCTGACCTCTGACTTGAAATAGCCTGTATGTTGTAAGCCACATTTGTTTCTTATAGTGAAGTCCTCTGACTTTTTTTTTAAGGGTAAGTGTTAAATTTACGATGTCATCGAAAAACTTACTTCAATGTCATCATAGCTTTACGATGTACTGAAATCAGGTGACATCGAAACGGAGGAATGTACCGAACTGTCATGTTTATGTACCGTTACAGCCCTGATAGATAGATCAAGTTAGATTTTGTTCAAATAAAAACAGCCTTTGTTGAGCAAAAAAAAAAAAAAAGTTTTGACAATGTCTCTGTATATCACAATGTTTTTCATATATTAGTTTTGTCCAAGGGTTGAAGCAGACAAGCTAGTGCCAGTATCCCATGCTGTCATCTTTCAAAATTATCCTTGTCATTGAAATGCATTAGTGAAATGGGTTTTGCTAAATTAGAAATGCATTTTAATAAAGACTAATGAGGACTTCAGAGTATTGGTGTTGTGAGGGAACAAGGAACTACCTGAGCACGCTGCAGTCTTTCGTTTACAATACAATTAATGCGCATCTAATTGTCGCTTCATTTAAGGGGGGAAATGTCACACATTTTGGCGTTGTCCCTGGTTTTCTCTGTCGCTCATAATGGGCAAAAGTGATTAACGCATTTTAGCCTTGCTGGAGACAGAGAGACCCATCGGCAGTGTGTTTCACTGTAATTTCTTTGTTAATTACATCTCGTGGGAGGAGCGGGTGGAGGAAAGAGGCTCGTAAACGCTGAGGGCAGTGTGTGCCAGTGTGGGTTTAAAAGAGTGGGGGGGTTATACGGTTGCTAACTGGCACACTTACACACTAGTCTGCTTTCGATGCAGACGGTGTGAGTCTCCGCAGTAACAAGTCCCCCCTCTGTGATGCTCATATATCCTCCAGCCATCCTCCATGCTGTGATTCCTCATTCCTTTGCCCCACTTTTGAGGACACACACACACTCGCTTATCAGGCTCATCACGGCAAACACTCTACTCTCTGATTTATCACAGCACTTGAATGGACTAGTAATCTGTAAACACTCTCGACTTCTTTATAGCGGCAGCAGAAGTGCTGGGAGTTTATTGTCTATCATTTAAAAGGAAGGAGAAGAGACATGTAGGTGTGTGGTGTTATGGATCATCAGCCAATGGGTCTTCTCTCTTAAACTTAAAGGGAATGAAAGATTAGAGATGCTTTGGCTTTATTTGTGGCTAAGAGTTTTTAGTTATTAAACAGGTATCAGTTATTTTTTTAAGTACAGCATTCAAGTCTAAAACCACTAGTATTAATTTTATTTGTTTATTTATTCCAGTTTAATTTTTCTGTAACACTTTATTTTAGGGTTACATATATTAGTTGTTTATTAGCATGCATATTACTAGAATATTAGCCAATTGTTAGTGCTAATTAAGCACATATTAATGCCTTATTCTACATCCCTAATCCTACTCAATACCTAAACTTAACAACTACTTTACTAACTATCAATAAGCATCAATTTACAGTAAGTATTTACTGAGGGAAAAGTTGTAGCTAATAGTTAACAAGTGTTAAAGTGTTAACAAATTTTCTAATTAACTAATTTTGGCAAAGAGCCAACAATAATCTTAATACACAATGCCAGGTTTATTAGATAACTAGAGTAGGAAGCAAGCTAGAGAAGATGGGGAATGCAAGTTCATTTATTTATTTTAATGCAGGACATATATAAAGTATGTATAGCTTTAAATAATTCAATATATGTCAAGCAGTTCAGTTTATTTCTAGGTTTACATTTTGTTTTAGGTTTACATCCCAGATTTTTCCTGTGGTCTCAGTCTGTTGGGCTGTGTTGCTAAAGGGAGCTTTGGCACATGCATGCATAATTTGAGAGGGATTTCCATGGAGCTGGGGTCACTGCCACTGTTGCAGGAAATAGGGAAAGGGCTAAGGAAAGCCAATGTATTTTATCTGACATCAAGACCTGGCTGGTATCAAGCAGGGCCAGAGTCCTGGATGTCTCAGGGGTGCACCGACCCATGACTGAACCCTCTGGGCTGCTTTTCTGCATGACCACCAACACATTCCTCTCACATCAACTGAGGGCACTTTCACTGCAACAACAACACGGCACAACACGCACCACACACCAGCTCCAGACATGAGTGGAAAACCTGCACATATCGTGCTCAGCTATTACGCTGAGAGCTTCTGTGGTTCAGGAGAAATAGAGAGGTCTGTTATTTTCACCAGTTTCTACTTATATTAGCTATGTTTCCCAGGAACAATCATAGAATAATGAAGTTTTTTGTTTTGCTTTTTAATGTGTACACTACCATTTAGATCACATATGTCAATTACAAGGCCCACCACAACTTTTAATTAGGCCAACCAACAAATTCTGGCAAATGCTTGCTTTAAATATAGGTCTGTGACAATTACAATATTGAGATGCAGGGGGTGCTGTCATGCTTCACCCCAATTTACACAGAAAGAAGTCCTATTAATAACAAAACATTTTGAGGTGACTAGCATAACGTCTAAAAAACGAAAAGTGGACAGCGAATATCGACAGTTCCAACCAAGGGGGGAATATTTATTCTGTGAATAAAAAGAAAAGCCAATATGCCTCATATGTCAAGAGTAACTCACAGTTTTAAAAGAATATAATCTTCGAAGGAAATTGCAAAACGAAACATGATCAATATAGAAGCATGGGCACGGAACAACAACTACTAAAAGTCAAAGAACTAAAGCACAAGCTACAGCAAAACATGTTTACTTGCATGAACAATCAGAATGAGGGAGCTGTGAAAGCAAGCTTCATAATTGCAGAGGAAATAGCAAAAAGCATACAGGCCATTCACCAAGGGGGAGTTTATAAAAAAATGTTTTGAAAAGGTATGTGATGATGTGTGCCCGGACAAAAAGCAAGACTTTGCTAACATCAGCCTTACTCAAAACACCATGGCCAGTCTGATGGATGAGCTGGCTTCTAATTTACAGATCCAGCTTAAAGAAAAAGCAAAAAGGAGTTTGTTGCCTATTCACTGGCTATAGATGAGAATGCTTCCTATAGGCTATAGACAGAGTTTTCCGTCACTGAGGAACTTTTGGATTTAAGAGCGATTTACGGGACATTCATCTTTTTTTTTTTTTTTGATACCCGCAATGAAATCACACGTTTCATGGAAAGCAAACAAAAGGTTATCCCCGAGCTCGATGATGAAAAATGGCTAAGCGACTTGTCATTTTTGTGTGACATAATGGTGCACCTCAATGCTCTTAATCTAAAAACTCCAGGGTCTAAATCCTGATTACTGAAATGCAGGTCTCGTTGAAGGCATTCCAAATGAAACTGAGTCTGTGGGAGGGCCAAATGCACCAAAGCAACCTGTCGCACTTTCCTGTTTGTCAGTCAGTCAGTGAAACAGGCAGCATTCCTTTCCCGACTGAAGTGTATGCAGATAAGCTGAACTCACTGAAAGTGGAATTCAGCAGGAGATTTGCTGATTTCGAAAGACAGAAATTCAACCTTGACTTGTTCACGAATTAATTTGCAGTTGATGTTGACACTGCTCCTGATGGAGATGCAGATGGATCTCATTGAACCGCAATGTAATATGCATCTAAAAACTAGGTATTTCCAACTCTTCTACATGAATCAATGCCACATCTTTGCCTTAATGGTGCACGAGTCATGTCTATGTTCGGTAGCACCTACTCATGTGAACAGATGCTCTCAGTAATGAAGCTGAACCAAATGTCCCACAGATCCCACCTCACAGACCAGTATCTGATGTCTGTAATGAAAGTGGCCATGGCAAGAGACATTACACCTAGAATAGATTGTTTTGAAGAAAAGATGCAGGGTGTTAATACCGTTAACACAATGTAATACCATTTATTATTTATACAGGCTTCCATTATCATTAATAGCCTACTATTGGATATTTTTGCTTAATCATTTTCTCCCTTCAAATCCATGAGTTCGGTTGTTGGGTACTGATAATAGTTGGCATGCATCTTTTCATGTTCAAGTTGCCTTTTCAGAGCTAGCAACATTTGTTTCTTGTATACTATGTGGTATATGTATGTGTATGTATTTATATATATATATATATATATATATATATATATATATATACATACAACCATCAGAATGGCCCTTACCAAGTTTGAATTTGACACCCCTGATTTAGATGTTTAGTGTATGTAAGATTAATTGCATGTTTTGAAAGAAGCTTGAAAGTATGCATAACCAAGACTACATTTAACTGATAAAAATAGCTGATGTTTATTTGAATACATTTTAAGATGTCATATATTCCTGTAATGTAAAAGCTGATTTTTCAGCCAATCTTCAGTGTCACATGATCATTCAGAAATTATTCAGATATGCTGATTTGAGGCTCAAGAATTGTCTTTTAATATTGATTAATATTTTTGTGGAAATGGTGATACACAACCATTCAAACATTTGGGTTAGGTAAGATTAAAAAATATATACATTAATTAAACTGAATTGGTATTTTACTCCCCAAGGATGCACTGAATTGATCAAAAGTGACCTCAAAGACATTTTTAATGCTACATAAGTTTTTTATTTGAACAACATTCTATTCTTCCTGTAAAAAAACTGTATCATGGTTTCCTCAGATACAGTATGATGCAATATACTGCTGTATTTTTAGATGTTCAAAGTACTGCTTGTAAATTGGATTTTTTACTGTGACAGTTCTTTTTTTTTTTATCATATCACTTGCAACTGCATATTTCTTTCGATATCACCATGCAGAGGTGTAATAAAGACTGAAACTTAATTTAGGAGGACTGTAGCAGGTCAGTGAAGACATTAAATATCTCATTAAACAGAACCCTCCATTATAACTCCACATAATGACACATCTTGAACTTAACTGCTGCCAGGCAACTTTATTGAGAGAAATACTTTACTCAGTCTCAGTTCTATTCTCCATATTCATGATTGCTGGCATATCTAAGCATAAAGATGCTTATAAGCTCAACAATAAGGAAGATGCCATTAATCAAGCATTTTTATATTAATGCAATTATCCATAGTAACTTACATTGCATTAAGTGAAAATAGTTTATAGTTACAGCTACACTACATGAATGCTTGTATTTACAGTATAGTGATATAAATAAAGTAATTTATAATATAATGTGAGCCATCAAAATGCAATTTATCCACATGAAGGACAGACACACAGTAGGCAATGATCTGATATATGGGAGAAGAGATCAGAGATTGATCATAGAAATCAGACAGCAAACGACATTATCCAACTCCGGGAGGAATCCAGAATAAGGGTTTTAGGTTCAAGACAGGCATCTGTGTTTGAACTACTCAGGGTGCTATTTTGGGCTTGATCGTTTTGCTCTTAAAATTATGCAACGTAATAGGTGCTATTGCCTTAGTCATCAAGATGCTGCAGTATTTCTTTTTATTACTTTTTAAAAATGTATTTATTATTTGTATTTTTAAGTTTGGCATCCTGTAGGACTAGACATGAAATGGCAAAACAATCATGCTCCCTTGTAACAAGGCTTTTTTTTTTTTCTTTTTAATTACATTTTTACACTAATTCTTACATTTATTTATTTGGCAGATGGTTTTATCCAAAGCTGCATATATTGAAATCAAGGAATACAACTGTTCATGTAACTGTCCTGCTTCTACGAGACTTGTTACTGCCAATACATCCACAACATGCTGCTGTGAGCATGAAATTCTGCTGCACATATAACACATACAGTACATGTATGAATAACCTCATAGCAGATCTATACAGGTGGAGCTGGGGAAGGTGGAGGGTTCTGAAGTGCGCTGCTAATTTATTTGAATAATGAGCAGTGAGCTCATTGACTGAATAATGAAAGTTCACCAGCATCATTCTTTCGAAGAAAAGTATGAAAATTGTTTAGGGAGAGTTTGAAACATCTCAATTATGATTCTAAGATGTGTTCAAATTATCTCAATGTTACAAATATACTTGCAATATACTACTTTTTTGTTTAGTTAGTTTTTTTTTTATGGTTTGCATGCATTTATAAAAAATTTAAGTGAGTAAACAGAGTAAACAGTTTTAATCACTCAAAACGATCCACTTCGTTAACATGATCAGGTCTCATTCAAAAAGTTACCTTTGCCCCGTAGTATGAAATCCTATTTGCATACTGCATGCTACTTTGTAAAAAAAAAAAAAAAAAAAAAAATTAATGAAAGCACCAGAATGTTTCTCTCCCTTCTAAATTCCTGTTTCATTTTTCACAGTGTTAATTTTACCCTGATCTATTACCGTAGTTTTGTAAACCCAAGGTTAACATTATTTTCCCTCGTCTCTCTCACACAGTAACACACGACCCTTGTTTAACAGTTTCTGCTTTACAAAGCTAATGAATATTTAATAAAGAAAGCACCAAGGCATTTTATGATTGGTTCCTGCTGCTAAACAATTTGGTTTACTTTCTAGCACTGCATTATTTCACACCGTATACCTTTAGCACTGCAATTCAGGGTCGGTGCCTCAGTACAAGTGTGAAACTTTGCTTTATCCAGCAGTATGTGCAGGGTAAAAAGCTCTATTTTATTAGCAGTTTTGCACTATGATAACTGAACCCATGACCATGGCTTTGTTAGTTTGATCCAATCAAGATGCTTACTGAAATTATATTTTTGTCAAAAAGTGCATATAATCACTATGTCATGGTCCTGTCAAATCACACTCAGCATGCATAATAATACAATAGAGTTTGATAATCATGTTTATATTGCAGGTGAATAATTTCTTAATTATACCTGGTTGGACGTATGACAACTAGGTTAATCTTTGTGCAGTAATGACAATTAAAACCTGATAATACAACCCATTTGTCTTGTTCTCCTGCTTAAAGACCACTGGTGTAGAACTCAAACCATATGCAGGCTTCATTTGCTGTAGTCCATGATGGATGTATCATTCCAGCTTCACACTGATGGTGCCACTTCATTTAGCACACCCTCACTTTCTGCTGATACACATTAATCTGTTGTTGCCGTTGTGTTGTTCTTCACAGCTTAATAAAGGGCTTGCTGGACAGCAATTAAAGTCTTTGTACATTTTAAACCTGTTTTACTTTTGCTATGTGATGCAAATCAGAGTGTAATAGATAGAAAGAAACATCCCTTTTGAATAAAAGTAATCATTTCCTTCATGAAAAGAAATACTAGTTTTACTGACTCTGAACGTTGTGAACAGCTAGCACCAATGAAATGGTCTCAATATGATCATAATAATTGCGTATTAAGAGAGTTAATAGACATGCTGTTTATATTACTGACACTGAAAATATCTACCTTTGCTATGCTGCATGCAGTATGTACACTTTCAGCATAGAATTGTTCTGTATTATGTATGAGCCAGGTCATCTGTGTCATACCACTGTGCAGAGTTCAGCAAAAGGTCTGGATTCTTTCCTTTCTTAACAACTCTTTGCAAAGCCCAAGTTTATTTCTATTAATGATTCATTCTGTATTAATTGTATAGGTTTTTAGTCAGGCAAAGGTTTTTATTGAGTTCAGACTTCATGTACAACGTTCCCTGTAGAGGGTCTCTGAGCCTTGCACAGGTGAAGCCAAGAGAGCTGAATGTAACCTGTACAAAGGAGAGAAAAGATTAAAAATGAGTGGGCCTGCTGCCATGTCAACACGGGGTGACCTGTGAGTATATGTGTTTGTGTGACAGAATGAGGGCTTGGGACAGAAACCTGATGGAGCAGTCATCTCCTGGCCCTGATTACTCATTTTAGAGGTCAGGACAAACCGGACCCCAGTGACATTACTTCTTAATTAATCTTTCGACCGGTCACTGTGGAACCGTCTTCTCACACCAGCAACACAGACACGCTTGAATAACACTGACCTCTGCTGTGCTGTGTTTGCTGGGCTAGTGCATGCTTCAATTTTGATAGAAGCACCAGGGGAATTTAAAATTTATTGAGGAAAATATTTGGGATATTTAGCAATTCATGAGTCTAGTTGACAGGAAGAGTGCTTAACTCAAACAAAGCTATGACCTGTTTATTCTGACAGCATGTCTAGTAGAGGTTATTTAGCTCTAAACCGTTCAGTTGGCAGATGACTGTCTACAAACCAGTTTGTAGTTGCTTTATTGGGGTGCTGTTTTTTTTTTAAAGAACATGTTAAATATACTTTCAGTTTACTTCGCTGTTTTCAGTTGTTGATTTTTTTTATGGTTTGCATGCATTTGTAAAAAATTGAAATGAGTAAATAGAGTAAAACAGAGTAAACTGTTTTAAATTACTCAAAACGATCCGCTCCGTTAACATGATCAGGTCTCATTCAAAAAGTTACCTTTGGCCCGTAGAAGGATCCAATCATCCTGAGATAAACAAGAGTCAATAACATTTCACAAAGTACAAGAAAGTGCAGTGATGTGTGCTCCTGGATATTTATTTTCGTGTCTCGCTAAAAAGTGTCCCCAGAAACGTTTATGCCACTAGGGAAACCAAGGCTGATGTAAGACTTTTTCTGGCAGCATCTTTTGAATTTTGATGGTAGTTGTATCGGCCTGTTATATTTAGTGTTTTATTGACAAATGTTAGTTTAGAGAATGGTGCTCATAAAATAATTAAAACTGTTGTGACTGTTTAAATTGAAAACAGCCCAACATACATTCAATAATGGCAATATTATTACAAAATATATATTTATAAATGGCGACAAAATCCAAGTACCTTTTGGTTTGGTATATCGATGCCAAGGATTTCTTATTTAAAAAGGCAGCATCTAATTTTCTCGTATAACCTTAAAATCATTGACATTGTTGTTTTACCTTTTTGTAAAAGGCATTTTACTTCCTAAACATTTCGTACTTCCGCCTTTGCCACACATGTGTGATTACTGTACAGAGAGAGGTCGAGCTGGTGAAAGATGAGCATGTATGGTTAAAAATTATACAAATTAGTAGTATTTCACTATCTAAAACCATTCACAAAGCACTTACTGGACCCTTCAATCTGTTGGCCACTGCTGAGGTACACTATGTGGAGAAAATGTTTTTCACTATGTTTTTTTTTTTTTGCAACTGAAGAAAGAAAGACATGAAAATCTTGAATAACATGGGTGTCACAGATCGCTCCTCTGTGGCCCTCTCCAGTCAGCGTCAGTGGGAACCATCGCGCGAATACTGATGTTTCTACCCGGACTCTTTTTACCCACGTACCTCGGCACTTCCGGATTCTTGTTCGCGCCAAAAAG
>JAUYWG010000032.1:13208485-13220019 GCA_034779775.1 Enteromius afrohamiltoni
TATAACAAGTGTACACAGTAGGCACACACATATTATGTTTTGAAAGCGATCATTTGATATATATAATAAATAATACTGATAATACATTTTATTGAAAATGTGATTAATATATTTGATAACATTTTACAATACAGTTTATTCCTGTATTGCAAAAGCTGTATTTCAGCAGCCATTACTCCACTTTACAGTGTCACATGATTCTTCTGAAATCACTCTAATATTCATATATTCATCACTCTATTCCTTCTATACTTTATAACATTTGACTTTTTTTGAGTTTCTATTTTTCTTTCTTTATTTTTCAAAAAGGAATTTAGCATAGTTGCTTGAAATACATCACATATGCATTAAACCCAGATAATCTGTAATTATATAAACATTAACACACATTACTAACCAAGTATCATCTTTGTGTCTGCTACTGCAGGAAAGCAGGATTGATCCTGTCTCAGCTGGATGAACTCAGCGGTTGGTGCCGGGGTCTCCTCCAGGAACCAAAAATTGGATTGCGCAGAGCATCCCTCAAGTATCTGTCTTGTCGTTATACAGATACCAAAGCATTCGGGCTCAGCTGGGTGAATCTCGGCCAAGACTTACGCAAGGCCTGTGAAGATCAGATGCTCTCCGTTTTGTACAATGATTATGGAGAACCCAAGGAACTTTAAACCGACTTGGACAACAAGAGGACCAGACGGGCTGTACCTCAACTCAGCCTCCTCTTTAGGGCTGCTCTATAGAGAATCTGCTCCATCAGTTTTAACTTTATTGGTCGTTTAATGATAAAGAGGAAAATATTTTGTGAGTAAATGAGCAGCCGATCCTGATTTATCAAGAAGCATTCAAGTGGTATGTCTGGGCTTGCAACATAAAAAAAATGTACAGTGTACAGTCAAAGGAAAGTTGCATTAAAGTGTCATTTAGACCTAGTGGTGTATTTTGTCAAATAGTGCATACACCAGCTTGTATAGGTAGGACTTTTTCACAAGAATTAAAACTGTATCTTATTAATGTGCTGAAAATGTCTGTCTCTGTAGTGCATATAGATACTGTATGGAAAGAGCTATAACAAATGTAAATGTTACTTAACTATTAAACACAATACTAATGTGCTGAATGTAGTATTCAAACTAAGGTATGAGAGGTCAAGAAACTGTACAGGAGTTTTTTAAAGTATAAGCAGTATTATGAAAATAACCATTTTAAAGTTGTGTACAATAACATGTCTTGTTTATGTTTTCTTTCATATTCTAAATAAAATTGACCAACTTAATTGAATGATTATTTAATTGACCAAATGAAATTAATTATAATATATATTAATAATAATATATTACTTAATATTCATAGGATTATGTATTGTAATTTTACTTGGCACCATTTGTTTTAAAAAATATATATTGAAAGATATCTTGACATGGATACTTAATTTTTGTACATCTTTTTTTGTTTGTTTGTTTTAGTTACAAAGAGCACACTTATAGACATCAACTCTTTTGAACCAACCAAACTTGTATATTTATTATACTTTATTGATATGACAGTGAACCTACACTTTAACAGACAGAAGAGCATATAAAAATAGTATAATATATTTCCATTACAATCGCTATAAATGAACTCTTTTCCCAAAGCACACATGCACTTCACAGGTTTTGCATGTACATGTAGAGGGTATAAAATAATGATATCTTGAACCAACTGTCTGAGATAAGCACTTGTTTATATACCAGTAATAATGACATATAGGTGGAAATAATATTGAGAATGTGGCTCATAACAAGCAAGAGCTATCTGTATAAAATATTCATAAAAATCAGCTACACTTGAAACGTGAGTGTGTGTGTGTGTGTGTACGTAAATGCTTATGGGTTAAAATACGGGTCATATCTACATCTACATCTATGTTAGAGATCTTGAAAATATATTAGATATTATTTCATAGATTAGTGTTGAAGAGGATTGTTTTTATGCACTTCTATGGTTTGAATTACTGCCTTTGATCAGCCTCGCTCTCATGTAGAGTGAGAAACATTCAGGTTATTGTTTGACATTTTCTTTTCAAACCAATCTGAGAGCTGTCCACACGCTCTCCGCCTCGCTATCATTCACTGCGCTCCTGGCTCCTTTCGCTTGGCTGTGCCCTTGTTCTCCTCTGCTTCAGGGTCACGGCAGGTGCACTCATCGTGATCGCAGTCCACCCCGAACTGAATGACCTGTCAATCAATCGGACAGGCTTTTACAAACAACGTCCAAAAAAACATCAGGCCACAAACATCTGATACGGTATGTGGGAGCCACACGCAGTCTTTGAACGAGAGATCAAAGTGCGCTTTGGATAATCGTCTCAAAATACTTGAAGACATCGCAGTAGATCAAAACAATGAGCATTGCCTTTTTCCAGATGTATGATCGATATCAACTGTTGACCAAATTACTCGCATATAATGACGAAATACGTCAAAGCTTAAACAATGGTCTGTTACAGTGTTTGTTTTCTTACCTGGCATGTCATAAGGATTGCTTTTTTTTGTTTCGTGTTTTAAGAAGGAATGCTACACGTTTAAAGGAGTCATATAATGCGATTTCAAGTTTTCCTTTCTCTTTGTTACCAGCTGTTAGTGCCAAGGTAAGATTCCTTAAGTTGCAAAGACCAAAGTTTCAAAACTAAAGACATATTCATTCTAAAAGTTATGACTTAACCACGTCTCCCTAAAATGGCTCATTATTTTTAAGAGTGTATGATAGATTAGGACAGGACCTAAAGGGAACTAAGAGAAAGTCTTACTGTGAGCAGATGAGTAAAGGAGGTGAACACATGTTAAGAATCAACAGGAGGAGGTTCTCGTCCAGGATTCGTGCCATCACCACAGGTTGCAAAATAAACTCAAATTCCCAGCTAAGCGGCCTACTGCAGGAAAAGTAAACATGAAGCTACAGCGTAAGCTCTGATTTCACCTGATGTTTACAAGATGCAATTGTCTAACTGCGGGAAATTCAATAGTATCCACTCATTTATGTTGAAATTCTTTGGAAAATGGAAGTCTAGCTTTGGTTTTATGCTAAGTAATTACAATAGATGTTTTTCTCCTTTTTTTTTTTTTTTCTCCAAATGTTTGCTTTCAAATCACCTGCAATATTATCTGTGCACATAATTTTATTTCCTGTGCATGTGGCAGGTATTTGGATGCTAGAACAGGAGCCACAGAAGAAGGGGTGAGAGGAATTTGTGCTTTATTGTCCAAACTTCTTTCTGGCTTGCATCCTAGACGCTCTTAACCAGACTGCCCCAGCAACGTACTCGGACTTTTCCATGCCCTGCGTAAACAGAAGCATGGCAGCTCTGCCTGACCTACAGTGGCAGGATGCTGTTCCTCACGGTTTATTTCACTTTCTCAGACATTGCTTGTTTTACAGTTGCCCATGACCGCTGACACCTGGCCCTATGCTAATAAAACCAGCTCTATCCAGTCATTTATTTATGACAGACACTCCCCCCCTCCAAGCTCATTCTCTCTTGGGGAGAACACGCCACCTGAGCGCCTAATGATGTGGGCTACGTTCATGGAAAGGGTTGACAAGGTGGCGGCAGGAATGAGAAAGCAGTGTAGGATGAATGAGGATGAGAGGAACAGCCTTTCGGATGAGATTTACCTTTCTGGAAGAGAGAGTGGATGGACAGCAGTCTCCCCCGTCATACTGGCAGTATGCTCTGTTGTTAATGGTGTCACACCAACCATCTCCTGCAAATGGCTGCAGTATAAAAAAGTCGAAAAACTTTTTTATAATGTATATTTACAGTACATTAAAAAAAAAAAAAACGTTTTTGTGCTTGTACTATTTAAAATGGTTCTCATGGTTATACATTTAAAATGCGGAGTGCACAATATATTGGTTCCACACCAGTTATTATATCAGATGATATTCAATTATCAGTCATTTTTTCTCTTTTTTCTAATTCATTATTTTTTTATAGGTTTCATTTCCTCCTAGTAGTTATAACTAGTGCTTTCAAACGACTAATCATAATTAATCAAACTCAAAATAAACAAATAAATACAAAAATGAAGCGGTAAATGAATAAATAAATATGTTTTCGTTTGCATAATACATGTGTGCTTACTGTGTATATTTATTATTTATATATATATAAAAACAATGAGCATTGCCTTTTTCCAGATGTATGATCGATATCAACTGTTGACCAAATTACTCGCATATAATGACGAAATACGTCAAAGCTTAAACAATGGTCTGTTACAGTGTTTGTTTTCTTACCTGGCATGTCATAAGGATTGCTTTTTTTTGTTTCGTGTTTTAAGAAGGAATGCTACACGTTTAAAGGAGTCATATAATGCGAGTTTTCCTTTCTCTTAGTTATGTGTGCTTACTGTGTATATTTATTATTTATATATTTATATATATATATAAATAAAACTTCTATTTTTATTACGATTAATCAAGATTAATTATTTGATATAGCACTAGTTATACCCATATTAGTTCTAAAAAAATACTAAAGCATTCATTATTCTCTGTTAATGTTATTTCTAACTTTAATACAGTGTTAAAATAAAAAATTGGCATCTGTTGATGCAATTCTTTTGCTCATTGTTAGTTAATATTAGTTAATGCAATGTTTGTCAAAAATTTATGGATTCTATTGTAAAGTTTTAACATAATTTAATGGCACTTTTAAACTTAAAATTAATATACAGTAAATTTTTCATTATGGCCTAAATTCAATAGGTCTAAATTTTCTCTCTTTCAAAATAGACAAAATAGAATATAAATTTAATATGTCATATTTAGTCGTCAAACGTATCATTAAAATAAAAATAAAAAAATAAAAGAAGAGGAATAAAATAAAAACAAAAAATAATGTATTTTCTAATATAATAAATCAATTTCATACATTAATCTAATAATTATCTATAGTTAATATACTATACAGCCAAGCAATAGCTCTCCATATACATCATCAGTTTATTACACATCAAAACAATCTGAATTCTTTGAACTAGTAAATGTGCCATTCTAGTCCTAATTAATCATGTTAATTTTATTATGTCCAATTAACAATTTTCTCTAAACATCAGGCCGATTCTGGGAGGAACGAATCTCAAAGGAAAGAAATGCATGAATCACACCAAAGGGATTTCTTTTATACCTTACTCTAGGTGGCATTTCTCATTTATTCCTTTCGAATAAAAAAGTTGCATCTGTTATTCCAGACCAAACTTCCTCGTACCAGTTTTGCAATGCCCAAGAGAATGAAATCCAACCTTCTTGAGTGGAATACAATTATCAAATTTAATATGCATAAACACTGTAAATGTGTCATAATGCCTTCCTAAAGAATTTTACCTAACCTAAAGCATCTGATGCCAATAACAGGAAAATGAGAGTGGTCTGCCAAAGATACTTTTGGCTCTCTTGCACATGTGGAGTCGTTTCAAAGAGTCGAGCTTCTACCTGATTCCACATCCCTGTGCAAGAGCACTTGGCGAGGAGATCTCTGTACAATTTATCCCTGCTAAACCTACACCCAGTCCAAAATGTTTTTCCTGCCGTGCTCTCATTCTCCAAGTCATAAGCGATATCATTTTTCATTATTCAGTTTCAAAACTTGTATTTCTTTTATTTCTTAATTCGCGCTCTCCATCCGTTTTATCACCTTAAGCACATTGCGAATTTACTGGCAATAACATTTTAAAACCAAACGTGCCACTTTGTACATGCTGCAAGTTAAATATCTGAATCTAAAACGCATGCATTAATAAAGTTGTTTTAGAAAAGGCTGGAAAAAGAAAAATTACCTAATGCCTAAACTAAAGAGTCGTGTAACGGTAAATGGGAAGGATGTGTGGAATGCATCTGTTCTGGCCAGCAAAGGAAAACTGCCAGTGAATTTTAAACAACGCTGTAGTTAACTATCTGAAGCACTACACAAAATAATCTGACCATATTGCTCAAAACAATAGTAGAGAAATGTTTAAATCTGACCAAAACAATGTAAATCCAGTCGGCTAAATATTTAAACCTTTAAATCTCTTTTCTTCACAGTTTATCATCAATTTATTTGCAGTGCTGTAAAATGATTAATCACGATTAATCACATCCAAAATAAAGGTTTTTGTTTACAGAATATATTTGTGCATGCTGTGTATATTTATATATAACACACACGCACATACAGTATATATTTTGAAAATATTTACAGGTGTTTGTATTTATATATTCATTAATAATATGTTATGTAAACCAATACTTAAATTTTAAATGTGATTTATCATGAAAAATAATTTGACAGCACTAATTATTCCATTAAATTGACAGAGGCTTGCTAATTGTGTCTGTTTTGGGTCAATAGATATATTTTAAGCATAAGAAGCTACAGTTAAATTTGTTAGGTGTGTGTCATAGATTGTTTCATCTTTTGATTCAAAGACACCAGCATATATATAAATAAATATATATAAAGTATACTGAATCATAGTTTCCATAAAATTAATTCTAACAGCCAAACTGTTACAATGGAGCCTCATCACACAAACTATATCCTTCCATATGCAGAACATTAAAAAAATCTATATGACCTGAACTGGCAGAACTAGTAAAATAATAGATTTAGTTAGATTTAGTTTAGTTTAGTTATTACTTAGAATAATAGATAGTTTTCTTTTGTTTATTTGTTAGTTTGATTTTCTCCAACTGCAGCAAAATTTGTTGTTTTCATCAATGTTTCAATTCAAAAACACATTTATATTTTTAGCTTATTAAGACTATATAATTTCAATATCATTTTTTTTGTTGTTGTTGTCAGTAATAAAATGAATATATAAAATATAAAATCTAATGAATCATGGTATTAAAAAAAACACCACCACCAACAACAAAATAAAATAAATTATTAAAGTAAAATAAATTATTATAAATAATAAAATACAATTTAACAGCCAAACAAATATATACACACGTTGTGTTTTCATCAATGTTTCAAAGACACCATGACCTTGCTTAAGACTTATTACTGCTCAGTGTCAGTTTAGGCTGTCCACTTTGAGGTATCCATCCTAAAATTCATTTTCCTGGCCTGCTCACAAACAGGGATTTTAGTAGGCAACACTGCTATGTTTTTGGGCATTATCCAAAGCTTGATTTAGATTACATGAATTTATTGAAAATGAAACCCTCTATGAGTCACTTCAAAAAGATGTATTTTTTAAAAACACAATTAACCCCTAGCAACCGTTCCTGCAATGTGCGTTTGCTATTTGAGATACCAGAGAACAATAAACTGAAATCTAATCCGAAGCAAAAAAAATGAAGGTGTCTTTTACCTTATACAGTACATGATGACAGGAGATATGAAATCCCTAAACATGAACATGAGGGAGGACACACTCCACGGGTTGCCTGACCGACCACATCTAATGCTAAGGGAAAGATAGAATAAACAAAACCTCCATGGCAACAACATGTTTTCATGGACAACATTGTTTTGAGGCCCCATGTTAGTGCTGGCATCTCACATCACTGAAGTATGTGCCCCTTGATTGGCTCTCTCCAGAGTTCCCCAAAGACTACTAATTATGTTCCCCTCCATTTCATTTCTAATGTAAACTTTTCCTTTTTGTCTTTAAATGAAAGCTGAACATGCTGAAAAACAAATTTTAAGTAACACTTCACAGTGAAAGACCGAATGAAGTGTTTCCAGTTTTTTTGTGTGTATTTTTGTCTTGTCAACTCTTTCCATAATGTTAAGATGAAGAAACCCAGTGCATGCCCAGAGAGGAATCAGATGACCGTACTTCTAACCATATTTGCAGCAAGGAATGTGAACAGTGGTGCTTCATAAACCTGTGGCATCATCTGTAAGGTTTGCTCAAATGGAGCCACACAAAAGGAAGAAAAAGTAGTCTCAAAAACTGGTTTGAAGTAAATTGCATTTGATAGTAGCAGAGGAACAACAAAAATAAACAACCCCAATAGTGCAAAGCTCAAAAAAATTACAACAGCTTCAGCAGTATGACCAATACATGGAGACCTACTGTATAATACCTGAAGAAAGCTTCTATTAGCTTTCTTTTTTATCTGGAAGGGGGGAAATGGAGGGTTGCAAAAGCAGACTTAAAGTCTACTAATGTTTGGCCTTGCTGCTTCGAAATAAAATATTAATAATGACACATAAACTAAAGCATAACCTGAGCTGACCTCTTCACTTATCATCAGCCTGTTATGGGAAAGACCTTCTGGATATGCTGCAGAGTACCTGGAACATGTGCTGTGGTATAATTTATACTGAGTCTTCAATATGAAAGCAACTGATTTGCTTGGTAACAAATGAGGGCAAGAGGAGATGAGAGGGTCTGGCAGATGAGGGCTATTTGAATATCATAAAACATCCCTCTAAAGGAATGGTGAGTTCCAAGGTAGAATGAATAGTTCATGCCTGCTTCACTCAGAAATTAAAGTAAAAATGATCAAATCGGATATCCGTGGGGAAAATATACTTGGATAAGCAATAGATAAAATGTATTTTATTATAAAAAAAATAGAAGAATAAAAAAAATAAAAGATTTATATATAAATATAAATTTAAGTTGTTGTTTTTTTAAAGATATTAATGTATCTGAACATATAAAAAATTAGAATATATTATAAAAATTATTTAAATAATCAGATTTACTTTTCATATGACCACATTTTTTGTTGATTTTGTATTTATATTTGGTGTTTTTTAACTATTCAAGTCTCGCACATTTGAATGGCACACTGTACTAATCAGCGCTCCACCCTTTCGCCATCAAGATATGTCCCTTGATATCACTGGCAGAGCTAAAATCCAAAGAGAATTACAATAAACAGTCATCCATTATTTTTCAAAACACTCGACTGTTAATTTCAACACTCTTTTCGTTTCCAGACTTCACACGACTCTGCCGTGCTACTTCTGTTGACTTTTAGCGAAGCCTGGTATGTTACTTTCGTCACATATCATTTGTGATTATTTTACAACTGTTTAATGCATCCATCAGTTACATAACATCCTTTAAATTCCCTCAGTCTAACTGATCTGCGCACACACCGATAAGATCATTCATTTGCTTTGGCACCTCAGCACTACAATTGTCGACAAAGTCTGATGAGTTAGTGCTCGGGGTGAATTTAAACAGGAATCTGTGAATTGCGGGAAGGGCTCTAGAGGGACAGAATCCGGAAAAATATGTTTTATGATGATGTATATACCACATTATACAGTGGCAATGATATTTTCATTCGGTTTTATTTTTGTGATAAAAGGAGAAACGGTGAGAATCAATCTGTCAGCATGCTGTGGGAAGATGTGGCACGCAGTCTGTCAACCATCGCGCTAAATGTTTCTCTTGGCCACAGAGATGTTAAAGATGTCTCCATATGAGAGTGGATGGTGTCGGAAATCCCTGACAACAAAATGCCTCATTACTGATGTAAATGTAAACTTGGGAACGTGTAAACCATATACAGACCAAATAAAAATAGAAAACTGAATGACTGCATTTCTTGACCCTCTGGACTGGGTTCATCCAGATTTAAATTCCTGCAGGCGCAAATAGCTTCAAAGTCAATCTTGAGACATTTTATGTGCACTACCCCAACCTATTATGATGTATTTATACATGCTTCTAAAATTTTTTTACAGATTTGAATTGCATTCTTTTTTGGTCAAACAGCCCAGTTAATAGACAATCATGGAGTTCTGACTAAAGAGATATTGAAGAGCAAAACTCCATGACACAATAACTGGAACCTAAACTAAAAAATCAACACTGTCATCATTTATCACTGATTATGGTGCTCCCTGATTCTCCTGGACCACCTCAAAGCTCTGCTGGTGGTTATCTGTCAAACTGCTCTTTTCTCTTCTAGACAAGACAGAAGGCAGATGTGAACACTTGCTGTTCTTTTAACATCTAAAATGCTACTGGCGTACACCAGTATTATAAATACAATTCTTTCATCTTTTATGCACCGTGATATTGATCCAAACCATGTGCTGTCTTTTCTTTTTGTTTTTTTTTTCTTTTTGTTTTTCTCAGTGGCACTTTAAAGTAGATTTTATTATTGATTATTTAAAAAAACAAACATGTTTTCACTAAAATGCTCCACATATTTCCATTTATTTTTAAATTCATTTATTTTTATCAATAAAAGTATTAACCCTCCCCCACATTCTTGTCACTTCCTAACACTCAGATTGAACCAGTAATGACAGATGGAGTGTTCTGACGATGTCTTAATACTTCTCTGGACCTTGCCAGTGTAATTTACTTGGCAGTCTAAGGGGCAGTCACAAGCCTCCTGGTTTTCATCTAAAATATCTTAAATTGTGTTCTGAAGACAAACAAAGCTTTTACGGGTCTGGAGCAACATGGGGGTAAAGTGACTAATGAAAAAATTTTAATTTTAAGGTGGAGTATCCTTACAAAGCACTTGCACCTCCCCCAGACTTGTACATATCTTATATTGGTTTCACTTTATTTTTATGGTCCCTTTAACGTATTCAGATTTTTTAAGTAAGTAACATTGCCCCTACATATCTACTAACTCTCACTAGAGTGCTTGCAGAGTATTAATAAACTGGTAGGATTAGGGTTTGAATAAGTTGATATGTACTTGCAAAGTGAATTATAGTCAGTAGAGTGTCTTTTGGGAGACCATCACAATAAAGAGTTAGCAGATATTAATTAGAGTGTACTAATATTCTAATGAGTTAGTTGACATGTAAGTGTAAGGCTACTTATTGTCAACAGATTGTTCAAAAGGGACCATCAAAATAAAGTGTTACCCTATATATTTCATTCAGTTGACAAATATGATCTATAGAAAGGATTACAGAAAGAGACTTTGATATCATGCAGGGCAACGACTCCAGAAATGAATGCTCCTGACAAAATATTTATTTCAAGTTGGAATGGTTGTGCATCTGTGATCAACACAGCAGTGATTTAGAAGGAATCTGAATTTTGAATTAATCATGTGAACCAATGATTCAAAGGCCCATTCATAAAGCTTACCATTTATTGAATTCCTAAATGAATCAGCTGTTTGAAGGAATCAAATGAATGACTCATAAAGATGTGTACTGCCAACTCCTGGCAAATGCAGTTCCTTATTAAGAGTAATATTTAATTTAAAAAAGGGAAACACTGCTTTAAAGGGGTAGTTCACCACCCAAAAATTTGAACCTGAATAACTTGTTTCGAAGGCTGTTGGTAACAAACATGTAATAAATTTTTATCTTAAATCAAATACAAAATCTATTCATAATGTCTATTTAATAGTTTCTCATTTAACACAAAAATAGCTTTAAATCATGTTTGGGGGGTATGTTCACAGTTAAATGTAGTTTGCAATGAATTAGATAAATTAATAAGAAAGTGTTAGATAAAATATGTTATTCGACTGACAGCCCTATATACAGGTCCTTCTCAAAAAATTAGCATATTGTGATGAAGTTCATTATTTTCTGTAATGTACTGATAAACATTAGA
>JAUYWG010000032.1:13223771-13234708 GCA_034779775.1 Enteromius afrohamiltoni
GCTATCGAAGCATCCTGGGCCTCCATAACACCTCAGCAGTGCCACAAGCTGATTGCCTCCATGCCACGCCGCATTGAAGCAGCCATTCCTGCAAAAGGATTCCCGACCAAATTATTGAGAGCATAACTGAACATAATTATTTGAAGGTTGACTTTTTTTGTATTAAAACCACTTTTCTTTTATTGGTCGGATGAAATATGCTAATTTTTTTTTTTTTGATGGAATTTTGGGTTTTCATGAGCTGTATGCCAAAACCAATATTAAAACAATAAAAGGCTTGAACTACTTCAGTTGTGTGTAATGAATCTAAAATATATGAAAGGCAAATGTCTATCAGTACATTACAGAAAATAATGAACTTTATCACAATATGCTTTTTGTGCTTTTTTTTAGATGGACCTGTATGTATGTGAGTGGGGGGGCCCTCAAAATTATCCAATTATCTTTTAAGCTTCAATAAAATGTCATCTTTTTGATGCGTTTATTGCATCCTTGCTGACTTAAAACATTAATTAAAAATCAATAACTTCACATGTAAAGTGTAGCACGTCCTGATTTTGCTGAGTTAGGCGTGTTCCTGGGTTAACATATTTTGTTGACAATGAAACAACATTTTATTCCAAAATGTTAGTTCTGACCATATCTCTACACCTAAACCTAACCCTACCCATTAATAATGCCTAAAATCAGAGGAAATGATTGATGACTGACACTGATGTACAAGCACCAAACGCTGATTGTAAGCCTAAACTTCAAAATAATCTAAACACAAAAAATATAAACTGGTTCTTCAAATCTGATTGGCTTATCACAATGTTGTTCCCAGGGACACGCCAAAAAATTAGGTTCTACTGAAGTGTACATGGCTGTCTGTCTGTCTGTAAAGAGCATCCTATCCTAACTACTGATGCTAGCATGTTGCTAAGATAACAATGCCTTTTTAAATAAACTGAACAGTATAATTTTAATGCTTTCAATTAATGGAATATAAAGGCGTAGATAAACAAAAATGACCTAATGGGAAAAAATAAATAAAAAATGAAACAATAAAAGCCTTAGAAGGTCATTCTTTTGTTGTTTACAATAAGAGAAATTCCTAAAAAATACAGTTAATACAATAATTTTTCGATTAAACCAGTGCTGAAATGTAAATGTACAGTAGGTTCACAATCAGCTTCAGGTGCCGGTTGCATAAAACATTTTTAGACTAGTCTTACAAGTAAGTTGTCTAATTTTTTTTTTTGGTATTAACTTTGTTAGCCAGTTGGATAAAATCTTAGACTGGTCTAACTTAAGACTAAAAAGTAAGATTGCATGCATTATCCCATGGCTAACTTTTCCTTACAATCTATGTTGCCATGGAAACCAACTGTCAACTGTGCCAGATTCAGAAAAGTGGCCAGAGTTTTGTTTGGCTTGTTCCATGGCAAATTTTAATCTTTGGTTTTATGAACGTGCCATAAGCCTATTTAGTATTTACTTTATCTGTAATTGTGGCCCAAGCCTTGTGTTTTTTTTTTATTGTTTGAATTGTAGTCACTAAATTTGTTCATTAAAATCTAAATTTAGCAGCATTATATTCCTCCAATATGCAAATATTTTCTGCAAAGGAAAACTGCGACAAGCGCCCACTGTCGGCCATTTTGTTTAAGCTGTTCAGCATCTTACTTTCCCTACAACGCAGTGTGAATAAGACTGTCTAACTAAAGACAACCATAGACTTATTTTATGCAACAGTCTTACCACACTGACTTTAGTTGGTCAGACTAATTCTTAGACAAAGTCTTAAGACAATGGCTATGTTTATGCAACCGGCCCCTGGTCTGAACTGTTGCATGTGAAAGTTTCTTGAATGACATTCTCCTCCAGCCACAGGGATTTATTCACAACTAAGCCATGTGGTACAAACCATCTGGTATGACCAAGTAGCCAATAAATCCTGAGGAAATAAATTGGGGTTTTAGTGTTCATTGAGAAAGATCATACGGAAGCATGGGCTAAAACTCTTGATAATAGCATAACACCTCTCTTTAGACCATCATAAACCATTTGCTGAACCTTCATAATGAAATGCCTTTTAAAACAAACATGCCAATGGTCTTAATAAACAGGATCATTTAAATGACTTTATGAGACATGCTGGCTATCGCTTCTGGTATTAATGTCCAATTAAAAGCAGTTAAAAGACACTGAGGTATTTTACCAGCCATTTTAATAACTCATAAAGACGAGGCAGGTGCAAACGCTAGTCCCCTCAGATGTGCTAAAATATGCTTTAGCCTGATTGGATGGAATAGCAAAACAACACGCCATCAAACCATTCATCAAAGTACACTGCTGACTCCATTGCTGAAAGATATTTGGAAACACATGGAGTAAGGTTTTGATCTTATTAGAACCATGTGAGCAACCTAGATACTGGAAACAGATATTTTACCTTCAAAATTTGTCAACACAGTAAGCTATGCCTAGAAATCAGTTTAAATCATACAGACTTCAACTCACTTTCTTGGCTTCTTGTTGAGTGTGCCAGTGACGTAATATCCTGGGTTGCATTTGTAGCGGCACACAGTACCCACGTCATGCCCACCTCCTTGACACTGAGGAACTAGGAGTGTGGCATTGGCTAGGGAAGGTGAATCCGGACACTCAATCTTGCAGTAAGCCTCTGGATATGACCATAGTCCATCCTCAAGACAAACCAATGTGTCACTTTCACCTGAAAAACAGATCCTGATGAGAAGGCTGCACACAAACAGAACAAAAATACTTTGCGAGAGGGCAGTCGGTTTTACTATAACACAATATATTTTAAGGTAAGGAGTAACCATGTAAACTACCATTTGGTTACACCTATAATATATTTATATTTAGCATAAATTTAAATAAAATCAGTAAATTAGTTTTGATTTTTTTTTTTTTTTGAGTTTTGAATTAGGTAACACATACTTTTAAGCAGAGCTGTATTCAAGGAATTTTATAATTACTTAATAATTTATAATAAATTAATAAATATGGGAAAATTCAACTTTCATTAAGTTTGGATATAATTCATTTGCACAGATATAAATATTCTACAGTTATACAAAAAGTCAGATATTTAAAATGATTTCTAATTAAATTAATTAATAAGAGAAGTAGAATGTTTTTTTTTCATAAAATCTCTCTTTATCAAATAAAACACAGGGGCACCATGTGATATAGGACACTCTCTCATAGTACTATTATAGTAACATATCTAATTAGATTTTGTTCAAGTTCTAAAGCAATTTTATTGGTCAATAAAATATAATGATTCCTTTAAGCTTTAAGGTGCCTGCCTACTTTGTAGCTGTGCTTAAATTTAGCTATACCAAAAATGGCTGCAAACTGAATTTTTCCAACATGCATGATAAGTTCCAGCTTGTGCCACTTCAAAAAAAAAAAAAAAAGTACATAAATCACTTTTTTTGTGCGTTCCAATTAATGTCAAGTCATGAATAGACTTTAAAAACTCCCAAAGGAGCACTGCAGCCCATCACTTTAACACACTACAGTATAAAAACCTTCCCTTCAAGACCAATAAGCATAGCTACTGAGTGATGCAATGTCCTGGACCTTCCAGTGAAGCCACTGACCACAAACTGCATCATTCCCTGCCAAAGAAAAAAATTGGACCAATCCATCAAAAGCATGTGTGAGGAGTGGCCCCTCAACCCCTGAGCCACCTTTCCTTAGTTATCCAGAGGCAAGAAGGCCAAGTGCCAGTCTGCTTTACGCTGTCCTAAATGAGGGTCTCTCTGGGGGCTTCAGTAGTATGGGATGAAACACACTTTTGTTTCCTATCGCCACCTGTGTGCTGTTCTCCTACAGTTTACTACAGGACTACTTTTCTGTTTACACAGCCAGAAAAGATGGCTGGGATCACAGCCAGACCGAAGCACAGTTCCTGAATGAGTACAAGAACAACACTGACACACAAATGACTATATACTGCATATAAGCACACATACATACAAAAATCCAAATATTTAGCTTAGCAATGTAAAAAAAATAATGATTGGAGTTCTGTAAACAACTGCACTATGACTATCATTATGGTTTCTCATTATCTAGGTTACTATTTGCCTCCAAAGCACAGAACCCTCACCACAAACCCTAACAGAAGTTACAGCAAACAAATCAATAAAGTATTTTTTACATTTTTTTTTTACAATATAATATAATATAATATAACAATGGAATAGTGATATGTATGTATTTTTTTTTTTTTTTCTCCAGTGTTTTTTAGATTGTTTCGGACCGTCCAAGATGTAATAATAAGTTAACACATAAGATAATAAAATAATTTCAGATTTACAGCAATTTAATAATAATAATAATAACATAAATAATGCTTAAGTATTATTGAGAAGCTATTATTGTTTTATTAATATTGTGAATTAGTTTTTATTTTTAATCTTTTTAATCCTTTCAGTTTAAGTTGTTTTAGTGCATAAAGGTACACTAAATAGAAGTGGTATCTAGCCGTGAAAATTATATTAAATAAAATAAAACTAAGGATGCTTTTTATCCCCCTACATTTTATTTCAGTTAAAGTTTATTTGTTTGAGGAAACTAAATCTTTTTTATGGTTTTAGACTATCATTAAATAAAATTACAGTACAATTATTTGATTCTTTTATGAAAATACATATCATTTGTTTGTAGTAATATTTATATGTTTGTTAGTGCTGGCATAGCTAGAAGTTCTGAGTCAAATTACCTCAGGAACGCCAAAAAGCACAATTATTTGTTGGATTTTTTCCAGTGTACATGGGCAAACACACAAGAAGGGTTCATATCACCCACAAATACACAGTTATTGACTTAAAGTCTTATTATTTTAGAAAGGAAGCCCAAAGTCTCAGAAACAAACACATGCACTAAATGTAAGGAATCCAGAAACCCTCAGGTCTCACACTGTAGCCCAGTTCCCGTCCTCACCTTGCAGGATCGCCGGGGCGTTACAGGAAAAGGTGCACTGCTTGCCGAATGTGGTACCCCAGGGACACAAGAAGGAGGCAAAGTAGACGTGAGACTGAGGAGGTAGGCCGCAGTCCACTGGCTGACAGCTCACCACACGGTCCCACACTCCATGCACACAAATCAGCTCTGCTTCCGTCTGAGGAGAAGAAAGGACAAAACAAACAGAAAGACAACCACTTTTAATGCCAGAGTTTCATTTTAGGCTCAACATGACAGCTGACACAAATTAAGATATTGTTTCACTGAGTTATAAAATCAATTATTTATTTTTAGATAAGTTGATGAGAAATGTTTGAATTCACAGACTTTTGTATTTTGTTCAATCTGACATGACAGGCACATGACATGTGAACCCGATTTTAAGCGTTTATGTTCTGCACAGTTACTGGAATGTTCTGGTATTTTGCACATGTGGGTTCTTGCTCTTGTCTTCTACAATTACTGTAGATGTTCTTGCCCTTACACTGCATTTTAGTAATTCTCCACAATAATTTAATCAACTCTTTCACAATAACAAAAAGGAATGTGATAATTTGGAAAATGTATGTCACAAGACAAAAGTAGACCCTTTTTTATGTTTGCAAAATGCATCTTGTTCCAAAGCAGTTGCGAAAAAGTCAAACTATTGAATAAACATTGAGTGTATCTAATATCACACTAAATTATCTTTGTTTGAACATGCGCACATACTGTATAAATAGGCCTCCAGGTATGATGGACTTTCTGAATAAGCTGTTTACATGACCCAATTGCGCCAATATTCCTAGAAATCTGAATAAAATGTCTGGTATTAATCACATTTTTTGGATCAAGTAAACTTGTTTACCTCAAGCACCAGCTGGAAAATGACTAATACAGTTATTAACAGAATATGAACAGTCATTTTGGAGATATCTTCTCAGAATCTTTTTTATAAATCTTTAGAGAAAGTAATTTGTTCTCATTTAATCTCACTGCTGTTTAGCAGAAACTAGATATCAAGGAGACGTGATTTTTCTTTCGTAAAAGGGTTATTGCAGAGAGACAAATGCACTGTTAAAAATACTTGTACGCACTTGATGAGAAGTAAGGCCCTGGCCATGGGGAACGGTGAGTGTATAGCCACGATGACAAGAAACAGAGCAGTGTTTGGAGTCTATGACTGGAGTACAGCGGACTGACGCGTGTTCGACGTTTAGAGGACTGCATGACTCAGTACTGCACAGCCTACGCACACATCTGAGTGAGAAAAATACATCAACTTAATTATTATTTGACATTGACAGACATCATATCCACCATCAAACACAATGGAATTATTTGTATATATCTCTGTGTCCCTGTGTACGTATTTGTCTTTATATACAATTATTTTTATTATCAGATATTCCTAATGAAAAAAGATACTAAAGATACTAAAATTAATTGCTCTTTTGTACAGAGCCCAGGCATAGTAGTGTTTTGAAAAAATGTGTCTTACGAATGTTGCAAGTTGGTTAATTTGGTAAACCTCACTTGTATGATTTTGTACAATTTATCTAAACCCGGGTTGGTTTAGGGGTGAGTCATTTATACAAATTCATAACTACAGTTATGAACTCATAACTCATAACTCATAAGATTTCCCAAAGATCGTATGAATTGTACGACCTCATTCGTACAAATTCATACGAATTAGCCACCTCATAAAATATGTACAAATTGCCATGAGATCAGGCTGGCCATGCACAAAAATATAGTAAGTTAAATCATCTGCATGATTTACTAATTCATTCCCTTAATTTACTAAATCAAGTAAATGTGCAAGGAGGTTTCTTGAACACAAAATCAGAATATTCAGGTGATTGCTCAAGAATCAACACTAAAGACTGGAATTATGACTGAATAAATTATACAAAATGTAATGTCTGAAATAAAAAACCTGCAATAATACTTAAAATAGTAATGTTTTTAATTCTAACTTTGAGCGTTTATATTTGTGTGTGTGCTTGTAAGTTGTGGGAGACCCCACCCTCAGCGCACCCGGTCAGGGCAAAGGCGCTGAAGTGACAAGATGTACGCAATGCAACCGCCAACACCGCCACTTGAGAGGAGGAGAAGTTGAGCTGCACTGCTGAAGTCTGGTAGAAGGGCACACTCAGGTTATGAGTCACATTCACCACTAGGGGGTTATGCTGACATGATAGCTCGTAGGAACCTGTGGACAAGCACACCCAACGAAGTCACAAAAAATACAAAGTTTACCATATTTCACAAACAAATTAAGGATATTATGTGTTACCAAGATTGTGTTTTTTTCCAGTGGTGTCATACAGTTCAATTGTCACTGTTTTCCTGCAATTGTCGTCATGCCAACTACCATCATAGGCAAGGTATATAATAACAGAGGCTGCTACACCCGGTCGATCAAATCCTACCTGCATAAACAATCCGTATTATTAGTAATTCATATATGGCTCCTTAGCTAACTTAATTTTTTTAACCTAATCAATATGCAAATCCCAGCAGGGTGGAAGCCATACTTACATCAAACGGCCCAACATAGATCGAATGATCTATCAAATTCAAAATCTTTACACTCAATGTTTATTTACTTAGCAAGTGTGTGTACCTTTAGCCAGACAGGCTGATCCTGATAGTAACTATTCACATGGGCAGAACAGGGGCTCCAGGCGCCGTGAGCCACTACTTCATTAGTGTCAAAATACTGTGACTTGCACATCTGATAAGAATATAAAAAGAAATAAAAAGATATCTAAAATTCAAAACAAATCACTTTTTATTTAATTGAGTGGTTCATTTAAGATGATGTTCATTAGTGAGGGAGATAAATGGTTTATAATATAAACAGTTTGTGTACCTGAGTGAGCACAGGTTCCCCAATGACCTTTGAGGCAGGGCACCTCTGGTCCTGATGCGAGCCCAAGGCAGTGGATGCCCACTGATCACTGAACCCCTGAGGAGTGAAAAAGCCACAGTCTTGGATGCTGGAATGTCTTTCGAACTCCTCACACACTCCGTCCCCTTCGAAAACATAGCACAGGCTCGGCCGACCTGCGAGAGACGGAAAAAGAGAGAGCGAGCGCAAACCCATAGTAAGTAACAAATAATGACTTGGCTGCCAAAATCTAATTGTGTTTTCATAGCAAGTCAGTGAGACTCGGCTCACTAACGTGTGAATTGAAAATAAAAAGGAACGTGATTCCACTGGGACGTTTAAATAAACGATCATACAAATATGTGGATGATGTCATAGCATATGAATGAGTTATGACAGAAGTGCACGTGGGGCTAAAAGGGGAATTAGCATGCCATTAAAGTGAATTCGTTAGGGAGCGACACGTGTGAATGACATCAGAGTCTTGCATGAGCCCTTGTCTGAGAATGCTGAAAGGTAAGAGGAAGATGACTCATCGGTGGGAGCTTATCAAAGGCGAGAGGCTCAAAAGGGTTCTAACAACAAATGAAAAACACAAGCATTTGATTGAGCGTCTCTGCTGCAGAACAGCTGACCTAACCCGCATGCCAATGCCAAAGGCCTTACTCCTAAGCTTTGTTGATCTTTGCTCCCTAAATACGCTCGTGGTGATAATATATGAGAGCCCCTAATGTGGCATTAGAGTAAATATTGCAAAAAAAGCCATTCCCAAATGCCCTAAATCCACAAAAATGCGGTTACAAGCTACTATGAAAACATTGGGAAGTTTGAGGCATGTGAGTCAGTCGCTGCTTTCACTACAGTCATGTTTCAATTAGAGGCTTCTCATGCTTCACGCTCACAGAAAATGTAGCGCTTTCAGTCACGAAAACAACATTGACAAAATTGGTGAAGTATTTGCCTTTTTTTTCTCCTAAGATTTCATGTGAGTCTTCCTGTACTGCGTTTACACTCACTCAGGTCCATTATGTAACAATGGTGTACAGTTGGATTGTTAAGAAGATCCATCACAGCTTAGGAAATAATGTACATGCAACACTTTGGACCATTTCCAATAGTATGATGACATACACTTTGACAATATAAAAAAGATGAACTTGATTATGTGCAAAAACACTGGCTGTGTTACAGTAAATGACCTAAAATCCACAGTTTGGACTGGATATTTTGCAATCTGGATTGAATCTTTGAATGCATATGTATGGGCAAAAATTCAAACTGAATTGTCAGATATCACAGACTTTGTTGTCAAGGTAATTAACCATAATTTACAATGAGGATTATTTTTTCTAGTCGGCCGTAACAACAACAGTATGATATGGTGATCCACAAGTCAGCAACAAAATAGTATTTTAATTTAAGTAATTCATTTGGATTTTTAGGCCTCAATTTACAATACTCTGTCATTTTTCGAGGCTAAGTAAATATTTCTTATTATTATCTATGTTGAAAATAGTTGTGCTGTTTAATATTTTAGTGGAAAAAAATAGAAAAATGAACTGTGTTTCAGTGTAAAACAACATTTAGTGTAAAACACAATAATGTAAAAAAAACAAAAAAAACAACTAATTTTGTCACGGTTGGTAAGGCGTTCCCCGGAATGTCTATCCAGCCATGCGCTTCCAGATGCGGTAGTTTCCTCACCTCTCTGCACGGACATGATTGTTGCCTCACGCGTCTGGGTGAATTAAAAAAAAAAAAAAATGGGGCAGCATTCGTGGATGACTCATGCGAGTGCATGACCATCGCTACAGTGAGACTTTTTCCCTTTGCCGTCTTCCCGTGACAGATCGTTAAGCCGTAAAGGTTTTTAGGCAGCCGTCACGGGGCGCTTGGGGAACCTCAAGCCCCTTGGGGGGGTTGATACGGACGGTATGCCTCAGCTATGCGATTCAGTTCGCCAGGCTGGATCTACGAGCTTTGAAACGGTCAATTCTAAATAGGGACGGAGAGTGCCACTGTGAAAATGTGCAGTTGGCCCAGGATTGGTTTGCAGCCGTTAACCTGAAGGACGAGTACTTTCATGTCTCGATTTTACCTCAACGCAAACCAGAAAGAGGTTTCCTCATGGGGTCGAGAGTGTCAGTGCGCCCAGTTGGTGGTAAGGACGTGGTGCTTTGGCACCTCAGCCATCTGGTCCTTCAGGATAACCGGGGAAAGAGCAAACTCTCCCAAAGAAAAGGAGGGGATCATACTTTTCTCAGTATGGAGCTGGACTCTGTCAACATACTGCCCGCCTCACCAATGAGCACAGGAAGTGCTGAACTGTCTGGAGTCTTTCAGGCACAAAACAGTGCTCCCTCTCAAAACTTTTCAGAGGCTCCTGGGGCATATGGCAGCCACAGTAACGCCACTGGGCTTGCTCCATATGAGGCCGCTTCAGCACTGGTTACACGATCGAATTCCAGAGATGGGCATGGCACCGTGGCACTCTCCGGATTGGCACTTCTCCTTGCCGTCGCCTTACAGGACCTGCGGCAAGCTCCTTTTGAGCCCTTAGTGTCAGTTGAGATAAAATATCTGTCACTTAAGACAGCGCTCCTGATTGCTTTGGCCTCCGTCAAGAGGATAGGGGACCTACAGGGCTTCTCTGTTAATGAAAAGTTCCTAGAGTTCGGCCGGCTATGTGCCCAAGATTCCTACCACACCTTTCCGAGGTCAGGTAGTGAACCTGCAAGCTCTTCCCCAGGAAGAGACAGACCCAGCCTTAGAGTTGCTGTGTCCAGTATGTGCATTGCCTCTACATTGACCGCACTCGGAGCTCTGGATCGCGCTGACGCTGGCTCGGCTCCTCAGGGAAAACCTGCAAGTGCATTACTTCCGTGCCCTCTTAAACTCACGTAGTGATAAGGTGCACCTGGCTGTTATTAAATGCACACCAATATTCATTGGCCTTTTCTTAATACTCGAAGGCGATTGGTCTCTTATGGGAAAGTAGGGAAAGTAGGTTACCTATGTAACATAGACGTTTTTATATGGCGCCCTCTAACAACAACTAAGTAATGTTTATTAA
>JAUYWG010000032.1:13234808-13248018 GCA_034779775.1 Enteromius afrohamiltoni
AGGGAAAGTAGGTTACCTATGTAACATAGACGTTTTTATATGGCGCCCTCTAACAACAACTAAGTAATGTTTATTAAGAATTTACTTATGCATTTCGCTCCCTAACATGCAACAGTTTTATTTTTTTATTCAACCTTTTTTATTTTTATATTTTCCCATCTGGAGATTATACAGGAACTCCACAAAGGTCTGTATCCGATGATAAGTATGATTCAGTGTACAGGAGACATAGAAATATTTTATTGTTTTGGTTTGCTTAGTTTTTTTTTTGAGAGCTGGTTATGATTTTTTACCCGGGTTTATTGTCTTGTGTGGAAGTTTTCTGGCGCTTCTGTTGTGGTGTTTATAGTCTGAGGGCCAGAGTTCTCAGTGGACAGTGAGAGCATTTGTTTTTTTGAGTGTGACTCACCATGACACTTGAAACCTGGTTCAACTTGGCATTTTTTTGAGCAGCCGTCTCCATCTAAGAGATTCCCGTCATCACAATCCTCAATCCTGTGGGGGAGAGAGAGAGCGATGCCAAGGGTTACAGTTATGAAATATGTGGAAGGTCTTTGGCAATGCTTCAAAACACAAAAGACTCAAACAAATACTCAAAAATATGAAACATTCTTTAAAAATGACTAAAGCACATAACACGCAAAGCCTCAGATGGACACCATAAGTTTATACTGACCCCTGTAGTGTGCCATCACCACAGAAATGTTCTCCATGAGTGTAAACCAGGCCTGGGGAAAGTTCACTGAACAAACCGTCCGATTCTACCTGGATCCTGTACAGGTACTGAACGTCCCTCTGTACATCACTAAGCACACAAGGACATTCAGAACAAAAGCTATTTAGTTAACAGTGCAGCAAGAGCATTAAATGATAACTAATTAATTAATTAATGAACAAATTAATGAACGAATTAATAAATAAATGAATGAGTGTGGAGATTTTTTGGTGACTCTTTCTGCAGGTTAGTAATCAAGTCATTCTTTCAACCATTTTGTTCAAAAACAATGATTCATCCAGGAGTGAAATACCACTACTGTGTGTGTTATGATTCCAGTCAGTGTTCCCCTGTCTAGTCATTTGTGGACGGTTTTCTTCCGGACATTGGCCAGGTATGGACAATGCTAGACTATTACTAGCCTTGAAGCAGGGTGCCCGATTGTTGGAAGAGTTTGTTCATGAATATCTAGCACTTGCGCACTGCTCAGATCTTCTGGACTGCACGTTCATGTACTTTTTTGTTAGGGCGTGAATCCGTGGCTCAGATTGCGCCTGATCTGCGAGCATCCCCGATCCTCCCTCGCAGATTTCATTGACTTTGCTATATTGTGTGTGGGCTCTCAATTTACTGTGGGTTTCTCAGAAGAGGTATGCGTTGTGTCTGCATCCAAAATGGTGGATGTGCGGGAATGCAATCGCGATATTGCGGAGCATTGTCACAAAATGCTGGACATCACAGCGCTCCCTCACATCACAGCTGCCTTTGATGAGAAAAGTCAAGTCACTGCCGAGGTTCAGGAGCCACGCCTATCCTCTGCAGCTCCTCATAAGTTAAGTAAAGGTTTCACAGCTTCCTGCAATTCAAGTCAAGTTGTTGCAGATCCGCATATGCCCAGTCAAATCAATCATCATCTGTCAGGTCAAGTCCACGCTGATCGTCATCAGCAGCCACTGCACAAGATAGCCACCAAGATAGCCAGTGTTTCAGCACATTGCATCTTAGAGACTGTCCCTCTCTCCTCAGTGCTTCCTGTCAAGTTGAGTATGTGGGCTGCACACTGTGTCCCAGAGGTCCCATCTACCCACAAGCCCGCATCAGAGACTTCATTCCCCCATATATGCATTTCCAAGTCCACCCCAGAATCACTAGCAGTGTCGGCTCAGACCGTGGATCCTCTGGTGGTTCTGCCAGTGGCTGCACTGACCCCAGAGGTGCTGGCTGATGGCATAGAGCCCCCAGAGGTTCTGCCGGTGGCTGCACAACCCCCAGAGATACCGGATCCCTTTGTAACAGTGTGTGGCTCGGTGTTGCAATGGTTCTGCTTTGGCTTTGTTTAAAGCTAACTTTGTTAAAGCATTGAAAGCCAAATAAACTTGAAATAATGCATCTAAAATATTTGAAAGATGTAAAGTTACTCAATAGACTATTTTATTGAAATCTTAAAAACAATTTCACAATATAATGAAATACATAAATCATCATCACATGGGATCATTTTAGTTGTTTTGCTGTCTATGGAGGGACAGATGGCTCTCTGATATCATCAAAAATATCTTTATTTGTGTTACAAAGATGAACGAAGGTCTTATGGGTTTGGAACGACACAAAAGTGAGTAATTAATGACAGAATTTCCATTTTTGGGTGAACATACATTAGTCAACACTTGAAGTGGATCAAAACTTTTTTATCAAGTTGCTCTGAAACATACTGTATAACCAAAATTAGTTTCTTGTCTTAGGACAACTTCGATTAACTTTTTTTGGTCCAAAATAATGTTGACTACTGTAGCTGAGAAAACAACATTTCAGATAGAGAAACTAACATTTTAAAGTTAAAAATGTATGGTAACACTTTGGAATACCTGCACACTATGGATAATTAATTAAAGATTAGTAAATAGTCAATTTAAACTTTATAAAGCATTGTTCCAACATTGATAGACATTAGTAAACAGTTTTTATAAATGTTTTTTTCTTGATATATATAATGTATAATAATTGTATTTTCATACTTTATTGACAATATTTTTTTTTAATTTCTAAATTCTAAATAAACATTTCTGTGTTCTGTAACCCTCTGTAAGATAACTGGGCTTTAAATTTCCTTAGTAATAGATATGCTTATAAATTTAAAGTTGTATTTATAAACATCTTACTAAAGACAATGCTTTATAAAGGATGCACTGACTATTTACTCATGCTTACCAAATGCTTCATAGTGTGCAGTTATTATAAAGTGTTATCAAATTTCTTGACTGATTTGACAAACATGCAGTTTTTCACTTCACAAGACTAAATAAGAGTGAGTTACTTATAGATTATTCTTTTTTTATAAACTCTCATTCTGACAGCACCCATTCGCAGTGGATCCGTTCTTTGAGCAAATGCTACCTTTATTAAAAAAAATATATTACTGAAACTTATTTTCATTAAGTTTTTATTCTGGGGTGAACTATTACTATAAAATAGTTCTTAAACCATGCTGAAGAATCACAGACATGCTGATCACAACAGCTCAAATGCACAATATGAACCTGAAATATGCTGCAGAAATACTTGATCTAAGCTATATCTATTCTCAGGGTGATCTCAAATCTAACCTTGTTAAAAATGGAAATGACCTTTTAATGTTGAGGGTATCACTGCTTGTCACGCTGTGAAGTACCTCTGGGATATCGATTTAAACTGATTGAATGACCCTATAAAAAGAGTCTAGCCATGATTGCCAAGGCTTGTTTGATTTCAGTCGTTTTCCGGCTGGGGTAAGAGGATGCCTAGCTAACTGAGCTTCATCTTCTTTTTCCAGCAGGTCTTATTACTCAACAAATTGCCCTTATTAATTATGGATTACTTCCAGGGACAGGAAAGGGGAGAGAGACTACTTAAAGCTATTGTTCTGAGGTCGCAAAAAGAGAGCCAATGTAGGATTTTGTACAAGTGATAAGATAAAGTTATATTTCTTTCTTCATAGCACAGTCAGTTATAAAGAAAGGCTGTGTCCTACAGCCCAAGATCTGCTCTAGTGAGGTATGACATATTTTATTTGGTAGCTGTACACTAGAATAGCCATTAGTCCCAAAACCTTCCTCTAAGTGACTAAGGAGAACATAACACATGCGAGCTTATACGCAATAAATGTCTGTACCCATTTGGGCTTGTGTAACCTCAGAGGTTTTGACCTTCTTGACTGTATCCAACTATTTAAAGCATTCAATCAAAAACATCAGCCAAAAAGTAACATTAAGACCATTTTTACAACAGAACAAGTAAATAACTGAATCTAATAAGCCATTCTAATGCCCAGCAACAAACGTACAAATGTAGTACTGCAAATCTATGATTCAGCTCTCTTACAAAAGTTACTTTAATAAATAATGATAAAAAGTCTGCAGTCACCACAATATAAAAATAAACAATAAATAAATAAACAATTAATAATGATGCGAACTGGTTTTCTGTAAGGGGTAGAGTTAGGGTAAGAGAATAACAGAAAATAAATAGAACAATAGAAAAAAAAAATAGAAGTCTATGGAAATCCACTATTCACAGAAACAAACAAGTGTGAGTATGTATTTTTGTTTACGTTGATACTGCATTTTGATCAAATAAACAGTCCTAGTGAGTATAACAGACTCAAAACAATTATTATCACAATTATTATTATTATAAATTCTTTATTTTATTTTATTTTTTTCTAGAATACAAAAAAATCACACAAATATGTGAAATTGGGATTTAATATTACTAAAAGTTATTATAAAAGTTAGCAAAAATCCACAAACCTCATATAACATGCATAGAAAATAAAACAGCTAATATAATATTTAGTATGAGTCCTTCCAAGGTTAACGATCAACAATTTATGAAGGTTGAGCACCTATTTTCACTGGCCGTTTGCTACATTACCCATTTCATGGAAAGTGCTTTGTTTTTGCTGCAGACCTCACGGTGGCACTGTAGCCTACATGTACTTTCCCACAAAACCATCTTCATTCTCACTCCTTTTTCCCCTGTGCTTGCTGTCAATCTTCTGTCTCCCTGCATGCCAAATGATAGGTCTCTCACTTACTGCACACTAACTACATCAAGCACACTACTCCCTTCAGCGAGAGATTGGAAACAATTTCAGAGCAGTTACAAACAGCCACGGGTGTTTACTGTTTCTACGGGTAAAGCGGTCACATTTGGTTTATATTCCAGTGTTTCATTGTACCACTCTCTCTCTCTCTCTCTCACTCACACTTCCCCTATCTCTACCACTCTCATAGATTCAATCTGTCTTTCTTTCCTTTCCCTATCCACATAGCTCAACTCCCAGTAGAGTTTCCATCTTTCTGAGCTTACAGGACTTGTGGAAGGAACTTTTCTGGATATGTTACATTCTCTGATCCACACTATTAATCTCTAGACATTTTGACCTATTGCAAGTACTTGAACAACAATCCAGTGCCCGTTGATGAATTTGTATTGGAACAAGCAGAATAAAATGTCACAGGAAATGAACAGAAATTGGCTACGCTTTGATACTTGTAAAATTAATGTCTAATGAAATGACAACGTCAAATCCATGATATTGTTATTCTTCATATTGTGTTGGCTGTGGAAATGATTTTTTTTTTTTTCAGAAGAAAACCATTGCGCAATACTCGAATAGCGATATCTCGAAGATACAATTCAATGACAGCTTTAGAAACACAACATGTTCAGAATTTATAATTAAGCCACACTTAAAATAATACTCCCAGAAATGCTGTAAATCAACTAGAAACACAATAAAAACATGACAGAGATATTATTATTTGAAAACGCTTGACAGTATTACAAATGACTCGCCAATTTCAAATAAATATTTAAAAATATAGTCTTTCAAAGTGTCTGTGTACAAAACAAGGTGTAATTGTTAATCATACAAAGACCATGGGCATAAATTTGGGGGGGGGGGCTGTGCAACTTTTTTGGCCAAAAGGGTTCTCAAATTCGATAAATGTAGCAACTAAATTTCTAATTTCTAATTTATTAACGAATCAGCATCAACTACATTTAAGAGAATCGCTTTATTTTAAAGTGAATACAACTACAAATGAACAGAGCCGCAGCCATATACCTGACTTGTATGTGTGTGGTGTAGGGAAAGCAGACCAAACCACTCTGAGGAAGGGGAGGGGGAACTCAGCTATTTCTAAATATATTTTTTTCTACTTATTATATTTAATATATACATTATTTTCTCAATAGACAGTGCCATGGGATTAACACCCATGACAAAGACGCATACTCTTACCTGTCAGTATATGTGCGTTGTTTGATGATAACGGGAGTATGGTCATTTCTGATTGGTGGTTCTCTGAGCACTCTGTAGAGAAGGGGACGGCAGCTGGAGCAGAGAGGACTTTGGGGTCGTGAGGTCAACAGAGCAGCATCGATCTCTAGCTTCTTATCAAAAGTGGAGATTTTAATGGCCTTGACTTTCTTACTAGTATGTAAATGGATGGTAAGAGGAATGTCACAGAAAGCATGCTGAGGACCTGTGTGAAGCATCTCGCCATTCTCTGTTATGAGCAAAATATTAGCAATTGCCTTCTGATCTGTGAAGAAAAAAAAAACCAGTAGAATTCACAAAGCATTCATATACTATCGTTAATAAGTTTTGAGTTGGTAAGATTTTTTTTTTTGTAATGTGTTTGGAGTATTTTATGTTCCGAATGTATGCACCAAGACTCTCCAAAACCTTTGAAAGGGATTATTTTAATCATTTCAGCTATTTTTTTGTTGTGTAAAATATATTATAAAAAAAGTACTAGGGACAGTACTAAATAAAAAAATAGCATGCATGATCTCTCTTACAGTATTTTGTTAAAGTTAATAACATTTGCACAGATTATGCAAGGGGTTGCAAATCCTTTGCATAAAACTGCATGCGTAAATGCTCAGGAAACACTCATTACTACAATAACTATTGAAAACATTCAAAGTGCTTGATATTTTTGTAGAAACTATTTAAGAAATTCCAAACAACAGCATTTACCTGAAACATAAATAACAATGTAGAAGTCTTTCTCAAAAAAACATACTGTTCCCAAACTTTTGAACAGTAGTGTATAATGTCAGGTGTCATTTTTATATTTGATATATATAGGCAGTACTCACTGGCTGAGGTGTAAGTGACCCATACGGTCAAACTGTCAGGGACAACCGGGTGAAGGAAGTGCAATTCTAACACACAACCCTCGATCTGTGGGCACGGCGTAGTCATGTTGGGCTCATAGAGGTTAACTTCAGGACTCCAGGCTTGCATGCTGGGCTCACATGGCTGGTACACATCAGGGGCCCCTGCAAAAACACACATAAACCTCATTCAAAGCTAGAAAGAAAACACTGTAACTTGCCATCAAGAGCTAAGAATCTTTTTGGCAAATGGGACATACACCTGGAAGGATGAGATAATTCATTGCAATAAAAATTGGCATATAAGCCCTAAAACGGACATTTCCATAGCAATGCATTCAAAAACTTGACAAAATAGTGGGTTGCTTTGCACACTCACTCTCTCTGTGAGCTGCCTTATCATGGAGCATTTTATCTGTATGGTTGTTAGCATGTTACCTAACAGCAAAGTAGACCAATAAGCATTAACAAAGACAGAATACAAAAAAAGTCAGTTAAGTAAAAAAATAAATAAATAAATAAAGTGAGTTCAAGTGAATTAAATGCATTCTGGGGTTAACTTCTTTGTGGAGGATGCACACCATTCAGTTTCATTAGAAATGAAATAAAAGCAGCATAATGGATTTGCGAACAAATTTTCATAACAGGTTTAGCACTTTAAAATGCTGCCTCTGCAAGTAATTCACTAGATTTTGGAACTGAGCAATTCTGCGTGTTTATTATGAACAACCATCTAATTCTCTTCAATCTTTAATCTTGTTATGACAATGTTCAAAAAAAAAACTAAACAAAAAAAAAAAAAAAAACAGGATGGGAGGCAAAGAGGGAGAAACCCAGTGAAAGAGAAAACAGAAAGAGTGTCTGGGAAAAAAAACACATGTCTTGGCAATGGATGTGAAGCACATTTCCCCAGACCTCAATCAACCATAAGACCCAGGTGCAACTTGGCAAAGGAGACAGATTGGCGCCTTAATTGGGACAGACAGGGCTCACAAAATAAATTATTAAAATAAGAGTTAATGCCCATGGTGGCCTGAAGAACAGGAGCAAGACAGGGAAAGGTAATCCCAAAGGAGCTCTATAAAGAATCACCTACGTCCACTGATAGCAACATTTAATTGTCCATGTGATCAAATGATGTTAAATTGTAATAATATACCACTTTACTAATATATTATCAGAATACATTCTTAAGTGATAAATGTCTCCAAATGCATATTAATGTAATGTAAACGAGCACAAGTCTAAATTTCAGGCCATGTGAACTCTCTGCCTCCAAAAGGTTTTACAATGATAAATTAAACTGTACTCCAGGTCGAAAGAGACAGATAGAGAGACAGCAGCCTTGAGTCACCGAGCGCTCCTTTGCACCCAGCGTGGCCTCACATATGTGGATGTGTACAGGGTAAACAGCAGCAGGCCAAGGCAAACCATAAAACTCAATTGGTCAGATAAACAGAGCGAGGGCCTCCACACAGGGTAGAATTAATGACTGTATCAGATGTGGTGTAATGCTCCCGCCGGGAGAAGCAATGCGGCAAGATCTGTGATCGTGTCATCCTTCCTTCTTTCAGCAACTTTAACCAGGTCTCTGGTCGCCCTGGCTTGAGCCTTATTTCTCAAAAACGCTGCCTTATAAAACATACGGAGGCTACGGTACAGGTAAGGCGCTAGAAGACGTAAGATCTGAGATCCAAGTACTGTATGATTTGTTAGTATTGAATTGGCCTGCGCTAGTAGAGTTATCAAATGATTCACCGTGGTATTACCGTGAGCCTTATTTCATACTGCACAAACAGTGTTGTCATATTGCTCCTAAAGTCGTTCTGACATGATTAACTGACCGACAAAATAATTCACATTAGGTAGTCATCATGCACATTATCATGTTTTTAAAAATAAACCAAAAACAATAGGTTACCGTAATTTATTACAGACCTGAACCAATGGTATTAAATCTCATTCATCATTAATATCGCAAAGATATTGTTTTCTTAGAGATATATATTTTTATTTTCAAATTTAAGACTTTGTTTCTCATCAATCAGTTTCTTAAAACAAGATTCAGGGCCAAAAATCACTCTCCACTACCACCTAGCTGGATGATTTTATGTTTGACCTCTCTCCTGATGCTGTGCTTTATATCAAGGGAGGATTTCCACATTTTGGGTGGACTTTTCAAAGCACGGTCTTATCCGTGACATGTCAGTGAGTGGGTAGACCAGATGCTAAGAGATTTCTGATTAGAATAATCAGCAACATCTGTTACGTGAGGTAGAAAGTTGAAAAGCTGCACAGGATACACATCGCTTTTTATGACGGGCCGCTTCTGGACGTCACCCAATATTACCAAAACTTGAAGCGTTGCCAAGGGCCTTTTTTATTCATTGATGGCAAAAAAAGTGTTCTTTATCCAGGCAATTATGATTTAATGATTTATTCCCTAAATTTTTCCAGACTTGCACGCACCTGGCCCGTATGAGACTGAACGATCCACCTGAATGTGAATGCACAAGTTCGGAGAAAGAAGCCAGGGCTAAATTCTCTCTATCCTCATTAATCAAAGAGAAGGTATTGTTTTTTACATTGACGATCATTCATGACATTTTCAGTGGTGTGTTGAGGATCAAGCACACGTCCAACAGCATTTATGTCAGAGACGGCATTCAGTCGTGTGCTCACCATCTTACAATTCGTGACATATGTGTGTGGAAAAGCTTTCTTAGATCATGATACTAAAACTATTATACAGCAGTTAGTCCTGGTCCTCTAATTTGATTGACTGCGTAGGATTTCAACAGTGCAGATTTTTTTATGGTTTTTGTCATTCCCCTTGCATAACCATGAAGAAAAGTTGTGTGACTAATGTTATAATACAGAATGACTGAGTACTAACCCACTGCTTCCTCTGGTGTCCAGTATCCGGTGGAATCACAGGCGTGAGGAGAAGTGGCCTTATGGGCGTACTGATGGAGCGCTCCATTCTCATCACAGAGATGGCAGCTCGTGTCACCTTCCCTACAAAAGCACATAAAAAAGCTTTTTAACATGTGCACAAAGAGAGTGCTATATCTAAAAAGTAGGGGGATACGTCACTTACTATTTTATGTTTTTACTGAGCATGAGTTATTTGATTTGAATAGTAATGTATTCACATAGGATTGTAGAATAAGGTATAAGGTGTATTTTGTAAACCAAATCAGTTGTATTAGGAAATTATCATGAAAACTTTGAGAATACAATAAATACTGAATGCATAAAACTTAAAGTGAGGAAATATTATTTTCTCTTTGTCTGTTATATGTATGCTCCTTACTTTACCTGTGGGCAAGTGGCCCACTGATTGGGGTCAGCCAATGAATAGTGACGGAATCAGCATCTTGACCAATCAGCACTGGTGCAAGAGGAACAGGGGTGGGCTTTCTGCCATGGACCCACGTTTTGTAGACCAAATCAATATAGCAGTGCATCCGAGCTACTTGATTGGGTGTAAAATGGTTTGTACAATCATCGTCTGTAATAATAAAGGTACCCTTCTGTTAAAGAATGAAAACCCACAGTGATCACTGAATAACTTAAAACTGACAAAATAATAAATAAAAAAATCACCAAAAATGAATTAATAAAAAAGACACTGCTTTTGAATTGTGGTTTAACAGAAGCATTAGAAAATAATTAATAAAACTTGAAAAGCCCCTGAAATCCTAGAAACAAAAAAAATGAAAATAATTGGACCATAGGGACATGCTAAACTAATATATTAATCTAAAGTATGTCCTGTAATTTGCATCATAGTTGAGTAGATATTTATCACTGACTTTTTAGAAATTGCTACTTTTATTTATTAAACTGATCAAAAATGACAGTAAATAATAGAGATTTATATTTTAAATTAATGTTTTTCTTCTAGGACTATACTGTTCTCTCTTTACGGTAATAAATGACATTATAAACATTAAAATCCATAACATTTTCATGTTTTATATTTTTTTTACTATGCCAATTTCTGTCATTTTTGTCATTTTTGATAAAAATTGAAAATACAAATACAGCTTTGGTGAACACAATAATTCTTTAAAAAGCCTTAAAACAATCAGACTAATGCCAGACTGTTGAATGGTATTCACACTACACACTTAAAAATAAAAGTGCTTCATGCAATAGAAGAACTTTTTGTCTAAATGGTTTCTTAAAGAACCTTTACCATTTCTCTTTCACAAAAGGTTATTTGTGCCAAATGAAGTTTCTTCAGATTTGAAAAGGTAAGAAAGACGGTTCTTTAAAGAACTTAGGGTAAACAGTTCTTTCTGGAACCAAAAATGGTTCTGCTTCTATGGCATTGCTGTGTACAAGCATGTAGGTAAAACCTGTACCACTAAGTGGCAATAACATCAAGATTTTTAAAGTAAAGCTGGTAGTTCTGGTGAGCAAACAGAAGACATAAACTGATCATGACTACCTGTGTAACTCATGTAGTTGTTGTAGGGTGTGTTTCTGTATTGGGTAAGGCCACATGTGTCATTTATTGGATCAGGGTCGTGACAAACTTTAGACTTTGGTGTCGGTGCTGTATCGGCACACAGATCTCCCGTCTCCATTGATGCAATGCTTTCTTGACAGGGGTCATCACATGACTCGCGTTCACTCACACCCTTAAACACATGGTACAGTCCCAAAATATGACCCATCTCATGGATCATGGTATTGTTGTGTCCTTTGATGCCAAAGTAGGAGGGGTTAAGAATCATTCCGCCTGAAAAATAACACAAATCGACATCTCTGCAGTTGATGCAACAATACAAACGTTCTTCTGACAGAACAATGAGGTGTAAATAGTCAAGTTAACTTTAATCTCAAAGACAGAAGTCTGAGTAAATGAAACTGATGTTTTAAGAAATATTGCTGCATAAAACGGGACCACCGCATCTAAGACCAAAAAGAACAGACCATCTGGTAATCAGTGTTGTCTAATGTTCTACCACATTTAAAACATTAAAATGTATTTAAGATCCCACACCTTCTAAAAAGTAACACATTGGCATCCGGTTTTATATCCAAATAATGTAATAAAAAGCTTAAAACAATGTGACATTTACAACTGTAAATCCATGCAGATTTTGTTTAAGAACAAATATGGAATCACATTGTGAGCCTAATTTGCCCAATTTTGGTTATATTACTTGTATATAACTTGTAGTTTATAAAAGCTTATAGGATTTAAAGCAAAAACTGAATTTGTTAACTAAATACAGTAAAAACAGAAGTTGCTTTATGTGGGCATCTGAAAAAAGCTTTCTCTTCTGGAGATTTGTGCTCTACCCCACACAGGCCCTTTACAGCGGATATAAAATTTAAGCAAACATCCTTTTTATATAGGAAATATCTATGTTTTATGGGAGTTCAGCCAAACGGACAGAGCTTGGCTAGACACATCTGACAGACACAGATCGTTTACAGTTACACCACAAGATCAGCAGTCCACGCTATGGTCTGATTTCACTTAAAGCAGTAGTTTGACCTTGTTCCTCAGTATAAGACATCAAGGTACTCTCGCAAATAAGCTGGTGATTTATGTGAAATTAAACCATAAACCATGCCGCGTCTCCTAATTTATGAGAAACAAATCTTGCTTTTTAACCTCCTTGCAGGTCCAGCGAAACACTTGTGGACAAAAATCGTCTTGCACCAAAGACTGTTAAGACATGACTGTGAATCAAAAGCAGAGGTGGATTATGGGCAGAATAAGAATGGAGCCATATCTCTATGAAAATAAGAAAGGGGCTGTATCATGTGTGATTCATAGCAGCACGGCTAGTCATTCATGAATTGTATGTTACCTTTCATTTCTCAGACCACCTCTAAGCTCAGATCATTCACAAGACAATTGAGAGCAAAAGAAAACATAGCAGGGTGATCAAGATATTATTTTGTGATAATAGCTATGTTTCATCTGAAGATTCAAATTTAACTTGCACAACATTGGAATTGGAATTTCTCTTAAAACATTTGCGAATAAAGCACAACGAGCCTTCAAAGAGTCAAAGAGAACAAAACTGACATGTCCTGATAAGCTAGCATGAAATGCCACTAAGAAATATAGGAGCAGCCACTTAATATAATCATTTAAAGTATGATTTTCAGAACATTTCAGATGCGTATAAGGTTTTATGTACACTTCTATCTAATATCTGTGTATCTTGGCATTTCCATTGTTTATGCAATATTCAAAAATGTGCATAAAAATAGGAAACTGTTACAAACCGCTCCTCTGTGGCCCTCTCCGGACAGCAGCAGCGGGAACCTTCGCCAGAATACTGATGTTCCCAC
>JAUYWG010000032.1:13259368-13272096 GCA_034779775.1 Enteromius afrohamiltoni
TAATAGTAATAATAGGCTAATAAATAAGCAAAAATTAGCAAAAAATAATAATAATAATTATATGCTGTCCATTGTTTTTCGAAGCTACCATCAAGGAAATCAAATACTAACCACAAACTAACTGATGCCACAAAAATGCTTATTCAGTGAAACAAATACAACATGACAAAACAACAGCAAATTAAAATGTTCAACTGTCAGCATAGTCAGAGCAATCACGGATGCCAGCAAACCTCGGGATTGACTGGCACATGTTTCGATTGGGTTCTGCCACAAAAATGTAACATCTGAATAGTTGCCCTCTTGACTTGCACTCATTGATTTCAGATATCCAGACAAAACATTGTCAAAATGTATAAATTAGATAGATAGATAGATACAGTGATAGATAAATAGATCCACAGATCCACTATCTCCAAGCAAAATGAATAAATAAATAAATACATCATAAATAACTGAAATTACTAAGCATCTATCAAAGTTAATTACTAAAGAGAAGAGTTATCAGGTAGTTCAGCTTTATTGGCTTAAATGTCTGGACTAAAATGTCTTTGCTTTCTTCTTGTTCCATTTCCGAAGCTTGCCAAAAAGCACCTGGTGGTTCCCTTGTGCTGTTTCTCTCTGCTTCAACAACAAATTTGCGTAGTGACAGCCATTGGCAAGTACTAGAGCTTCACTGCCCAGCAGCAGATACCTGGACTATAACTCACAGAGCAAAACATTAAAATCCCAGACCTCCACATAAAAAGCATGCTATACAATTGCCATCAAAATGTCATCCCTGCATTAATTCTCTGCAAACTCTTGACCTCGGCCTTAGCGGCACACTATTCCAGCATGGTAAGGAAAGAACTCTCTGAGGGCTTAGTCTATGAGACCAAGGTTAATCCGGTGCCGTTGGCTATTACCATTTATACTTATTGACACATCGTATTTAGGGGAAAACAAGTCCGGTAAATGAACCATTGGGTTATTCAGTACCTTTGGATTGTTTTTTGAGTATGGCGTGCCAAGGACAGTATGCTACTCCAGGTCACCACTACTACAAACTGTTGGCCCTGGTAGAAATAAGGAGGTCTGAAATTCCCTGAAGAAGGCTATATCTTTTAGTATTCCCATTCATCTCAATGGAAGTTGCTCGTTTGGCACAGGACCGCAGGAAACTTGCATCATGATAACGCTGTTTTAAACAAGCCCCAAGCTCTTTAGTGGCTTTCCTGATCTTTGAAAAGGAGAATTATCCATTTCACACTTTAAGACCCTTTAAAAACAAATATTCACAAAATATAAACTGCATGCTTAAAAGTTTATTTTTCTAATGCTTTTAAGACTAATCTTGTAATTTTCGAATCAATGTTACAATTTTAAAGAACTTATATACTTAATATTTAAATTAATTTTTAAATGTCATTTATTGTAAAGGAAGGTAAATCATCTGTAGAGGGTGTAGTTACGTGATCTTCCACCAGGGGCAACAGGGCCATGCTAATCAGTCAAACCTTAACCCCTTGGTGCAAACAGCATTGAGATGGCATTTAACTGATTTATTATCCACCAGCCATGGACAGAAAGAAATGTTCTGCCTGTGGATTTTGGCTATGAACTTGCTGTTGTCCTCTTTAAAAGGGTCTCAGTGCAAAACAACCAAAAGAGTGTTTTTTTAGAACACCATCCAATGGTGTATCATTGGGGCCCTATTAATCTCTATAGGAGCCCTCCAGGAACAGATAGGCAGTTCTTAAAGAAAGATTGTTTTCAAGTAACCATAAAATGTCAACAGCTGGTGGTTGAGACACAAGGTCTCGTTGCACACTGAGCCTGGAACAACACTTCCTAGACTGCATCTGGAAATTTGACATATAGAAAATTAATCCTGCTGATAAAAAAGTGAACGTCAACTTGCGTAGCACACGTAGCATAAAAAAAAAAAAAGACACCACTGCGGTAAGCCATCAAACAATTTGTACGGGAGCAAAACTGTCCTGCCTTTCACAATGAATAGTGCCGAGACCTCTGGTTTTGTTGTCTAGCCACATTAAGTGTATACTTTGGCTCAGTTCTGCATCCAAGTTTTGCATGCTTTTTAAAGTTATTCCAGAAGGCCGATTTGTATGCTTTGCATGTTGAGTAATACAGAATGCTCTGACAATCTTAAAAAAAAAAAAAAAAAGTGAACACTATTTCACAATAATTTCACTTTGGTTTCCTTTTTCCTGATGCTGCTGTGAGAACATTTAACAAGCACATAACTTTTGTCAATTTCTTGAACTTTTTTTAACTCATTTCAAAGTGGTCCTCAGTGAGTGATAGGGAATGTTTTCGATCATTTTGTCAGCCTAGCATTTTAATGCAAGAAGTTTTTGTCGGAATGCATCTGCCAAGGATATAAATGTATATAGCTGATGTAATTATATGGTAGCTGACTATGATACCTGCATCAATTTTTATAGAAGCAAGAAGGCGGTCAGATATTATCCTGGGGGGTTGTTGCTAGAAAGGTTTCGCAATTCTTGAATTAAGACCAAATCATGAACCCCTTTTGTACATCCCGTTAAAATTATGCCTGGGTTCAAGTTAGCTGCCAAAGTGGAACCATATTGAAGCACAAGCTCACCTCAGAGAAGACTCTGGATCAAAGCAGGTCTTTGCGACATCTGTGACCTCGGGGTCACAGCAATCACCATCATCATAATCATAGTGAATGCTGTTGCACTCGGGGTTGCAGACTCCATCTCTCCGCTTCCAGTTGTAGCAGGGCCCCATGCGTAAGCAGTCGCCCCCGTCGTGGCCCGTAAGAGGATGGTCGCACTCGGGATCGCAGTGGCGGTTCCCCACCTTGGCAATTTGGCAGTTGCTAAGAATGAAACGGCGTTGGAGAGAAGAGTTGTAGATGGTGTGAATGCTGAGCTCAAGGGTGATGTTGTGCGGTCGGAAGGCGTCCTCCAATGCCTGGTGTTGGAGCTGAATCTGCTGGAGAGAGACCGTAGGGTCGCTACCGTCATCCTTACAGATGTTCACGATGCGGTAGCGCAGGCGCTTCTCAACTCGAAGTTCCCAGTGTTGGTTGTAACTGAGGGCAAAGTCGGCATTGTCACACATGGTGACACCACATGGAGGTGGAAGAAATGGAGAAACAAGTTGCCGCTCAGGGACAGGAAGAGCCACAATAACTGGTTTGTGACGGTCTTTGTAGGGCGCCCACTGATTCTCAGCCTCTGAGAAATCTGCCCACTGGGACAATATGGGAGTTTGTTTCTCTCCAAGGGATTGGTGACCTTTAAGAAGTTCTTTGTGAATGCGCACATAACCCCAAAGCGTGACACCTCCCAAATGTCCACGAAAACTGTGTTCATGATCTGACTGGTCCCCTCCAAGCAGAAACAGGCGACAGGCCTTGATATAGGGATGGTATAGGTCACCCGACTGTTCTCTGCTCTCGCCAACCTTGGAGTTGTCTACATACAGTGCCATCTTGTGGCCGTCATAACTGGCCACCACATGAGTCCAGCTGTTGGGCTGGTAGCGCTGGCGTGTGATGATAGTGGTGGATTTAAGCGCCCGATCCGTGCGAAGAGAGAAGAAAAACCGTCCGTCTTTTCTTCCTGTTGGGTCGGCTGCTCGAATCCCAACAGACCAACCTTTTTCGCTCAAGGGATACGAGCAGTTATCAAACACGCCTAGAAAAAAACACAAACGAAGGAGTCAATGAGCTTCATTAAGCACAGAGTAATTGGTGTTTAATTATCTGAAGAGTTTAGGAGTTTAAGCCATTTGCCATTCAACAAATCCACTGATATTCCCAGCCGCCTTTCTTAGGAGCAGTCACATCTGGCAGCCAGATGTTACCATAGAAGGACAGAGAGAGGTCAGGGAACCCCTTCAACCCTCCCAACAACACACGCACATGCGAGCACATACACACTCGGGTGCATTATTCCCTGCAAATGGGAGAACGAGAGATGGGCAGCTTTAAACAAAATATCCTGAGGGACATGGACCACACTGAAATTTCATTCATTGGAAAAGCCTGCCGATGTGTGTGCAAAGCTCCAGCGTGTGACAACATCTGCTCTGGGTGTATCAGCCCTGAAGTCATGAGTTTGAAGATAAACCATTCCAGAGTACTATCCAATTGGATGCTACTACATTTTCAAAGCCTGTGTTCTTATCTTACTGTTTTTATAGTGTCTGTCTCCCACTGAATGAAAGACTCATAATAGTAGTACCTCAGACTGGCCTGGAGTGCTGAGTTTGGCTGGAGACAAAGTGTGCTGAAGAAACATTTCTTGGTAGCCTTGTATAACTGATAGCTTCGATATGATAAATGTTTATGAAAGAAAAAGTGAATGTTTTTGAACAGTATCACTTAATAGTTAGCACTGAAAAGGCCACTTCCAGTAAAGCCTTTGAACACTTATTTGGCAGCGTGAGGGATTTTTTAAAAACTGGCTTTATAACAATAGATTCATCCACTGATTGTTAAAAGAAATCCATTGACCTCAGAAAGAGCTGGAGTGAACATTCACATGATTTTAGTGATGATGACGAATATGTCAAGGGGAAATAATACAATCTTAACAATAGCAAGATGGTAGAAACCCTCATTCATTTAAGAGGTTTGTGAGATTTGATGTCATTGGGGAATACTGATTTTCTTCAAGTGGTGGTTTAATTTAAAATGAAATATCTAATGCTCTCTTTGAGGTCTGATAGATGACTCATCAGTGTTAGAAACAGATGAATAATATTTGCACCCCTTTCGCCTAAAAGCATGTATTTTGGCATGCGTAGTAGAGGAAAAGCCTTTGCACAGGTTACAACCAGAGAACTCTGGGCTTTGTTCTCCTTACTGGGAACTAGTCTCAGAAGCACTTCCAAATATAATCATTTCCACATTGACCGTCCTCAGCAGCTATACAAAAATGCACATTTACCTGATTATGAAAGCTCCCTTGGGCATCCGGCACCTTCTGTGATGTTCCACAGCTTATATTGTTTGTTTTCGTTTTTGTAATCATAATGTGTGCTTCAAAAAAAAGTCAAGTCAGATGCCTGTCAAAACCATACAGCAAGAACACTCTAACTAACATGCTGGAGGAAAATAAGGTCCTTCATATACACACAGACATATGTATATATATATATATATATATATATATATATATACACATATACACACACAGACAACATTTCACATACCAGCTTTACATGTTTCTGCTCTGAAATAATTTTAAATATATCAAACAATTGTGCTGGATGGCAGCAAGCTGTCAGTGTGAATACAATGTCCATATGCAGCTTATGAATCAAACTTGGAAACGCAAAGTGCCGTATGCACTAAATAAGTGATTAAATAAAGCAGACAGGACACATTGAGCAGGTGGTGGCCACTTGTTCCTCTAATACTCCTCCCTTAGCACTACTCATCGTTTGCACCTCGTAAGCAGCTGATTTCCCCATTCTCCTTTCATCTGCTTGTCAGCTGATATCCTCAAACAAAGGCCTCTTAAATGAAACAACAATGTGTCAAAGTCATGACACAACACAGAGTCCGCCGCACACCATTTGATGCACTTGATGAACTGAGGCGAGTTCGAGGAATGAATCTGACTTTCCACAGTTATATTGGTCTGTATGGCTGTATGCCTATAAGCACTATTTATTCTGATTAGACAGTTGCTAATTGTAAATTATGTATCCTTCAAGTTATAACTGCTCCTTTAAGTAATAGCCAAAGACAATTCCAATTCCTAGAAAATCAGTTTTAAGAGGCTGAGAAAAAGCTGTATCCCTGCTTCCAGCATAAAAAAAAATATTTTGGACAATGAGAATAAGGTATGAATGCACAGTCACCCACCTGCAATTATGGCTGGATTATCCTGGCCACCCTCCGGCTTGACCCACAGCTCCAAAGTGAACCTGGAGCGTGGTAGGTCTACGCCAACGGCAGGGTTCACCTTTAGTTGCTCTGCCTGGCCGGTGAAATACACGGCTGTCATCCACTTTGCAGGCACATTGCGTACATCTGCCCTCCACAGCTCCCCAGCAGTGCTCTGCAGCCCCTCTTGCTCCCCGGAATACTCTTCATTTTCTGTAGAGAAGTCCGTGTTGTGTATATGGGTGTGCGGTGTATCTTTTGGGACTTCTTCTTCTTCCTTGTTGAACTCCAGAAGGCTCCTTGCAACCCTTCTTAGTGATGGCAAGCTGTCTGTCAATTCACCTCCCTGCTCTGTCTGTAATGGGTGTCTTTTCAATATAGACTTAGTTTCAGAATCAGTGGCCCCCTGTAACTGTTCTTCTTTCTTCCATATGAAAGTCTCTTCTAGGGGTCCCTCAAATATCTCTTTCTCATTAATATCCCAGTTAGTTGATTCAATCGCATCTATCCCATTGAAGCCGCACTCACCTGAACACGACCTTAATGTTTTACTTTTCCTTAAGTGCAAGTCTATCAAGCGAGTGTACCGTCCATCGACGCCCGCTAGAGGGTACTGCTGCGCCGCGTAGCGAGGCGGCCGCTTGCGGCTGATGGAGCCGCACTGTTCTCCAGCAAGCGCTCGGTCCGCTCTCTGTGCCAGTGTCCGCTTATACTTCTGAATAGGATCTGGTTGAGCCCTGTTTAGCGGCCATGTGTGAAATATTGCAAGAATAATAGCCAGTAGTCTAAAAAACATCATTTTATTGAGGTGAAGCTGTAGCTTTTAACGCGTGGACATGTGTTTACTTGTTTTGAATTGCACTTGGGAATGGAGCTAATAGTTAATTTGCTTAAAATGTTTTTTGGGTGCCATCAATGATAGCAATAATTGTGTTTAATTTACAATAAGTGTGTTAATGAGTTTCTAATGTCTTTTAAAATTTTTAATTGTAATGACAAGGGAAGTCGAAATTGTAAGTGCATTAAGGTGGATAGTCTTTTTTCACTTAATTTACCATTTGTGTAACTTGATTTCGGAATTAAACAGTGAATGAAAGCAAACTTTCTACTTTAAATCGTTCTTCATTGCTTGTTGCGTGTTCAGGTTCAAACAGAACAGGGATCTCCTCAAAGCTGCCTCTAGCGCGCAATGACTGCGTAAAAGTCTAATTGTCATTCACTTGTAGTTCATTTACGCGCGCAATGAAGCATCCTCGTTGTGGTCAAATGAAAGCGACAATACCGCATTTGGATGTAGACTTACATAGTTTGTTGTCTGTACAGTGTAAGGTTGTTTGGAGAGATGTAACGCTGGATAAAGGTTATTCGAGATTGCCACCTTTCACCGGAGCGCAATGGGTCGCGTCCAAATGCTCGCGGTCAAGCTTCGTTCGGCGAACAGTCAAAACGGTCAAATAAAAAGTCTATCGAGATTTATTCTAACAGTGGAGTGTTTCAGTTATCAGGGAGCCGTGAAAGTCCGTTTAAAATAGTTTATTTTCTCAAAATATGGATCAATATCCAAAAATGTGGAGGTACTGAAAGGCTATTTTTCTTTTTGTCATGCTGGTCCAAGTGAAAACGTCTCTTTGGATCACCTGAGGTGGTGCGGAGAGTCCTCTTGCGCTCCTTGTGTGTCTATATTCCCAGGCTCAGACCCGCTGCACGCGCTCTCCACATCTCCATATCAGATCAAACTAACGCGCTAAACGTTTTATCTGTTTCCTCCAGCCTGACATCACAAACCCAGCCCCTTACCCAACCATTAGGAAAGAAAACTTCACTCAGGTCCAACCCAGCCCCTTGTATGCATGCATCTACTCTCGCTTTCTCACCCAGCGCCATTGACATCTAGCTGCTACACTTACTTCTGTACTGTAATGCAAGAGACAGCACATCTGCCTGACATGTGAAGCAGGGCTGGAACACTGCACATGTAGGAAAAGACAAGTGAGAGATGTGTAAACAACCTAAAAAAAAAAAGAAAAAAGAAACAAGGATGGACCTATAAGCAATTCCAGAACACTCTCTTAAGAGGAACATAACAAAAATGACTAAATGATGCTGAGGGAATGAAAAGCACATAGTCAGGTGGATTGAAACCAAATTGAATAATTATTTAAGTAAAACTGTTTTATTTTATAATAAATTTATTTTATTGCATATCCTGTCCTACTTGTATGTTGGAAATGTTGAATTACACAGGGACCCTTTCAAATATATTTAATGCATGTGCAATGGCCTTAAAATAGGCTACTATAAATAAATAAAAGAACAGATTTTGGGGAATTGTAAATATTCCCACTACACAGCAAAGTAGCCTCTTAGATTAATTCTGATACAATAATAAAACATATATGTTTTAATTTGTCAAATAGAAATAAAGGAGCTGTTGGATTGCATCTAATTTGACAAAAACTAACCAGCTTTTACTTATTTTACTGTGTTAATAGCAGTACAATCTAATTTCAAGTTGAGTGCCTATTAAAAAAAAAAAGAAATCAATGTTTGGAAGGACAATGTGAGTATGGTTCATGTCTGTCTCTTCACCTTTTCCAGAAAGGTCCCCGATCCCAATTAAGCCCAGACGGCTCTGTTAGAATGTATCATTAAGTTTGTCAGGTTACTGTATTTATTTGTTTAAAAAACTATAATAATAATATGTTCCTAACAAACACTGAAACTAATGCACAGGATTTTCCATACAAGGGCAATTAGTTGAGAAATGGTTGGACAGAACTGCTTAATCTATGTAAAACACATAAAATGTATTTCTGCTTCTTAACATATCTGTGTTTTGCCTCAATTATTCCAGCGCATCTTTCTGGGGCTTTTTCTGTGCAGTGTGCTATGAAAGTTCACATAATAATTTGTTGATGTTCTTGTTGCTCTTTCTTAGTCTGAGTTTTAGTGAATTCACATACTGCAAGTCAACTTAAACTACTAATGTGATTTTTATAAATGATTATTATTTTATATGAATTGCATAGTTACTGTACTTCAGTCACAGTACTTTGCTCCAGTCATATGAAAACATGCAGTTAAGGAAAGCCATATTGTTTTCCATTATCATTATTAAAACAAAAGGGTAATAAAAACTTCAGTTTATCTCCGTTGGGACTTTTTGCCATTCTTAAAAAATCTAATCTGAAAGACCCAGAAATTATTAACGAATTTAAATTAGTCATGTTTCTGATTATGCTTGTGAGTAAACATATTAGTTTTAAACTCTCTTTTAAATACTCCTATGTCCTGTTCCTTCTCATGTAAATGAATTAAACTAAGAATGACTCTTATAGCCATCTAGTTCTATTCAGAATCATGAAGTGCCATTGGACACACACTTTTATCTAATGCTAGTGTGCCGTATTTCTTTTCAAATATATATACATATATATAAAGAGAGAGAGAAAGAGAGAGAGAGAAAAGAGAGAGAGCGAGAGAGAGTTCAAACACATCAATGAAGACCATATTAGAGCTTGCCTGCAACAGTTTTGTACGTCAGAGTATCTTTACTGTTTTGTACACTGAATGCTACTCCTGAATGGCTTTCAGCGCTGCAGGTGCATATAGAATGATGTGACTTGCAAATGAGTAGATTTGTGACCACAAAACGACTCAGCAACCACACACAACACCGAAGTGGTCAAAAAGTTAGACATGCCGCTGTTTAATTTCCTAAACGTACTAGTTTTCGCTTCATCGTTTTTGTCAAGCTCAATTTGCAAATGGCCCCGACTTGGGGTAACTGGCAGTTATGGCAGGGGCCCCTTCAGGGGTAAAAAGGGCCCTAACAGTGGGAGGTAAGAATTCCGCAACCAGTCCAAGGATCTGCCCGCAAAACATTCAGCTTTTTTGTATCAAAGTGCTTTGAGATACAGCTGCAACTGTGTAAAAAAAAAAAAAAAAAAAAGTGAATGGTCGCTCCCGGGCCTCACCCCCCACTGCAAAGGACCTCTAAGAGATTATCCTTCATTTGAGGCTGCCCTACCCCAAACCAATTCTAAATGACCAGAAGTGCAATGGGAAAATCCAACCTGATGTGCTGGACAAAAAACAAGCAGCCTTGTCCAAAGTCCAAAAGCAACTCTTCCTCCCTTATCAGCAGAGGCAGAAAATCAAAAATAGACACTATAAATCTATTGCAGATATACCACATTTTCAACCAGTGACAAAACTAATTCTTTCTTTGGAAGACACAACTAACTTCCACGACAGTGCAAATAATTTCACAGAATAGATATTTGAAAAGATACAGTGAGAGAAGCAGGTGTGCACTGTGTGAACTATAACGTCATTTCCTAGTTAGTCATTGCTGGCTTGGCTTTAAGACTGGATTATTTGGAGTGAGCATCTGACTGCATTTTTTCTTTTTTCCCCTCCTTATGTTCTAGATATACCTCAAAAACACATCTCAGTGAATGTTACTGCAGAGGGAGTGGATACAGTTCAACCTTTAAAAAGCCACGACTACTGATAATCTGAATAAATAGAAAAACAAATAAATGCTCAAAACGAAAAAAAATAAAAATAAATAGCAACTTTACACTTCAATAATGTTAGAATTTTACATTACAATTTAAATGTTGTAAATTAATAAAGTAGCTTCTTTAGGACTGTCTCAATCATTAAATGCACTATTATGGCTAAATATTTGTAAGTGTATCATATATCTGTTGTGTATGCTTGTATCCATATGACAGTGTGTGTGCATATTAGTGTGTTGGCGGGCAGGAGGTGGACAGCTGGGATTTGTTACTCATTTTCCTGCGCTGCCCATTAATATCAAAGACAGGCATCTGATTTAATTAAAGTGCCTAATGTTTTAAGAGATTTAATTTTGTTATAGTTTTTTGGACCATTGGATTCTCTAATCTAGGCGAACGATCGGTGTGTCTCAACAATTAATTGAAACGTTTTAACTACAGTAAGAAATAGACAAGCTTAACAAGCTTGTGTAAAATAAATCAAGACTATCCTTTTAGCCTGAGATTAACAATAGAACATTCATCATTATTTTGCTTTATAAGAACAGAGACATGTATTCAGCATGATAATAGTAAAATAATGGTGTTTTTTTTTCTTCTTCTTTTTTTGGAGTGGAGTAATTTACCACTTTCCTTCTAAAAGACACACTGTACTCAACAATGGCAAATCAGTCAAGGCTCTTCAATATATTTGAAGTATATTATCAGTTAAAAGGGGTTTATTTCTCCCTTTAGGGCCATAACAGAAGCACTGGAGATATATAAATGTTTAAAATGGCAACCACGGTTAGCCCATTTGTAATTGAGACAGACCGTTGGCCAATGTGAGCAGACACAACTCATCCAGATATTTTGCCTGATTCCCTCCCATGAGGGCTTATCCATTTGGAATTTAAGTTGGCTTTAAATACTTTCGTTAACTGTGTTAACAACGCCAGCGATTAGAGCTTAATTTCCAATGAGATACAAGTAAAGAACATCTGAATCAACAAAAGTAAGTGTTGGAGGGCTTTGAAGTGTGGTCCATTCTGGAGGTCAGGCAAGGAGAGCAGTGCTGTAATTAACTTATTGCATGTGAAGAAAAGAATTCTTCCCGCCAAAAGAACATATAATGGTGGAGCACAATGAGAATAGTATAAGCAATTCTCATATTTGATTTTGTTCCCTGTCAAATATATGAAGATTATTTCTACATATGTCTTTCAGTCAAATTAATGTGTTCCTCAAGACATCCAGTCAATTTGCAAGCCAGAAATGACCATTTTTCCAGCTCGTGCAGGCTCAATAAGACATTTGATTCCAAAAATCGCGGACAGTGAAAATCCCTTTTACAATGTATGAATAACAATATTTAAATAATAAAAGAGAAAAAAGTACAAATAAATGTAAATAAAGTGAAATGCCAGAAATAAAAATGTGATATAATCTTTCATTTTTAATGTACCCAAACCAGAATACACCCATACCCAAAACTCTAAAAGGGTTAATTTATCGGTTCAATTATGTTGTAATTGTCTCTTTAATTGATTGTCAGATAGATGTGTCCTCATTTGATTCTCTGACTGTAGTGTTTCTAAAGATAAAGTACTCACTCCCCCTGCTGTGTAAAATGGAAACTTCAGCCATGAACTTTTACAGACAAGTAAACTGATAAATCATACCTGTTTACACTGCCATTCAGTTGTTATACAATCTTAAAGCAAACTGTATACAAATACAGAACATGCAGGCTGACACTAGTTAACGGCCTCAGGTTTCTTAGTGAATGCCCACTTAACCTTACTGTGAAAAAGAAAAAATATTGTAATTAGCTGAGAAAATAAATACAAAGGAATGAATGAATAAAACATACATCGTTTTTTTCGGTCTTAACTTAGGCCTACTTTTTTTTTTTTTTCTGGTGTGCCTTCAGATTATCGTATGTCTTCAGAAGACTTGGAAAAGAGTGTAAAATATATATGGGCTACTTTCATACTTTTATAGTGCTTAATGAAGCTTGACATATCATTCGAAATTAAAACAGTTTTTGGATTTAATGGAATATCTATTAATGAATTCTGACGGAACACGTCCTCTGGTCAATGACGTGCCGAAGACAGAAAGAAAGTATGGTACAAGATCATAGAAGATATTTTGGATCGTGAGGGCAGGCGGTCACACGGTGGGTGGTAGCAAGCTGGAGCAGCTTCTCCTCTGGCATGGTCTCTAAAAAGGTCTGGATCAGAGTGAGTTGTGTAGAACTGTGGGCTCCTGATGTTGACCACTTTGTTTTTGAAGTAGAAGCAGAGGGGGGGGGGGGGGGGGGGGCGTTTTTTTTTTTTAAA
>JAUYWG010000032.1:13272454-13291515 GCA_034779775.1 Enteromius afrohamiltoni
GGGGGGCTTTTTATTTTTCTAAAGCCACAGCTTAAGGCAGAGAAACATCCTGACTACACTCCTCATGAGGGATATGAAGACATGTTTTGGGGAAAAATCAAAGTAAAGAGGTTAAAAAAAAAGCAGAATTCAAAAGCTGAAACTGAAATTGCTCACACAGACTGAGCAGAACAGCCTAGATATTGGTTCATCTGCCTATTAGGGGTGAAACAGTATATTGTGACAATATCTGTTGTGTAATGAAAGTATAGACAGACTAAATATAGCATCAGACATGGTAACACAGCATCATATGTTGATGCGTTTTGAGATTTCATGCATAATTAATAATAGTGATACTGTGTTAGAAGTAATAATAAAAACAGCATTTTTAATTAGCATTAACTTAACATACAGTACATATTTAACAACACTAACATTGTATATGTTGTGGTACAATCTTGTGGTATTGATTTTTTTTTTAAATAACACATCCCCAATGTGACACACACAACATGCTTCAGTATAAAAAAATTCAATTTTTTTAATTTTTTTAAATTGATTTAATAATGTCTAGACATAAATCTAAATAAAGAACATGAGAAAATGTGTGTACTTATGTGGAAATAGCAAATAAGCCTTTTGAGTGACCTAATCAAGCCATCTTGTGGTCATAGATGAAATTTCATATTATTTTAATTCATTTTATGTATGTATTTGTTTTCGTCATTTAGAAAACGTCTACTAAACTATACCACATGTTGTCATAATGAATGAAACTTTAAAATGTAGATGTTCTCTAAAGTGGCCAACATTTTACATAAAATGTTGCTATTTCATTTAAATGTATAACCTATTCAAGCAATTATTAAAGTTAAAGCATCTAAAAAAAATACGACGGTTAGTATAATGAAGAATTGCAAATACACTTGTTTGGGAAAAAATGTTTTTGAGTGACAACTGCAGTTTTCCTCCAAGCCAATAGATGCCGTTGCCGAGTCACGTGAACGTTGATTTGGGGAAGTTCTCGCGTGAACATCCTGCAGACAGTGGATTGAAATTTCTAAAGCTTTTAGAGTTGTCAACAAATCTCTGCGGAGCTGCATATCCACATTAGCACCGAACAGACCCAATGTGAACCTCTTGCATGAAGAAGAACCGCTTCATTTGTGCTCAAATAAGCGCATTTCAGTGCTAGCAGTGCGCTTGGTGGAAGTTTCTGCCTCTTTTCTCTCATCGCTGTCGCTTTAGCTAGTTAGCGTATCTCCCACAGCCGCCCGGATGCGGTGAAGCCCAGCAGATTTACCTTCAGCTCTGGCCTTCTGACGTGCACGAACGGCTTCAATCATGTCAAGCACACGGCAGCAGCAGCAGCAGTCCGGTGGTGCAGCGGGGTCCGTACCCGGGACGAGCTCTGGAAGTATGAGCAGCAGTAGCGGCAGCGGCGCCGGTGGAGCGAACAGCGGGAGCGGCGGCGCTCAGAACGGGAACGGCTCGGCTAACGGGGTGTCCTCGCGGACTCTGGGCTCGGTACCCGAGGGACAAAGCGCTCGAATGGGCTCGTCGAGCAGGAAAAGACCCTTGTACAACGGTCTTATTAATCCATATGAGGACAAGAGCAATGATTTTGTGTGGTAAGTATATTCGCCTTCCCTCACTAGGCTGCAGAGAGCCAAAACCACTGGATAGTTGAAGTTTGAGTGTGTTTGTCTTGAATAATTCCCACATGTGGGCTTAATTGCAGGTTTATTTGGCAAATCCTGTGATTTTTTTTTTCTCCGTACTTAATCATGTAATGCATAGGATAAAGCTAATTGATTATTGTCAATAAGGTGTTCAAGGGGTAGTTCTCACATAGTTCTCGGTATCATCATTTACTCATGTTATTTTAAACTTATATGCACTTTTTTTTAATCCTGTGGACCATTAAATGAGATATTGGACATATTGTTAGAGACATTTTATCCACAGAAGTGAGAAAATACAAGTTGCAATTGTATATCTATATCTGACATCAACAAGTCAATTTTCCTTGAGCGGTGCTGCCATTAAAGCTTAATTTTTGATGTTTCTACGTTCACTCACCTCATACATTATGATCATATTTGTTTTTTATAAACAAACAAACAGTAGTGGTCTCAGACTTTGAAACCCCACTGTGTACTAGTTCAAACCAACAGTCAAGTCTCAGCTATTAGTTGATTTATTGGAAAAAGGAAGCAAGCTTTGGATGTGTCATTATTATAATTTCCCCCCCCCTTTCTTAACAGTCCTATATGTTTTGAGATGATAGAGGAAGCTCACATGACAAAGTGTGGCCACAGTTTCTGGTGAGAAGCACTTGTTCTCTAAACTAAAGTTTTTCATGTTGTATTTTCTAACCCATTTGCAGACTTAAAACAACCATGTGTTCATTTCTATCTAGTTATAAATGTATACGACAGAGTTTGGAGGACAGCAACAGATGCCCAAAATGTAATTATATAATTGATAATGTGGATCAACTCTACCCCAACTTCTTAGGTATGTGTATGCTTATAATGTGTTCATTACTTTAAAAATTTGACAACATCAAACTTTTCAATGTGTGCTTCTGTACAATAAAGTCATTTAAATTTTTTGTGGATAGTTTAGCTAATATGATTCTCTAATGGTTTTACAGTGAATGAACTGATCCTAAAACAAAAACAAAGATCTGAAGAGAAGCGTCTGAAACGGGATCACCCTGTAAGTGCATCCACTACGCTCTACGCTTGTATAATGAGTGGACACGGTTTAAACAACCACATTAAATGATGTCTTATTGTTCATGTTTTATGTGTTGTTTATAGAATGGAACCAAATGGCAGGTTTTCCAAGACGTCCTTGGTGCAGATCAAGAGAATATGGACTTAGCCAATGTCAACTACATATTAGAGTACCTGTTGCAAAAAAAGAAACAACTGGAAGCGGTTGGTACTCTTCGTCAGATAACATTACTGTTGTCTGCCCCAACACTTTTGGGCTCTTCATGCACCCTGAGAAAAGCTTTATATTTGCATTTCATTCGCATTGTGACACCTAGGCTATTGAAACTTTTTTTTTTTTTTTCCTGTAAATTAAAATAAACCAAATTTGAAAACATATGATTACACACACTGAAGTTGAAACAAATAATTTAATCTGATCAAAAATAAGGTAATATAAACCATAACCAGGTTTTTTTACATTTGCATGGATTTTAAAAGAATATGCAAGTAAAATCTTGCAGGTAATCCTGATAAAATGTGTCTTTTTAAGTGGCGTAAATGGAAATCAGTAATTGGTCAAATGTTTACAGTATCAAATATTATTTGCTACATGGTGAAATGGAAATGTAAGCTGCAAACACTGCATGTCTGAAAAATACAACTTTATAATCACAATAAATTTTTATTTTACAAAACCCCTGCTGTGACTCATAAAGACCAATTGCCCGTCTTTTGCTGATCTATCAATGATTTCTGTCTACAGGAATCACAAGCTGCTCAGCGCCAGATCTTAATGGAGTTCCTTAAAGAGGCCAGAAGAAATAAAAGAGAGGTTGAGCCTCCACATCTATTTTTAAAATGTTGAGTAATGCACCGTTAACAGCAGTGAAGTCTTTAACTCAAAGCTTCCCTTTCTGTACTTCCAACAGCAACTGGAGCAGTTACAAAAAGAACTGAACTTTTTGGAGGAGGATATCAAACGAGTTGAGGTCAGTTTAATATATGCACTTCTAAAGTTTTTATCTGTACAGTCTTACATCACCATTTGAAAGTTTGTAAACCCCCACCCCTCCCCCATGTGAATATTGTTTAAAATAGAATTTATTCCTGAGATGGCAAAGCTGAATTTTCACCATCCCTACTCCAGTCTTTAGTGTCACATGATCCTTCAAAAATAATTTTGATATGCTAATTTTGTACTCAAATATTATTTATTTTCAGTTTTATATGAATATTTGTGCTGCTTGTTATTTTCATTTTTTTAATTGAATTTTTATAAGGAATAGAAACACTTTTTTAATATTTTATAATTTTTTATAACATTATAAATGTCTTTACTGTCACTTTCAATCAATGTATTGCCTGCTGAATAAGCATATGCTGATATCAGATTTTCATGTTGCGATTAATTTCTAATGCTTTTATCACGGTATACGGTATTATCAAGATACTGAGGTATAGCCGTAAAAAAAAGTGTTGTCATAATACAGTATAACAGGTTTAATACCTTTTTTTTAAGATTAATAATGTTAAGATTTTTTTTATTTTTTATTGGGAGTTTAATTAACCTAATGTTAAATAGTGAAGCCCTATTTGTAAAGTGAGAATAATAAATAATTTGAAATATTAAATTTTTTGGCACAGTGAGTGAACATCACTGCAAATACGAAACTCTGAATGGATATTTAAATTTGAAAGTAGCCTAGCTGCTTTGTTTCCGGGGGTTACGGCAGCGTTTGTCATATGAATCTGTGCTTGTTTACATGTGTCTTTGACGCAGCTTACCGTAGTGCTGTGCATATTACCAGTTAATGGGAAAAGTGTTCTTAAAATACATTTGTTAAAATAAAATTGTTTTTAATAATTTTTTTCAGTATTTAAGTGCCCACGATAACAATAACATGCATATTCATTGTCGTGATATATCGCATTACCAAATCCCCGCATCGGCCTAATGATGAATGAGTGTGGCTGACCCCAAACCAGTGTACATCTGACAGATATAATTATTTTCCTTTCTTTTAGGAAATGAGTGGTATGTACACAGTGAGTGAAATGGATTTAGACAGTACTGTACCCCAGTTTGAAGCTCCCTCTCCTGCACCCAGGTAAGACCAACTATGCCAGGTGTATGCAATATTTCACAAAAATACATTAATAGCACTTAAAAAAAAAACATGAACATAATATGACAGTCTAATTGTGAACAATCATGCAGTGTTCTTTCATTTATTAAATAATATCTTGTTTCTGTTTCTAGCAGTAGCATAATAGACCCCACAGAATACATGCAGCACCCTTTTGGTGGAAGCTCACAGGTAATGTATTCACTCATTCATGAATTGCTCTTATGGTTGGTGTATATCCCTTTGAGATTTTCACTGTTTATTTTTTTTACTTTTAGGGTAAAAGACAAACTTGGTACAATAGCACTCTTGCATCACGGCGTAAGAGACTGACGGCACACTTCGAGGATCTGGAGCAATGTTATTTCTCCAATAGGATGTCTCGAATAACAGGTCGGTGCATTCAAAGCAGTATATACTGTGTATGTTTTCATAAAAATACATAAATTTAACTTTCTGATATATTCAACGCAGTTGCTTTTCTCGTTAATAGATGACAGCAGGACTGTTAACCAACTAGATGATTTCATGGAGTGTCTATCAAAATTTACCCGTTACAACTCTGTGAGGCCTCTGGCCACCCTATCTTACGCTAGTGACCTCTATAATGGCTCCAGTATTGTGTCCAGGTAAGGTTGCAAATATCCTAATTAGGTTTAGACCACATGTTGTTCAGTTCCATTCCTGGGGTAACCAGCAGAGGGTAGTATTGTTTTACGGAATTAAATCCCAGAAATTGATTGTGAATTTTGAGTACCATTTATTTTACAAAACCGGAAAGGTGTTGCAAGGTTTAAGGACAAGAGTTGCTATCTATTTAGGCCCTTTTTCATTACATTAGTGTTCAAAAGTTTGGGGACTGTAAGATCTTTATTAATTGACTGTTGTTTTTTTTTTGTTTTTTATTATTGAAATTATTTATATAGCAAGGCTGCATTCAATGTATATGGCATGATTCAGAAATGACAGCTAAGACATTTGAAGAGTTATTTTTTTATTTAATTATAAAAATTCAAAAAAATTATCTTACTTTAGGCAGTCTTGATTTCAACATTGATAACAATGTTTTGTGAGCAACAAATCAGCATTTGAAAATTTATTTATTGGAGATCATATGAGTGAGGATTGGATGACTGCTGAAATGTCAGTATTGTCATTACAAGAATAAATCAAATTTTTTACATATATTTAGGCTGTAATATTTCAAAGGACTATTGTTTTTAATGTATCCTTACTGGTGCTGTCAAAATAAGTGTACATTATATATATATATCTATACACACACACACACACACACACCCATGCAGATAATAAACACACACAGTATAACATTTTATTTGGAATGTGATTTATTTGCTTGACAGCACAAAATTTGACATAAATGTAGATTAAAAAAAAAAAACAACGTCCACAAAATTCTTATCAGTAGTGTATATTTAACAACATGCCAAGTCTTATTATCAGTTTATGTTTACACTGTACGCTCTCAGTTTAAACCATTTTCTTTTTTGGCTTCAGCGGTGCAGGAATCATGATCTGAGTGTTTCTTACACATCAGTGAAAGATGGCACACCGTTTGGAACTGTTAGCTGATCCAAGTGTCATGAGAATAATTTGGCTCAGTTCTCAATTCCAAAGTCTAGTATTGGGTTCACAAATAAAATCACTGGCTCAAATCAACCATTATTTCAATGTTTTATGTAATATTACACCAATCCTCAACCAGCCAAAAAACCTTGCTCAGCTAGTATAAAAAGTGCTTATTTCATCACACCAACATTTTTCAGACATACTTATATCTGATCACCTAAGCGTCTGAGAGGCTGTTTGGATGCATTACAGCTCTTGTCTCTTTCAGTGTTCGTGTTTGAGTGGAAGTAGAGCAGATAATGAGCACGCACAGTCAGGAGTACTCGCTGTGCTAACACTTGTTCTGTCTTCTCTCTATTCCCTCTTTTGCAGCATTGAGTTTGACCGCGACTGTGATTACTTTGCCATTGCTGGTGTCACTAAGAAAATTAAAGTGTTTGAGTACGGCACTGTGATCCAGGATGCTGTGGACATTCATTATCCTGTCAACGAGATGACATGTAACTCTAAAATTAGGTATAAAGAGTGTTTGAAATCAGGGGTTGGCCTCAATGTTCTTGGTGGATTATGCAGTAGCACAACAGAATGTCACATTTTCTTCTGTCTTGTCTCTTTCCAGCTGTATCAGCTGGAGTAGCTACCACAAAAATCTGTTAGCAAGCAGCGACTATGAGGGCACTGTCATTCTTTGGGATGGGTTCACGGGACAGAGGTCAAAGGTCTACCAGGTACCCTTATGTGTCAGGTGGCACCAGATGACATTCATTACTCTCATACCCCTTTCAGTAGGAGAGCCAATTTTTTTATTTGTATTTTTTTTACTTTATGCCGACTACAAAATCATCTTGTCATTGTTATCTTTTGTTGCAATAAATGAAATTATAATTGATCTGTCACTTTTAATCAATTTAGTGCATTCATGCTCAGTAAAAGTTTTTTCCAAGCTGTTGAACAGTAATGTGCAACAATATTTTTTTTTTTTTTTTTTTTTTTTTTTTTTTTTTTTTTTTTGCAATTAATAGAATAAAATAATGTTTAGGCGTAATGTTTTGTATTCTTTTTGTATTTTGCATAAGTTGTATCCTGACCTTCCAGTTTCATTTCAACAGGAACATGAAAAGCGGTGTTGGAGTGTCGATTTCAACCTTATGGATCCCAAGCTCTTAGCATCAGGGTCAGATGACGCCAAAGGTATTTCTGCAACTGAACAGTTCCGATGAAGTTATTAGATTTGGGATTCATACATATTTTTCTATAAATACTTAAGAACGAATTCACTTTTTCCCCAGTCAAGTTGTGGTCCACCAACCTGGACAATTCTGTAGCCAGCATTGAAGCAAAGGCCAATGTATGCTGTGTCAAGTTCAGTCCATCCTCTCGATATCACCTTGCCTTCGGTTGTGCAGGTGCATTATTCATTAGAATCATTCTATTAAAAGTTTTACCTTCCGTTACAATTGTAAAACCTTTCTATTCACTCCAAATCTTTTCCAGACCACTGTGTGCACTACTACGACCTAAGAAACACTAAGCAGCCCATCATGGTTTTTAAAGGCCACAGGAAGGCAGTGTCCTATGCCAAATTTGTCAACGGAGAAGAGATTGTGTCTGCGTATGTATACATTAATTTTTTTATTTTTTTATCCTGTAACACAACTTGAGTGCAAGAGTAATAACAGGGGTAAAACAGATCTTAGAATAAACAACTTGTGGTACAGTTTTTAATGGTGTATTGCTGTATCACTTAACCGTATCAAAACATCAGTTATTGGAAAAGTAAGGCTTATTGTGTTACAAAAATATTGGTCATCAAATTCGATCCTCTGATTTCCTAACACTTTCATCGCTATTCAAACTATAACCATGATCCAAACCACACCATGAGAAATCTAGAAAACCAAACATCTGAGTTAAACTGTAACATCCCCACAGATCAACGGACAGCCAGCTGAAACTCTGGAACGTGAACAAGCCACATTGTTTGCGCTCATTTAAAGGCCACATCAACGAGAAGAACTTTGTGGGCCTGGCGTCTAATGGAGACTATGTAGCATGTGGTGAGTGATATTGAATTGTGATCATGCTGCTTGATTAAACTTAGAAGAGGTATTAAGTAGAAAGGTAATGACTGTTTATCTGGTTAAAGTCCTCAATAATGCTCTCACTTCATATACCTCACAGGAAGTGAAAACAACTCGCTTTACTTGTACTACAAGGGGCTCTCCAAGACGCTGCTGACTTTCAAGTTTGACACTGTGAAGAGTGTTCTGGACAAGGACAAGAAAGAGGATGACACCAATGAGTTTGTCAGTGCGGTGTGCTGGCGAGCTCTACCTGATGGGGTATGATTTGGACTTATCTGAGTCACATTTGACATGATAAATCACTCTTCTAAAACCAGCGATAGAACAAAAACATCCATGAGGGGCACATGAGGACAGTCAAACTGAACTCATTGGTACATTAAGAACAAGTAATGGCAGGGTAGCAAAGGACTGTGGGTTGGGAGAAGGTTGGTGTGCATCCGCTTTCAGAAATTCATGCTTATTAAACCCACACTCCTCTGCTTCACCGTCTAAAATAATGTGGTTTGGAGGAAAAGGCATTGCTATAAAGTCAGCTTTCAGCACGTGGCTATTAATGATTGGATTGCTGTCTTGTTCATGTTCATTGTTTACAAAACTCATCATAAAATGTTCGTATACGTAGGTCATACATTTTTAAAACGGAGGCCAATATGAATAATGCCAATTTAAATATTTAGTAATGTTTTAGTAAATATTTAGTAAAACAAAGTTTTTGTTTTGTTTTATTGTTGGAACAAAGTTAAAATGAATGATATAGTAATGTAATATATTAATTCTTCTTATTGTTATTATAGAATATGAAAATAATTACCAACTAATGTACCGGTTATGCCAACCCTCCCATTGTTTATTTATTTTTCTTCATCTTTCACAGTGGGTTTTGTTTTTTTGTTTTTCTCCCATTTTAGTGTTTTTATACATTTTCACTTTAATCTTAGTTCATGCATTTGTCATTTACATTAGTGTTATGTATATCTTATTTAAATTGTAGTATGCTATCAGAATTGATAATGCACATTATTCACGGTTCCCCGGAGAACTGATATGTTATAAAAGTAATCGTGATCAAGACTAATCAGCTCGAGATATATTAAAAAAATGAAATGTGTGGGTTCAGGTTTGCCTGCTTTATTAGCTAAAACCCCAATATAAACATTACCTCTTCTTTCAGATCCCTTGTGAATTACATACCTTTTAGACTTGACATTTTCCCAGGGAAAAAAATCGACAATAATTGTGTGCAAAACCGATGTGCTGACCAGGCTGAATTTCTGCATAGTGTCTTGGTCTTAATTAATTGCCTTTCTCATCCTTACATGAATTACGCAGAAATAAAATGTCAAGGCCTTTTGGTGAATGTATAATAATAATGAAACACAAGAGTTTTTGAGCCTGGAATGACCTGGGACATTCCAGACAAGCGAATAAGCTGTCAGGCTTTTTGGCACATTCTGTCAATGCTCTGAAGTGCCTTAATTTCTCTGTTTTGATTCTTAGGAGTCAAATGTGTTGATTGCAGCCAACAGTCAAGGAACAATCAAGGTGAGTTGTACAATAAAACAATACATAGCTACATAAATGTCAATATTTCTTGCAGAGAGCTGTTTTTTTCATTATTATTTATTAAAAGCAGGATGTAGTCGCATCAGCTGTTGAATGCTCATTTGTCAAAACTCTGCAAATGTTTTTCTTGTTTCTAAAGGTACTTGAGCTGGTCTGAAGGTCCACTCCAATGGTTCATCAGAACCTAATAAAGAACTGTTGCTTCACTGATTGGTCGATGCAAGGGAGCTGAAGCTGGGTTGAACTGAAGCAAACAATTCCAAGGAAACAACCAGCAGAACTGGTTTTTATCAGCATTATATTTGTAAAGGACTCAATCATTTTGCATCATCTTGCTATCGCTGTATGTGAAATGTTGAGATAAAGACCTGTTTGTGCTGACAGGGAGACGGGCACGAATGCCTCTTTTTGTATAAAGTTATTGAATAAAGGTATTGGGAAGTTATTGGAGAATAACTGAACATCTTTAAACATTGTGTGGAAGACACATTCTCAAAACTTTTACTAGAGGTAATTCTAGCCAGAACAAGAGCTACGAGACATTTAAGGCCAAAGCACAAGACCATAACACAATGAAATACTTTTAGTTCTTTAAATTAGCTGTCTTTAATTCCTTTCAGCCTGTTGTATCTATTTACTTGTTGGTTTTGTTTTTTGATACACTGTCTGTTTATCCATAAGATGTGTAAGCTTTGGCATATTCTGGTGGTCTCCCCAACTTAAATTACAGGACTTTTTTTTTTTCTGGTTAAGTAAACATGCTCATCATATCAAGGGTATTTTTAAGTATACAATATGTACTCTTAATTTGGTATTTACTGCATTTTGAAATGATTTCATTATTGTACATCCCAGGAAGTCCTATATTCATCAGACAACCTTTGCATGAGATTCGTCTCAGTTTTTCCATGTTTTCAAGATCTAATATTTTTGCCTTTTTGTCAGTGATTCCTGATAAAAGTGATTTTTTGAGTTTGCAGGCACTGACAGTTGCCCTGGGCTCTTTCACATGGTCAAAATTTTATTTGATAGAGTAAATTAGAACTCATCGAAGGTTTAATGACACTATGTATGCTTCATTGGGATTATTTAACATCACCCATAACATTGCTGCTCTTTCATCTTTGAGTTCTTGTACAAGTGTTATTTATTTTAATAATTTATAGAAATTGTGTGAACATTGAACCCATAATAGACTTTAGGTTTTGAGCTTTATTTGTAAGTCCTCGGTTGTATCCTGGTAATTCTGTTTATTTACTCATTTTAACATTAATTTGAATAAATAAATGATTCTTCTTTTTCCTTTGGTTATATTCTGTGTTCAACTTTCTGACTTTACCTTTCTTAGTGATTAAAAAAAATTAATTGATATTTTGTTATTCATATTTCTTCACTGTACATTCTGTGTATAAGAATGCATTTAGAGTGTAACATTAGAGAATACAAGAAGGAACGTATAATTTATATTACACTGATTTTCAGGGTAATTTTACTGCTTTTACTAGCCCACTGTCTTATGTTTTACAATCGTCTCCTGGCTATATATAATTTTTTACAGTGACATGATTAAAAAAATCTGCGTTTCCAGTATATTCAGTACACTTTATATCCCTCTCATGTTGTAAAATATTGTTGTAATTGAAATATATAGGTATATATTTAGGAAGTTTTGGTTACCCTTTCAGTGGAAACACTTTGACGTTACGTATGGAAACTCGCCAGAGAGACCAATTGCCTTTGAGCCCTTTACTAAAGCCCAATGAAACACTGGCGTGAACTGATTGCGCTCAGGTGCACCTCATCACTGCGTGAGTATAAGAGGGCACGAGCACAGTGCACCTGCAGATTTTCGCTTCAGAGCCGAAGCCGTTCTGAGCTGCTGCAGGAGACCCCTTCAGCGAGTTCTGGAGAACGATCGAGTTAGAGTTCTGATTTAAAGGGTTTCTGCTTTCCTGCTCTCTCGTCTGACAGCGTTTTATCTGTCAGCGGATCCTGCGGGCTAGTAGCCAGTCATCTTGCAAATCCAGCGAGCAAAGACCTTTTTGAGTGCACGGAGCTGCCGCGATAGGTCTTCCCTGGGCAACCGGGAGAAAGAGCGAATTTTTCCCACGGTTGGTGACGCGTTCTCTGGAATGTCGAGCCGATCGTGCGCTTCTGGGTGCGGGAGTTTCCTCACCTCTTTGGACGGGCATGATCGCTGTCTCGCGTGTCTGGGTCGAGCAAAGGCTGAGTCAGCTTTTGTGATAGGGCAATGCGTTCATTGCGAGCGTATGACCATGGCTACATTGAAGTCCCGCCTCTCGCTCGCGAGACGGCTCCCCCGCATCCTTCTCGCACAGCGGCGAGGCGCCTGGGGGATTTCCAGGTGAGCGTTCAGAATGTTCCGTCCGGGGTGACAGCCGTGCGGACTTCTGATGCACCACGTAGTCCCGTGGTCCTCCTGGAGGAGACCGCTCCACCTGTTACAGGGCTGAGTGTGTCCTTCAGAGCGCCCCGAGAGGATGAGATGTCTTCGGCAGCATCAGAGGGTGAGTCAGATGGTAAGGCTGAAGCTGCCTCGGGAGTCTGCCCCTCCCGCGGTGGATACCGAACTGTCTGCTCTTCTTTTCCGCGCCGCAGTAGGAATCAGTTTGGAGGTACCGCGTGTGCCTTTAGCCGACCCTTCGCGGCTGGATGATTGGTTTCTGGAAGTTAGAGATGCGGCTCCGCCACGCTCTCTCCCAGTGCCATTCTTCCCGCAAGTGCACAAAGAGCTTTCCAGGTCGTGGCGAGCCCCTTACCCGTCACGCCTGCGCCCAGGCTATTCGCCCCTTGCCACTCTCAATGGCGGTGCGGCCAATCAAGCCTGTCCCTCCAGCCGAGTTGTGGTCAGTGTTTTACAGCCCTAACTCCATCGTGCCCAGAAAGAGCAGTGGGTTGAGATCTATCCTGAACCACGAGCTTTGAACCTGTCCTTTCCTAGTAACTCAGCTGGTCAAAAGAAGCGCGTGCTAAGCATGCAACCGGAGCCAGGGTTGGTCCACAGCCATCGACCTTCCATGTCAGCCTATTCGGCAACACTAGTGTCGAGCTGGCCGTGGGTGAAGGGTGCCACCTGCTGCTCAGGGACCGGCCTATAACACCTGGACGGGCGGGGAGCGTTCCTGACACAGGCAACCCGGAGGTGCTGAGGACTACTCTTTGGGCGACGTCAATGACATCTCCATCCCCACTCCCGGAGGAGGGCCGGGAGCTTCTGTCTATACCCCTCGGTAAGCACCTGCTCATCATTCGGTTTCCTAGAGTTGCGCGTTGGGTTGATGAAAAAAGAAAAATCCAGAGACCGCATCTCTCACCCTCTTGGGATCTTGCTGTCGCCCTACATGGCCTGCAGCATGTTCCCTTCGAGACCCTTCAGGAAGCAGATATAGAACAAAAATATCTAGTATACTAGTGCCGGCTTGCTGCGCCACTTCTACGGGATCCGTGGGCTATTTTCTCTCAGTGTTCCCTTAACTGTGCGTACCTGAGTCCTCCCTGCCCCGCAGTCGGACCTAGAGTGGAGTAGCTCCAGCTGTGCTTCCTCTGGGTCTCCTTCACCCAGTAGGTGTGGCAACAAATCTCAATAATTCCACAGTCAGCCAGGAGGCTGTATTTCCCTTCAGTTATATCCATAATCTTATCGATATCTTGTATTTCCTTATTCCACATGCTAGAACTGTGTGTTAACTCATGTGCTCCACCCTCAACCACCTGCTTCAGCACCATTGAAGCAACTCTGTCTGCCCCCTCCTTGGGTCACAGAGGGTTGGGAAGGTTACATGCAGATCCTCTGCTGACGAACTTGAAAAGTAGATCTGGCCTGTCGGCAGGGGGTCTCCGTGTAACACGGCCCTAGAGTCGTGGCCTTTTCCATGGGTGTTCCCTTATGTAACGTCGAAGTGATTCGACTGAAAGGGTAACACTTTCTCCTGCCACGACTCTTTATCACTTTATAATTTTATAAGATCCTTTATAAGAAAAAAAAACAATTTTTCATACCTAGCAGGAAGTCATGTCATTTTAGAGATAAAGGGACAGTACAAACATCATGTAATATTACCAATAAATTCTGTCATGGTTTGGCTCATTTAATATCAAATATTCCATCCAATCTGATTTTAAAAAAAGAAAAGGAAAAAAAAAGAAAAATATCAAAACTAAATTCTGATAACTTGCGTCTTGTATACCATTTTATAAAAATACTGTAAATTACCAAACAAGCATATTCATTTTAAGTGAAGTTAGTAACTCAGAAAGTAGCGCATAACAGGAATGACCTATTTCTTCTATTCTGACAAAGTGACTGGAAGAAAAGTAACTTGCTAGAAGCCATGTGATAAAACACTGCGGCGCAAACAAATTTAGGCTGACACCCTGATAATGGCATCCCTACTGTCAGGCATATAGGCAGCAGCATCATTCTGCTCTGGGGGGGGGCACACATACATATATGTAATTATGAAATTTTCATATTCATGTGGATTAATAGTCATTGTTTGTGAATTTTACTAACAATTTCCAAGTGCCTTTTCTCAGTGTCTTCAGATCAAAGAAGGGATAGGCAATGTCGATCTTGGAGTGCTGCTGCCCAGTAGAGTTTATCTCTAAGCATCATCAAAGACACCTTAACCAGCTACTCAAGGTCTTCATGATCATTAAGGCTACAGGCAGGTAAGGGTTTTTCTTATTTGAGGTTGGAGCTAAAGCCTGCAGGACAACAGCACTCTAGGACCAACGTGCATATATCCCTGACCTAAAGCATAAAGGAGGAAACTAAGTAAATGAGAAAAGGAAGTTAGTAATGGCCCAGAGCCCAGACTTGAGTCCTGCTGAAAATAGATATAACCTAAAAATTACTCTGTACCTTATTTGGCAACTGAAGCAAATTTGCTTTGATGAATGTTGCACCATTCCAAAATCTAAAACAAACACTTCTGGTTTTAATGGTTGCTAATTGACTATGTACAAGTTTAAACTCATTTTATAAATGCTAAATCAATCAAATTCTTGGAAAATGTGTCCCTTTTTTATCATTAGATGTCATAGAGTTCAAGAGATAAATTAAGTAAATGCATTAAAATCTCGGAAAGATAAGAAATTTTGACAAACTGTGAGAACTTTAAGTGTCCCTTTTAGAATAAAATTTTCGAAATTACCTTTCATGCATTTAGAGTATCACAATACGCACGCTTTCCACTTGGTGTAAAATGTGCATGCTTCCCCCGAAAGTATACAAGGCTGATAATATTCAATCATGTTATTTTTGCGCCAAAAATGTATCTTCATTTTGGAGTGAATTAACCCTTTAAGTCAGAACCCAAATTGTGAGATTATAAAATCACATTTTAGCTATTTTGAGAAATGCAGTGATAATGTGGCAGTAACATTTAACATATTTAACGCATTTTGAAATGAAAAAGCCATATTGTGAGACACAATGTCAAATTGTGATTCATTAAGTCAGTAAATAAAATAAAATCTTTCAAAGTCACAACTTTAGTTATAAAATTGGGTCATATTTTCCCAAAGGTTCATTTTGAGATATAAATTCAGTGATACTAGGACACATTAAGGCAACATTTTTTAACTTTCTAACGTATACAGATACAACTAAAAAAAAAGGTCAATATTTTTGGTCACTAATTTCAGTGAAATCCTTATTATATAAATTCATTACACTTAGAGTGAAATATTTCAAGCCTATAATTTTGATGATTATGGCTTACAGATAATGGAAACTCAAAATTCTGTGTCTCAAAATTCAACATTGGAAAGTCATGGTTTCACATCCTAATCAACTAGCCTAACTTAAAGAGCCTTTAAATGGTCTCTCAGTCTGGGTTGTTGCTCAGTGGTCCAAAGTCCTCTTTTAAGATTAAAGTAAATTTTGCATTTCATTTGGAAATCAAGGTCCCAGAGTCTGGAGGAAGAGTGGAACATTCTGAACGCTCACCTGGAGTCCAGTGTGAAGTTTGTCAGTGATGATTTGAGCTGCCTTGCCATCTGCTGGTGTTGATGTTTTCTGAAGTCCACAGTCAACACAACCATCTACCAGGATATTTTAGAGCACTTCATGCTTCCTTCAGGTGACATGCTTTATGGAGATGCTGATTTCATTTTCAAGCAGGACTTGGCACCTGCCCACACTGCCAAAGGTGCCAAAAGCTGTTTCAGTGGTGTGATTGTGCTTCATTGGCAAGCAAACTCACCTGACCTAAACCCTATAGAGCACAGGTCTTCAAACCTGCTCCTGGGGACACACTGTCCTGAAAAGTTTATTTTCAACCTGCTTCAACACATGTTTGATTTAAGGTTGTGACTAAACTCTGCAGGACAGTGGGTCCCCAGGAGCAGGGTTAAAGACCTATGCCATAGAGAATCTCTGGGGTATTGTCGAGAGGAAGATGAGAGACACCAGACCCAACAATGCAGATGACCTGAAGCCAGCTATCAAAGCAACCTGGGCTGATTGCCTTCATGCCACATTGTATTGATGCAGTAATTCATGCAAAAGGAGGCCCAACCAAGTATTAAGTGCATAGAAAAGAACATACCAAGCCTGGCATTTGTTTAAAATGTCCTTTTAATTGATCTTATGTAGCATTCTGAGACACAGAATTTTAGGTTTTCATTATGTGTAAACCATAATCATCAACATTTAAAAAAAATGAAGGCTTGAAATATTTCACTATGTGTAATAAATGTATATGAGATTCACTTTCTGACATGAGTAACAAAAAGTACAGACCTTTTTCATGATATTCAATTATTTTTTTACCTGTAAAGTCACAGTGGCACATCACAATGAAGTCTGAGAATTCAGTTTAATTATTTCTTTACTCTGAGGCCCTAAAGAAGTCTGCATGGGTGGTTTGCCAGGAAAAAAAAACACAAAGTGTGGAAAATACATTGAAAGGGTACTGAATGTAAAAGGTCATGTTTTATAAGATATTGATGCGATTTTTACATGTTCTTTCTTTCTTAATTGCCTATACCTCAGCTAGCAGACCAGTCCCTTGAACATAGTACAACGTGCACAAATGTTGCAGTCAGTCATAACAGCGCTTCTTAAACCCTCCTTCTTAACTTCAACTCATGTTGTAAGTTAACAGCTTCTTTTGTGTGCAGTCTCCCTGTGAGGACCTGAGGTCTTAGGGCTCTCCTAAGGTTGCTTTGATGTGGAGGTTTAGTGAGGAAGTCTCCAGTATTCTCACAGTTAGACCACATCATTAGCTCAGAGTTCAGTGGAAGAAAGAAGAACAGGAAGCTTTCTGAGACATAAAGAAATCTTTGTAGATTTGGCCGCTGAAGTCTGTTTGTTCGTTATGAAGTACTTTCATGTTATTTAGCAACAACAAAACTTCTAGATTTCTGTGATATCCTAGTTAGTTCCCTTTCATTTTACAACAAGTGCACAGCACAGGGAAGCTTATTATTGGATAACACTCAACTAACTAGCACACTAAGGATGTATAGCAGTTCAATTCTCAGCATTTTATCAGGCGATCAATATGGACGGTGAATGCTCCTGTCTGGCTTGTAAGACATAGATCATTAATAAAGGAAAAGTTGTATCATCTGTTTCAAACTTTCCCTGTGCAATTCTAGTCAATATATTAGGAGATAGCAAAGGTTAATCCTAGTTTTATAGTGATGTTGAGGAACTTTTAATGATGTATCATACAGGTTCATCCAATCAGGAATTCAACCTTGCTGGTCTAAAGCATAGCTCCAAGAAGCTTTCTTCCTCTCTCAAGACTAAAGCCATTAAATGTTCATGCTAGTCGTAGTCGTGAATGCAAAACAATGGTCTAATTTAGGTGCGGTGTTCCATGAAGCTCTGTACAACAGTTCATAAATTACAAACATAAAAATGCCCGTCAGTCTGAATGGAGGGAAGATTGAATCTCATTCCATTACCACGTTACCAAATTTTGCCTGAGAGCATTGCAATAAGAATACAAAGAATCCGGACAACAATAAAACACCTCCTTCCTTTATCTCTGACAAGCAGAATGTAGAAAAAACAATATAAGGTGTTATCAGACTAGTTAAAGTTCTCTGTTGCTTTAAGATGGTTAGCCGCAGCTGTTCGAAATGATGTATGTGCAAAGTAGTTACTGAATTAAAGTACTTTTCTTTTTCCTTTTACGAATTTTGAAAGCAGTGCAGCATTCTTCAAAATTGACAGTAACCCATAATATGGAAAATTCCCAGAACCTTGGCTAACATTCTGGTCTTGAACAAACATTCTTCCAGTTACATTAATACAATTATTTCATTGTTAATTGGACTTTAATAATGTTCTCAAAATGTTCATACAAAAACGTTATACACATTGATCATGGAATTTAGTTCTGAAACATTTTTGTCAGACATCATTTTTTTTTTTTTTTTTTACTACTTGTTTCAGAACATTAAGACAACATTCAGAAGTAACATTTAATGTTTGCAAAATGCTAAAATTGAATGTTTGTATGACAAAGAAAAAAGGGGGAAAATGTTCAGGAAACAATCAGAAATAATGCTTTAACTTTTTAACTTTAAAACCTAAAACGTGCTTAGAATATATTTTTGTTAGCTTAAACAGTTATATTTCAAGTAAATTTAATTTTCTTTTCTTTTGAATTTTCTATTCATTAAAGATTACCGAGAAAGAAAGAAAAAAATGTTAAGCAACAGCATAACTTTTTTCAACATCATAATAATAATGGATGTTACTTAAACACCAAATCAGCATATTAGAATGATTTCCAATGAATCATGTTATTCTGAAATATTTCACAAAACTGCTGTTTCAATGTACACTCAACAAAAATATAAACACAACTTTCTGCTCCGGTTTTTCATGAGATGGACTTAAAGATCTAAAATTCATTCAAGAGACATAATATTACCATTTCTCTCAAACACTGTTCACAAATCAGTCTAAATGTGTGATAGTGAGCACTTCTGCTTTGCTGAGA
>JAUYWG010000032.1:13320156-13332594 GCA_034779775.1 Enteromius afrohamiltoni
TGAATCTTTGCAAATCGCCTTTCCTAATAATGTGCTAATTAGGAAGTTTCACTATGAATATGGCTAAAAAAAGATCCCCTTACATCACCTCGGAAAAGAGGGGCGGAGTCAGCGGAACTCGTGAAGATTTAAAGGGGAAGTACACAGAACAGAGGGATTTCTAAAGAGCAGTTTTTGACAGGGTAAAATTAGCATTTTTTAAAACTATCTTTGAGAAATTTTAAAACAAACTATATTGCAAACTTTCCATGAAGACCCTAAAGAATTATATTAGCATTTGGCAAATTGGCTTTGTGTGACTCCTTAAATTTGTGTTCTGAAGATTAATAATGGTCTTATGAGTTTGTAACGACATTAAACTTTTTTTTTAGGTTTTGGGTGAACAATCCCTCAGAAAATAAGAAAAAAAAAAAAACAATTCTCAGAATTTTAATCTCACAATTTGCATAAATGTAAAAAGTCAGATTTATGGCAATAAATAGGAGGTAAAATTTTTTAGGTTTTTATTATTATAATTATTTATTCTGTAGCGTAAACTGGCTTCCATTATAAACCAAACCTCTCTTAAGAGTCATTTGTGTCATGAATTGGCTATTTTTCACAATAATAAAACAAATTGTGAAAAGTGACATGTACAGAATGCAAAGTACGGTACATTTTCTGACAGACATTAATGATCTGAAAATATCAATCTTGTGATTTTAACAATCACTCAATTAAATTAATAATTAACCTAGTCCATTAGTCTTACAAATGATTTTCAACTATTAAAGAGACTAAGCTACTAATACAGATCATATTTTCTATTGAATTGAACAGATTTATGCTTCAAGTTTAAACTGTAAGAAAACACTTACTGGTGATCGTCAAAAAGAGTATGAAGAATATCCAGTGCAGAGAAACGCTTGGCAGCTGGTCAGCCTTAGGGAAGGTGTTACATCAGACAAAGGTTTTTGCTTTTTCTATAAATGGCAAGCAACAGTGAAGATACAAAAAGAGTACTGGTTTATACTTCAGGTGAGATGTGCATTCCGTTATTATGAGTATTATTTCTGTGTTCAGCAAACAGAGTCATATTGTTGAGGCATAGTTTAAACAGGATAACTTAATAAGAAAAAATGCTTTTAGTAGATTGCTGTAAGGAAACACTCAAATAAATTAACTGGCATCAGTAAACAATGGTTATCCTCAGAATAGTTGGGTGCAGGGATAATTGTAATGCATGGTAATAACTTAATGCATGATGCATCCACTATAGTCATATCAGGTATGTGAAGCTACAGTAAATGTGGGATCAATACAAATACCATATTTAAAAATACTTAAAAATATATTTTTGAATAACTGCTATGTCTAGGTCTTTCTAGTCTAAGTCTTTCTCCTGTTTATTAGCCAAGTTTGTAGTTATTTTAAATTACATTTCATTACTGATGTATTTTCCATTTAAAAGGTGTCTCTTTGCAGTTTAAAAATGATTAAACTATGTAGTTTATCAGCTTGTCTAACTTCCTCTAACCATAACCTGATCATATGAAAAAAGCCTGTAGATCAAAACCTCTGAATGTTTGAATTGAAAATTTAAAGCCATGAAATTACCAGTAGGCTGAACAAGCAATGTGTTACTTTCCATGTTCTCCCAAACCATTTTTTATAAATATATACCTGAATGCCTTTTCCAATACAAGAGAATATTGTACTATACAAAAGCAAGTGAATCAGCAGTGGTATTTTCCTACATTTACAATCCACTTGCACATTGTGAGTGATGCATTTGCACACCCATATACAGGTAATTATAAGTGCGCAGTGAGTAGCAATTTTGGAGTTGTGGGTCAAAGAGATTGACTCCAACAAGAACAATACAGCAAGTTCCTGAATATGGGCATCCTAGGTTAATTGTACACTTTGTGTTATAAAAATATTTCTATGTATAATATTCATGTAAAATATATAGTATAAAGGACAATTAGCCAGCTGAAATCTATACGTTCTTTACATTTAGACTCTGCATGAACCATGTTCTTTGACCAAAAGACTACCCTTTTTCAGTGAGTGTTCCTGGAAAGAAGTGCAGTGTGCACAGTAATTTGGTGCAGAACAGAAGAGATTTGAAGTCTGAATGGCACTCTGTGATGTAAGACCAATGCATCATTCACAAATGGCCTCTGGAAGACAACAGATAGCAACATGTATAAACAACAACTGTGATTTCATGAGTTTGAGGACACTTTGTACAGCAGTATGGGTGGTTTGATGGAACCGCTCATAATATTACCTGGGCTGTGCACATTGCCTTTCTCTTTGAATAATTACAGCCTCTCAATCAAATGTTCCGTCTGTTGAGTAGCAGCACCCACACTGCCAGCCTGTAGCTCATTTACCTGATCGCCTCTTTGTGCAAAACTCTCCTACTCAGCAAAGGTTTTTTTCCAGGAATTCTGTTGATCATGATGTTAAAGCAAGGCAAACCTGAAGAAATAGTTCTCTAATTAGACTTTAAAAATTTGGCCAAGAAAACAACAAAAAACTGCCTGTCAATTAAATACTTTGTAGGTATAAGCGATGTCGAACTTCTGATTCTGAGAAGTCTGTGGCTTTAGTTTTATTAGATCCGAGTGCAGCTTTTGATTTGGTTGACTGCATTTCTATATTGCTTTGATTTTTACCTTAAGAGCGCTTTGAAAACATAAGGAACTGATATGTCATACTAATCGGTCTGCACACGCAAACAAAGCCAAAACCGATATCCTTATGGAAATCCTGCATGGCTGGTTCAGGAGAAATGGTATGTATGGCCATCCTATACAGTGATTCAATTCCTATCTGACCTATCTGATGTTTTAGTGTTCGTATTGGTCATCAGACCTCCTCTAGTATACTTCTTAATTGTGGAGTTCCACAGGGATCATCGGGCCAGTATTGTTCACCCTGTGTAATTTGGTTGTTTTTTTACATGCGCTTTATAAATATAGTATTGCAGCTTCTGTTGCATAATAAGACCTGGGGATTTATAAAAGATTTTGCATGAAATGTGAGGCAATATACATAAATAAGCCTTGATTATGAATATAAGTCGATTTTTCAATAATTAAAATGGAAATATACAGTAGTATGATAAAGACAGTGATATTGGGAAAGATTTTTACAGTTAATTTACAATTACAATTACAATTTAGCAGCCATTATTCGTGTTCAGAGTCGTTCATGTTAACCAGTCATACTGTTTTCTATTTTAACTGAGAATATATACTGTATATATTTTTTTTAGAATTACTTGATTTGGAAGTCCTTGCTGAAAAAGTTTTTTTCTTACTGTTTGAACATCTGCATGACAATCACCTTTATATTAATTGGTAAAGAATCTATTTGCATGTTCTGTGAAAAACATTGCGTTTAAGGTAGTTCTTTAGTGAGTGTCCAACTATACCAGCCATGCCAAAACCCTGCTGCTGGGGCTCGACCGTCCTGCAGAGTTTAATTCCAGCTCTAATCAAATACACCTGAAGCTGCTAATCAAAGCCTGTGGGTTCGCATGATAATTATAAGCATGTGTGTAGTGCAGGGTTGATACTGCAAGCAGCATAGGTAAAAGTGTACATTAAAATGCCAAATCAAAATATATGCATTTTGCCATGCTCTGAGTGTGGCACTGCTTAAATTTTACATGCAATACACAACCAGTCATTGCACAACATAAAATTTGGTTAATTTATGGTCTGTAAAAAGGAGCTGAACCATTTACTTGAAGTTTCTTTACCAAAAGGAGATATTCCTGGCAGTTGCTAATATAAAGCATTTACGTTACGCAATGTTGCAATGCATTTATCACGATCATAAATTAAGTAAAAAGACACTTGTTTTAGGTATTGTAACGAATAAACAAAGGAGGCAGTCGGATCCAATTGCAGAGTGTTTAATAGAGAACACAATGATGAGCGGGGAACACAGGGAAATCGGGGGTATAAATACAGGGGTTATTGACATGAAAGGGGAACATATCAGTTGCTGTGGCGACACATTAGGTGGGTGGAGACCGGGAGCACATGTGACAGAACATACAAGGAGTGGAAAAACACAACATACAACAAGAAGGCTGGAAGTGTAATGCAAAAGTTCAACTGGCACTTCCAGCAGATCATTACAGGTATACAGGCATCCAAAAAATAGAACATTGCAGAATATTGTTCAGTGGTCCTAAGTCCTTTTCAGATGAAAGCAAATTTTGCATTTCATTTAGAAACAAAGGTCCCAGAGTCTGGAGGAAGACCAGAGAGGCACAGAAGTCAAACTGCTTAAAGTCCAGTGTGAAGTTTCCACATATTGTGATGGTTTGGGCTGCCATGTCATCTGCTGGTGTGGGTCCATTGCCTTGTATCAAGTCTACAGTCAACGCAGCTGTCTACCAGGAAATTTTAGAGCACTTCATGCTTTCTTGCTGCTGACAAGCTTTTTGAAGATGATGATTTTATTTTCCAGCAGGATTTAGCACCTGCCCACAAAAGCCCAAACTACCAGTACCTGTTTAATAGCCATGGAATAACTGTACTTGATTGGCCGGCAAACTGGCCCGACTTAAACCCCATTGAAAATCTATGGGGTATTATCAAGAGGAAAATGAGGGAACAAAGACCTTGAAATGCAGACGAGCAACTTCGGCTAACACCTCAACTGTGTCAAAGGCTGATCACCTCCATGCCACGCCGACTTGATGCTGTAATTAGTGAGGCCCAACAAAGTACTGAGGACATAATACAGTACATTAACACACTTTTCAAAAGGCCAACATGAAATATTCTAATTTTGTGATTTCTTTTGTCTTTAATTCATAATCATCAAATTTAAAACAAATAAAGGCTTGAAATATTATATTTTGTGTGTAGTGAACTAATATAACATAAAAGTTTAACTTTTTGAAAAAATAAATATAAAAAAATGGACTTTCCCACAATATACAATTTTTGGCATGTTCCTGTACAAATCATTTATTTTCATAAAGCATTGCAATAGTCATTAATCACTCATTACAGGAGTATGACAGTTTATACTGATGGATCCAGTATCGTGTATAGATGAATGAAAATGAATACTCATTTTAATTTTTTATACAAATTACATATACACACACATGAAATAACTCTCAAAAGCTTTAATCTGAGTGATTGGTAATTGGTTAATCTAACTCTTATCTTGTAACACTGCTTATGTCTGGATTTTCATCTAAACAAGTTATAGACTCTTTTATGATGATAATATAACTGCATGCATGCACACCTGAAGGAATTTCTCACACTATATGGACAAATTATAGTCAAACTTATATAAATGTTAGAAATCATCTACTAAAATTCATCTACTGCAAAACCTCAATGCTGTTGAGCATCAGGTGAAGTAATTAAATTAGTTCATAATAATTTGCTGTAATGAGTCATTCATCATTCAACAAGGACATCTTTCTCCATTGACAGCCATTTAAAATATTAGATAGTATGTTTTACCAGTGAAATTATTTTTCCTTTCCTGTCTGCCTTTAATATCACAGCTAAATAATAACAAGTGTCATTGAGTTGTATAGACATGTTAACTGATTGCGTATATTATCCTCCATGTATTTTAGAACTCCTTAAATGAGATCAGTCCCAACCTGGCATGTCTAGAGAGAGTAATTGATTTTTTATTAATGTTTTTTTTTTTTTTTATTCTATCCTCCTTTGTGTCTTTTGAATGTAATAGCATCTTTGCTCAAGCTGCTTTCAAATTGAAGTAGATGATTGGTCGCTGGCATCTATACAGCACTCTCTCACAAAACACAGAATCACAGATTTTTATCAACTCTGTTGACTTACAAAGGATTAGAATTCTTGCCCTATCAAGACATGGATTTTTCTGGGGCTTTAAAGATGCTGCATAGGCGTTTTGCATGTTTTCTTTAAAGAAACGGTCATTCAGCCATTGTAGAATCGTTAAAGACATTTTGAGTTTATGTTCGGAAGAACGTATCGATTCTACATTACCAGACCTGTGATGAAACCGAGGTGTTAATTAATCGGACTCTGTCAAAGCCCATATGCGAGTTAAGTTAGTGTGACACTCTCTCCCACTCAGTTTCTCTCTGGCTATTTTCCTTTGTCAAAGTGTATCTGTGACTGCAGCCTGTAATTGGATTATTGGCATTGGCAGAACCGCATGTGAAACAATGAGAAAAGTGTATTGATCATGGTCTGCCTGTACCTTCAGTCAGCATGACATTGGCTAATTTGAAGCTCTTCTCTGAAACGGGGCTTGTTGAGATCATGCATTTTCCCAAGAATTGCTGCAGGATTCACAGATTAGATTCAGTATCTAGTTTGGCGGCAAGCATAAAGGTTAAAATGTGCTTTATTTAAAAACATCTTGATGTGTTTTATTTTTTATTTTGCACTGCTGTTTGGGCCTTCAGAATGTTTAAAGCTCACTGGATTGTTTGTTTAAGCTCAGTTTGTGATCTGAATATGTACATGGAATGTGCAAAGAATTTTTATATTCAGTTATTTAAAAAATGTAACACTCGCAGACAACTACAAGCAGGCTATTCACAGGCTGATTTCTACAAAAATCTTAATTGTGGCTTTCTGTGATTTGGTTTGGCTTGTTTGAATTCAGACTGGAATTCACTACTCACAATGTACCCACATTTTTGTCCCTGTTTGCAGTCTTGATTGGAGTCTCGGAGTCGATGACGTTAGTTGTCAAAAGACAAAGACATTTTGCAAGCTTTGAGCTATCAGGGTTTCATCTGAAACTATTACTATTGTATTAAGTCTGATGCAGTGCTCTTTTTTTAACACTGTGGAGAGAATAAAGCAACCAAACGATAACCAGAAATACATATTTTTTGTGTGCACTGTGAGTGGCACTGCACAACAAATTGGACAGCAAAGGACAGTAACAAATAACTTCATCCATGCTGAGTTGGAACAACAACAACATACTTAATATTAATCGCACTCATTCTTATTGTCCAAGGTGATTTGGATTATGTGGAGGGCAGGAGACTTGCTGGTGAAGGGTGCTTACTCAGAGTCTAATGTCTCTACGCAAGGCCACGCAAGGACTTCAACAAGGACAAACACCCACCCTTCCCCACCTGCTGCCAATGAATGCGATGCTCTCAATGACTGTGGGTTGCTTGGAAATGTGTTAGTGTTTAGTGTCAACACTAAAAAGGAACATTGTAGAGAAAGAGATTACAAAGGCTTCTTGCCAACAGTTTGTATTGTTAGAGGAAGGTTTTCTTTTTTACATTTTATGTTGATATTCCACCTATGCAAACTATTTTTGTCTAAATGTGCAATGGCTTCATCATTCAGTGTAATTTAACGCATGCTACCGTAGTTCAGAGTGTCCTCCCAGGCCAATAGAAAATTGATGCTATTAGTAAAAGCAATTGTATTAAATAGTTTTCGCTTAAATTCTCTTGGCTGTGATGTGAAAAATGCATAGTAAAGCACTACTATTATATGAATCACTGACAATTGCAATGCAGGCTCACTGGAAAAAACGTAACTGTGGTGACATTTCAGCAACATCAAATACATTGCTTTTTGTATGTTTCGCATTTTCAAAGTAAAATATCCAGTGTGTGGGCCTAAACATGTGATCCAAAACAGATAAATGTACATTTTATTATGTTTATCATTGTACATTTCGCTGCAGAAATACAATGTGTGTATGTATTGCACTGTCACGTGATCTGGTGCGTGTGACATGCACTAAACAATACACACTAAACCAAGTGTGAGATGAAACATAGCTTGCTTCTACATGTCTTTGAGAAGTTTTATCATGAATCAAGTATTACATAATTTGTAAGAGTACTCTGCACAACAGAGAGCAGCAGTGTACCAGGTGAGCTACCGAGCAAGTTTATTACGCCAGAAATGAATCGCCCTGTAATCAAAAATAGCACAAAAGGGATTAAAAGTTGTTGCTATTTTATTGCCCTTAGTTCAGTTAGAAACTGCAATTGTTTTGTAAAAATGTAGCTGTACTGTAACTTTTCCAGTGAGCCTGGATTTGACCATTACATGAGAGACTGTCCAGATAAGACTTTATCCTGTTGGAGTGGAAAGTTACTTCTTTGGTATATTCTTTGAAAACTGGAAGGAGCTTCCAAAATGTTCAGAAATGTCATTTCATGCCATTAAAATGCATGAACATTTGGGACTTTAAATCCATTGTTCATGTGGGAATATAGAAAGCTTTGTTGTTTTGCCCTATGCATATGACTAGTAGCCAATACTCAGCTTATAAAACAAATGCCTCTCTTGAGGACAGTTTTTATGAGCACTTGTTTATGAAAACCATTAAAATCACTAGTTTACATTGTCAAAAAAAACTAAACTTTTGAGATATGCTCACAGTAACAGTATGCTCTTGTAGCATTGTAGCTATCTAGTTCTTTCGCATTAAATTAATTAATATTAAATCACACAATGGCTGTTTCTAGCATCCAGCCAACAGTTTTTCAAGCATCTTTGCAGTGTGAAGAGCTTAGCTAAATGTTACGTGAGTGGGAGTGATTGTGTCCTTAACGCTTATGCATGATTAATTGCATTTACACAGTACTCTTGCTAACCCTTGACATGCTTAGAGCAGCCCAAGGGATCTTTATCCTAAAGAAAAGCACTTACATTTATTTTAGCAGCACCGCAGATGGAGGCTGTTTATATGTAGCATTTGAACATCTGCTGTTCTCTCAGGGTATTAATATTCTGTCAATAAAAAATGCTAATTATGATTAGATTAAAGGAAAGTTCTCTGGAATGCAAGTGATGCTATACCTAAAATGTTTTTGTTTCACTTCATATGATTCGCAATATATTCAGTAAGTGCTTGACTAAACACTGCGCTTTCACTGAGAAGTGCATAGAATTAGAATGAGAAGATCAGGCCACTGTACCATGGCAATTTGGAGTAGCAGATCAAAGATGACTAAAGAATTGCTATGATACCAGATATATCTCTATGGTGACTGTGCAAGTGCCTACTGTGCCACTGTAAATTGTACAAATGGTAAGCAGACTAAGCATTGAGGGAAACACGGCTTTCAGCTAAAATCAGTGAGACTGAATGAATAAATAATGATTTTGCCTTGTTTCTTGATGTATTGAAAAGCAAAATAGCCTCACTGACATACTGCAGTAACTCTAAATTGTTGGGTCACTATTCAAAACGTGTAACAGGTGAGCTCTGATCACTCTGCCCAAACTAACTCTATACTGTAAAAACTTCTGAATTGTCTTGTAATTATTCTAAACTCTTTTATCTCTATACACTATATGTGTAGATGTATATGCAACAATAACCTTACTATACTTTATTAAACATTACTTATTAAAAGTTTGGTGTCTGTAAATGTTTTTAATATTTCTAAAAAGTCCTATCTTCACCAACGTTTGACTTTATTTTTTTTACAAAATAGCTTACACTATTCTGATAGTTCACTTTAGACAATCTGCATCTCCTGAAACTATAAGTCAACAAAATCTCATTCGTTTGCGTCTACATGTCTTCTAACACTCAGAGTAGACTGTTAGGGTAGATTCAGGGTTAGTAGAATAAGTTGATATATACTTGAAGTAGTGTTGTTTTATATGTTACATGATTATAATAGTATATGTTGTGGACTCATCATAATAAAGTCTTAGAAGTAATTAATCAAACACTCTGCTACTCTTAAAAACTGCAAGTTGACATGTAATTGCAAAGTTACTTCCTGTATAGAATTTCTAAAGTTGACTATTGAAATAAACTGTTACCAAAAGAAATACAATAATAACAGATATGACAGGGTTTTTTTAAAAATATATTCTAAAATGTATTTTCTTCCATGACTACAAAGCTAAATATTCAGCAGCCATTTTCTTAAATCTAAATATTGCATTTGAATATATGATTTGGTTCTCATGAAATGACGATTTGATAATCGAATCTCAGAAGGACCATGCATGAACAATCGCAGCTGCTATCAATCTCTTTGTTATTAATTACCTGCCTTAAATATCACTCACTTCCTCTGCTCAGTTTCTGCATTTTTGTCTTCCACCGCCTTCCTCTTTCCACCACCTCAGCCGCAGACCAATTTAGGGCAATGGTCTAACATTTCCCACGCTCTCCACTTCCTGCGGGGGGCACGCGGGGTCCAGGCCGGGCTCTGAGTATCTGTTAATGCTAGCCTCCTAGGGGTAAACCTCCTAGGGCTTGGGGAACACGGGGCTCCCTGTCTGCCCCCAGACATTCCACCAAACAAGCTTCTTATCGCAGAGGAAGTGGGAATTAGTGAAACATTTATTATCACTATTAATTTTCATTAATTTAATTTCAATTAATTGAATCTTCTCAATAATTTCCATTTTGTAAAAACTTTTCAGGCTTTTCAGACATGTAAAAGTCCAACGTTACCTTTGTATGTGTTATGTTGTCTTGGTCCACGTGCTGTCTCTGTTTTTGTTTCTCACGTGTGGTGCCCTGTTTGTAACCCCACCTGTCTCATTAGTGTTCCCTCCCTGCCAGCCATATCTTCCCAGGTGTTTTATATTGTGTCTTGATTATGTTTTGTATTTAAACTGTGCCTTGTTCGATGTGAATTGTTAAAGTTAATGTTGTGGGTTTGTCTGCATAGATCTCAGCACTTTCGTCAGTGGCTTTGTAACCTGTTTCTATTATTAAATGTTCACCGTGCTGTTGAACGTCTGTCTCCTTGCCTCACAATGGCACCACATCATGACAGTATGTTAAATGTTAAGATTGGATAATAGACTTGTTCCGTATGAATGCCATTGGGTCAACACTGTTGTTAGCAATAGATCAAATGCATGGATTTAAACAATTTTATTAACCAAGTTTTAAGCATAAAGTTACTTTGATTGCCATCTTATACACACTTGCACTTGTAACTTCAAATGAGTGTGAGCTGACCCACAGAAGGGTGCTGATTAGTCTATGATTTCCATCATGAATTTCAGTGTTTAGGTGCCTGAAATTACAGGTTTTATTTTTGTAATCACCCCAATTTCCTGACTTGGGTATTCAGCAGGATGGTTAAAGACCCTGCCCATTCATAATACAAAGAGTATGAATGAGGTATAGGACAAAACCTAGGCAGGCAGGAACAATGCCAGGTACTCAGGAAACTACACGTATAATGTCCTGCTCATTTGCTGACTGTATTAATGAATAGATGGGTGATGGGAAATGGGACACATTTGAGATCAGCAACAACAGAAGCACGACAAATGAACTGAAAATGACTTTAGCTTTATATGAAAGTGTATATGGAAGTAAATATAAAAATCTCAAATTCAGTGCATGTTTTTCCTGATCAAACTCGGCACGCCCTCGTCTTGAACAGTACTTTATATTCAGGGCTGAATAACCATTATTTAGAGTATGATTCATTGAATAATGATTCATTCATCCTTAATTATAATAATTATAATCAACACTGTGTTATGATTTCTGATTGATACCCTACGGAATAAGAAACAATACAAGCGCATAATTATTATTTCCATGAAAGTAATCCACAATCATTGACTAAGTAACACTAAGAACCTTTTTGGAATACAGAAGACATTGTGAAGACCTGCTTTGATCATAAAAAAGGAATCCCAATGGGGTCCAAAACAACACTGACGTTTTACTGTAAAGACATTTATTTAAAATTCTTATTTTGTGTCATAGAAGAAAGTCAAACAAAATTGTTTATTGTGATTTTGAGAAAGGAGCAGTTTTGTATTTTTACCACATAAGACTTAAAATGTCTCTAAAGTACAACACTTAGTTTCACTAAACTCTTCAAGTTGTTCCAAGGAGCTATGAGTCTTCTGTGAAAGCTGTCGAGTCTCCTAACCTCTGACTCAAGCAGCGCAACAAACCAATACATAAAGCACAATCACTATTCCACTGCTGTCTTTAAGCTTTGCCCTCTATTTGTGCTGACAACCCATTTAACACTCTTAATGTAGCTGGTGGTCTACTGTACAGGAACCGCAGGCTCTGGGAATTCCGAAGAACTATGAGCACTCTCAATTATTCATCATGGTAGTGCAGGTTTTTCCAGATGCCTGTTATTGTTAGAAACAGCCCATTCTTGAGCACGGCGAAGGCATTCTCACAGCTTAAAGTGATAGTTCACACTAAAATTAAAACGCTCTTCATTTACTCATTGTTCCAAGTCTATGGAGTTTTTAATGTGAAATTTTCCTTACAGAAAAATACTTTCTATGGACAAAAAAAACAAAATTTTTTCCAACATACAGATCCTTCTAAAAAAAATTGCATATTGTGTTATTATTTTCTGTAATTTACTGATAAACATTATACTTTTATATATTTTAGATTCATTACACACAACTGAAGTAGTTTCAAGCCTTTTATTGTTTTAATATTGATGATTTT
>JAUYWG010000032.1:13332694-13348956 GCA_034779775.1 Enteromius afrohamiltoni
GTACGCCTCGGCTATGCGATTCAGTTTGCCAGGCGCCCGCCCCGGTACCGCGGCATTCGCTCTACTTCAGTCCGCTCAGAGCCAAGCTGCCGTACTGCGCGCGGAGTAGTCTAATGTTTATCAGTACATTACAGAAAATAATGAACTTTAACACAATATGCTAATTTTTTGAGAAGGACATGTACTGTATCTTTTGTATTTCACAGATGAAAGAAATTGTAGCGCACAATACAAGAATGAAGCTACACTTTTGTACATTTTACAAGAAAATACTATTTTACTATTTTACTTAGAATTTCATGTTTTTTTAATGTATTAATTGCCGTTATTTTTTTTGTATTTTTGAGTCAAAACTGTTTCAGATACTACACCTTTTTTTTTTTCTTTTTTCTTTTTTTTTCTCAGTGTAACTGAAAAAAGCTACTTGTAGAAAACTATCCATATAGCAGTTGACTTTCAAAGGAATTAAATGAATTTCCCAACTAATAATAATGACAATATGAGCATGAGGTTTTTACTTTGTTGTGGAAAAACTGTGGCTCAGGTGAAAACCGCAGCATTTAATCTTAGTGTAATTTACCTTTGTGTGTCACGCCATAGGAGTGTTGATTTATTGACAGATTGCTACATCACAGCCTCTCAGCTGTGAGCACTAATGCTGATTGTGCAAAAAAAAATAATAATAATAATCCTGAAAGGCAAGTTGAACACTGTCACTATGACAATATGATGAAACATATCAACTTATAATAGTTCTGACATCCTCCTGGGAGATTCTATAAAGGTTCTTTTCCAATTTTGATTTGTAAAGACCAGCGCAGCAGGGATATGACTTCACCTTCTCTGTTTGTATTCATTTGCTACAGACTGCCTGCTGAAACATTAATGCCTGTCTCAGTTTCACTGTTTCTCACTGAGGCAGGGGTCCCGCTGCCCAGCTGACAGCACAGATTGCACTTTGCCTTAGAGAAGAGAGACAGCGAGAGCGAAAGAACAAAAAATAGTTGTAATTTTAAAAGAATAGCAAAATAATTAAAAACCTATATTAAAAAAAACATTTATGGGACATATATATGCAAATTAACTGTAAAATTTCATCCTAAATTTTTGTTTCTTGAACAACAACAAAAACAGTATGTTTGGAAGGATCTGTGTTTTATTTAACAAGATAAAATGCATACATATATATATTTAACTTTAAGGGGCCTTCTATTTTACCATTTCTATTTTGGTGGTTAGTTAGATTTTTGACAGATGTCAGTAAAATCTAAAACATTAAGATATTTATGCTTTTATTAGTCTGAGTATGGGGAATTTGTGGAAATAGATGTTTTGATTTGAGTAAGAAATATTTGTATTACTTTTCTCATTAATATGAAATGTATAAGAAAAGAAAAACATTTTGGGTGACTGAAAGCTTTGCGTGGTATCAGTTTCGTCATTTTTTTTTTCTGTTTCTTTTTTTTTTTTTTTTTTTTTTTATATTTCAAAGTGGGGGAAAACAGACGGATAATTGAGCAACTGACCTTTTCTTTTTCTTTCAATCACAACAAAATTACATGTTTAATTACATTTATGACAACCAACCAAATAAAGTAACACATTAAAAATGACGTAAGATGTATTTTTTTAGTGGTAAGCCATTATCGATGTTAACGTGCTGCGTTAACATGAGACTCTTATAATGCGATAAAAAATAAATAAATAAAAAAAATCTGTATAAACATATATATATATATAGCCGTTAATCTAAAAGTTGGGTTGGGAGCTGGGCCTATACTACGCAAGCTATGATGACTTTCACCTTGATATTTTAGCTTATCACCTGTCGTCCGTGATTTTCATGTACCATTTCAGGAGGGACTAACACCTCCGTGTTTATTACAGAGGTGAGAGGGTGGGTCTGTTTTGTACATCTGGGCGTCACAGAGATCACGCGCTCTGTATGCGAGCATTGTTATAGTCATTCAGATTGATTACAGTTAGTATAATCACAAATACCACGGTGAAGCTAAATGGCTAGTATAGCAAAACCATATTAATGTGTGGTTACTTTAGTTCAACTATTATGATTTTTATTTGTAGTAAACCCTGGTTTAATTTTGATCATTAAAACATATGTAACCGAGTGCAAGAATGAACGTGAGTAATCTTACTTGATACTGATATTACAATATCCAGTCTTAACAGTTTACGTGATCTGGCTCTTTATTGTATTAATTTATTTCTTTTATATATCAAAATATATTAATATCTTACCGTGCGTGCGGTAAGACGATCTACGAGGTTGTTAGGGAAAAACACAGACATGGCAGATTCAGACGGGATTAAAATCACCAAGTACGTCTGTAAAGCAAAACATTCTCTAATGACCCCCTGTAAAACTAGTCCTGTTTTACAGGGCTTTACTTTTAGTCATTATTTTAGTTAGCACACATATTGAATACCTTTGGCAGAATTTAAACGAGCCATTTTAATCTATATTAATCTATATTAATTTCAAAATTAATCTAGATTTAAAAAAAATTATCTATGCTCGCCCTTAATTTTTATTTTTTATTTTTTCAATTACAACAAAATATATTATCATTTACATTCTAAACTCATTATAAAATATGCGGTACAATGTGCAATAAAAAATTTCTTGTCATTTACCTGTATTTAGAACTTTACACGTTTTTGGGGGTTTTGTCTCTGTGTCTTAGTAATACAGAACTGTTCTTATGCAGGCATACTTCACTATATTCATAAATACCTAGTTTATTATATTAGCATAAACAGGCTGGTATATTATCATCCCATCAATTAAAGCTAATATAATGTCATGTACTGTGAAATATGCCCCAAAACTGTTTTCTGCAATGCCTAAAATGGTGTCACTGTGTTTTCACAGTGAACTTGTTCCAACAAAAGCTGCCACCTTTTACTGTAAATTTAACAGGCTTTTTCGTATGAGAGTGAATCCACGTCTTATCCTTTTGTCTCTCTCTCCATTCTCCTTTCTCTCCAGCTCTTTCAGAGCGAAGCCGAACTGAAGCTAGTGGGATTAGTTCTGGAACGGCTACTGTCGGCTATTGGAACACCCTCTAGAGGCTGCAGGAGAACGCCAGGGCTAGCAGATCAATACAATGAGAGAGAGAGAGAACAAGACAGGGGGTAGAGAGGCATAGACATGGTAGGAGAAGGAAGGAGAACGAGAACGGGAGGTGTCACTGGGTGAGGGAGGGAGACACACAGATAGCGTGCATGTGCGTGTGTGTGAGAAAAAGAGAGAGAGGAGGGTGCGAGAGACGGATAGTCAGAGAGAGACCGAGTTAGAGCGAGAGCAAGGTGCACACGTTGCTCAGCCTCCTCATTGCAGCCGCGACAGGCAGCCAGAGAGGAGCTCCAATCTAACCAGTGACAACAATAGACTACTGAAAACACAGCTTGACCAATCAATAGACCTTTGCCAGAAACATTGTGAGAAAGAGAAAGCTGCGCAAGGACCAGGGAGGAGCAGATAAGGTGGAAAACCACAGGCAATTACAGCACTGGGTTCCAGAACTAGGTAAGTTGAGCGTCTGGTGTTTAATAAGTAGTGGCTGTGCTGGACTTGAGGGGTTTGACTGGGCAATGGGAGGGGGCTCAGGTAATGAATTTGTTTGTGGGTTGTGCATCAATCAAAACATTATCATTCTGAGATTCAGACCGAGTGTCAGGTTACTGAAGTCACATCAGGGACTAGGTCTGGTGTAACCAAAGCTGGATTTTTCTTCGATTACATCATTTACATGCATTTGAATATGCATTGAGTAGATTTCATTTAAACATGACTCCAGGAGTAGGGTCGGTTTTATGCATTCATGTTGTTTTGAATGATTCACAAGTGCTTGTACAGCGAGTAAAAACATTGCATGGGTGGTTTTAAAGAAGTTGGTTGTATGCTCCTTTGATGCTATGTTGTGATTGGATAACTTTACTTTCAGTAATATTTGCCATTTCGTTAATAATATAGAATATAGTTCTGGAATTTAATGTAACACTGTACCAAAAATTGTAAGAGATTATATGTTTATCTAAATTGTATGTGTATCTGAATTAGATTATAGATTATATGCGTTTCTAAAATGTTCTACATGATGCTTTAGAAAATTATATGGAACTAAATTCACTATACAGAAAAACGGTCATAATATTTGCCTATGATATTTTAATATTACAATAATTTGTCACAACAAATAGCTGTAATACAAATCTTATATAAATTGATTTATTTATAAGTTGTATCTTATGTTAAGTTGTTTTTTTATTATTTATTTTTTACGGTGTATTACGTTACCTTTCTCGTAAATGTTAGTAAATCATGCATACATTTTTTTTTTTTTTAATTGAAATTGCTTAAATAATTTTGATATAACCAGATCAACTGAAAACAAATGTAATTCATTTTTAAAATTTATTATTTGTGTACTGTATATTATGTCAGCATTATTTCAGCATTACTGTACATACATTATGTAAAATTTCTTTATTAAATTAAAAGTCAGCATTAAAAGTCTATAAGTAAATAAGTGTTTTTTTTATTAAACACTGTCTCTGAAATACTATATATATATTATATATACTATATATATTTTATTATTATTATTATTATTTTTTAAGTACATAGTACATACAGCTATCTGTTGTGCTGTTTAGAAATATAAATCCAAATAATATATTCTAGTTATATATTCAATATATTTTGGGGCAACAATATTACTTTAAACTTTGACATGGCAGGAATTTCCTTCAATTCCAGATGCAGTTTGGCTTAACATTCAATCAAGAATTATCTGATTTGTGCAGGGGTTTTTTTTATTTATTTTTTTTTTTATATATATATACTGTAGTAGTGTTTTCTGTAAGCCATGCAGCCTCACTGTACCCCAGAGTGAGCAATTATTCTGTGCAGTGGGTAAAGTTCCCATCCAAATAGTTGGGGATGCTGTTATGGGCAGATAATGATGTCACCATCCATCCTGTGGATAAACTGGCTGTTTATTTCTTCCCCTGCATCCTATGCCACCTTTTTCAGAGAAATATTTTCACACTCGCTGTTGTGCATCCATTCCTCCTCCCTGCAGAGCTGCACTGTGAGGGATATTGTCATATTTCTTAAGTGTTTGATTTGTCAAAGTCAGTTGAACATATTGTCCATGGGCAGAGAGTGTGGTATCGGCATGCTATTAAAAATCTGGTGTGGGGGATCCTTCCTGCAGATTTATAGCTGGAGTATAAATCTTAACACCTCGTCTACGAGACCTTTTCTTCACCGCGATGCCATGTGAACGAATGATACCGCACACCTCCCCACCCAGTGTAAGATGAGAGCCCAGGGGTACATGGTAATCTTTCCGTAGGTAGATCACACCTCTCCATGGCTCATTCCTTCCTTCCTTCCTCCTGCTCCTCTTTCATTAGTCTTAGGCATGATTTCAAAGCTTTCCCTGAGTCTGAAAATTCTGATAACGCTCTGCTCCCACTAGCATGCAGGCCTATCTATTAAACATGCAGCCATCAGAAGGCTCTCTCAACCAAATTTATGGAAATGTAAATCAATAATGTGGATAAACAAACATTCGACTTTTAAATGCTTATTTTGGCTAAAATTGCAAACGGCACGCACACTGCCTGGGCAGAGGTGCTGAGAATGGCATGAGCATTCAAATGATGCTTCCACACAAGATGATGTTTTGTAAAATGTCTTGTCTTTTTTTTCCCCCGGTAAAATGTCTAGCTGCTGTCTATTCTCATTCAAATATGGAAACATTGCCATGTGTCGGACATTGTATCTTGACAATTTGCTTGATGTGTTTTAAGAATACGTTTTGATTAATTTAAAAATGTTGCTGTGTGAAACATTTAGACACTGGTCTACATTTCAAAACAAAACAAAAAGATTAGAAATCTGAAGTAGCGTTTCAGTATGCTAAAATTTAAGTAACATGCAGCTGATTTTAGAAAAATGGGGGAAGATAGCATACTGCTGTATATGCCATACAATTTATGGTGAAAATCTGCCTTATATGTCATTACACCCAGAAAAAAAATTATGCACAAACACATTTTACTTAAAATTCAACTTGAAAAGTAAACGTAATTTTTTAAAGAAATGCCAAGTAACACTAAAAACTAATTTTTTCCTGAAAAATGTAACATTTCATTTATAGTATTCAGTATAGTATTTTCTTGTAAAACGTGTATTGAAAAAACCTTGTTTTATTATAACTTCAAAAGAAAATATTTTTTGCATTGTGAAAAAAAAAATGATTAAAAAAAAAGATTAATCACCTCATAATGTAATATAATATAAACACACCTGAGCATCAATATATTGTGTTAATCATAATAGCATAATAAAATGAAATTTTTCTGATACTTTCCCCTCTCAGTGAGATTAATTAACATGTAGCGGCACGCCTGTGGGTAACCAAATAGCACAACTGTGTTAGTCTATGAGGAAATTAATAATTTACATAATATTTCAGTCCAGGGGCTTTGCCTCTGCACAATGCCCAGCAGTGGCTGTGTTGCAGAAGTTTCTTCTGCTCTTGCTATTAGACTGCTAAATGGTAATTAAGCCAGGGCCCCATTTGCATGCGCTCTGCGGAGAAACATGAGCGTTTAAAAAGAAATCTGGCTGCATATATTGGACCACCAGAGGATCATTGTCCAAAATGAACCTGTTTGAGGTGGCTGCTGTCTTTAAACTCTGTTCAACTGCCTATAAATGACTTTCAAGCTACTATTCTTTTTTGTCATTGACTTAAATACAGCTTAGCTGATGGATCCGCTTACCACAACGCTATGTTATTGCATTTTGTGTGGGATTTTAATGTGCTCCTGCTGTTGAAATGACCCTTTTGAGCACTATTGTTCTCAATTTAATTACCAACCCTCAATGTTCAGCATAAGCCAAGGACACGTTAGTCGACAAAAACTGTTGTTGCTGAAGAAAATTATACCATACAAAGAGGGCATTTCTCGTTCACCCCCTCAAACATGAAGCCGTGGTCCGTTCTGTCACTGGTTCAATCTATTTGATAAATGCTTCGCCGGCACTGAGCTCTTTTGGTGTTCACCTTCTGAAAGCTACGCTATCTTTAAATAATACTAGGGTATAAAGAGAGCAAGTGATGGAGAAAGAAAATTACTTGAACCCTTGCCCGCTGCTCATGCACATGACTTTTACCTCTCCTGCCACCTTTTTTCTGCCTACTTCAATGCAGTCAGTAGGGGGAGCCGGTGAGCTCTTGCTTTGATTTTGAAAAAGAGCTCATGGCTTGATGATCATTTCAGCACATCAGACAATGACTAAACTGCAGTGTGATGCTCTAAATTAATAGGATTAATGTTTATTTGGCTAATCTGATTAGCGAGTTAATCGGATTGAACTGCTTCAGAGTGTGCAAGAAATCCTGTGAGTAAAAAACTGATTCATCAACATGATTTAAAGGAGCAGTGTGCCATTTCCACACCACTAGAGACACCATACAGGATTTCAAAATGATCAATGTATTCAAATAGGTTTTAAGCGCTCACTTTGTCAGTCGTTGTTCAGAAAACGTGTACCCCCCATCCTACATTTACGGTTTTGAATAAGAAAACGGTATGTCTGGCTTAGTCTGGGTGCTTTAACCAACACATTGCACTTCTGTTTAGTGCTGTGTAATTGCATTTGCCTTTTAAATGTGCTGTAAAAGAATATGCTATCTTAGCTAATGATTTACATTGCATACTCTCATAAAAATCCCAATCAACCGAAGACATGTCAGCAAGCTAAAAGCGCAAAATGATTTACAATACTTACAGAGTGAATTTCTGATAGGCTAAAATAGTGTGTGTTGACATGTACATAATTGGAATATTTAATACTTGGGAGTTATAATAATGAATTAATTTCTCGCAGCACCTTTAAAAGTAAAAATGCAAGTCAGCACTTATTGTATTAAGTGTTCTTATTGGCCTTATTTCAGGTATACCTGACACATAGCCTGACAATTTTAGATAAACTAGTGGCATATTGAAGGGCTTTGCTGAGCCAAAGAAAATCAGCAATCAATATGAGGCTAAAAAAACACTCTTATATAGTGTTCAGTGACAAAGAACATTTGACTTATCAGCTCGCTTTCGATCAGGGCCAGCTAACAGGGCGATTGATTGTTCTGTACAGCTCTGGAGGAAATGGAAGAAATTAATAAATCAGGAGTGATTTACAAACACACAGATAAGAGCCAGGTATTTCTTAGGTCCTATCAGGAGCGGTCAAGTGCGGTGATCTACTGTGTGTTTGTACTCTTAAAGGAGAAGCATCTAAAAGTGACAAGAAGTGAGAAGACAGCGGGTAGTCATCAGCTGGTAGTGTTCATCGATACTAAGGGACAAATAAGGCTTACTTTGTCATGTGATTTGCTGATAAAGCCGAATTGGTATTTATTATTGTTAGTTTACATTAGCATGAGTCTCAACAATTTTAAGAAATGTAATCACTTTGAAGACGGTAAAATGCATGTCTTTTGCAATGCATTTATTGCACACTGTAGCTTGTTTATGTGATTATTTGTCATACATATCAAAATCATGCAATTAGTTTGAGTAAAATTCTTAATCTCTTACATTAGTCTAGATAACCGAACTATCTACTATCGGTAGATTTTATTTGAAAACACTCTGTCCACATATTGGTCTCATAATCGGCTAAAACTTGCTTGTTTAAAACCAAGATCCATGTGGCTTCTGCACTGAAACTGTGATTAAAAGTTCATGCTTTGCTCTGATCTGTGGTGGACACAAGAGTTCAAGAAAAATATTTTATTTTTTATTTTTTTTCAAATGGCCTGCTTGTTTATCTCACCCTTAAGATACTGATAAACAAAATGATAGAACGTCTTGCACAACCATCCATCTGCCAAAACTGGCAAAAGTATGAATATACTTGTTTACACCTATTTTTATTTTTTTTTTATACATTACCTCTTTAGTCAGAGTAATTTTTAATTTCCAGTGTGGGCGAGGTCACATTTATTTTAGCCAAGGTTTGCTGTGGATCTTGCGCTTGTTAATTGACATGTGATTAAGGAGTAAAATAATTATTTGCTCCAGTGAAGATTCCATCTGTCTTCAATTAGTTAGAATTTTATCATTAACTTAATATGTTATCTGCACGCAAATTTCCCCGGCTAAATGTTTGGAATGGAAATGTTCCCGCTCATGCTCTCGTTTCATTTGTACAGTATGTAGCTCTGTAAATGCACACCCAGTGATACAGATGTGAACCTACATGTAATATTAATCCTTCTAATACAATGTCATTCTCAATTATTCCTAGTATCCTGGCTCTTCAGCTGGGTTCTGAAAGCAACACGGTCAATGACTGCTGTCAAAAATAATCATTGACAACGTGTCAAATCTATATCGCTAAAGGACACGGTGACTAGCAGCCATGCAAACTAAAAACTAAACAAATAAAAAACCTTTAATATTTATCGTCTTTAATTTAGAAACATTCGCTGCAAAATTGCTTGTATTCATTATTTCAGCCCGAGATGGCAAAAAACAAATGATTTTATAATGACTTCTAGGCAGTGCAAGTAATTACAGCAGTGGAACTGATTAAGTTCATCCAATAATTAAACAAATATCATTGATTTCCCACAGAGAGACAAGCCCAGCTCCAAAACACCCATCTTCAGCCATCCGCTCCTGCTTCCTGTTCTCCCCGAAGCAATAGGCCAATCAAATGACTGCGATTTGAGAAGTGCCATAAAAGTCAGACGTATTGATATTCTGCGCATCAGCCTTTCCTGTCCCTTTGTCAATAGATAAAGATTGAAAAGAGGTGGTTTGTTGAAAAATGGATATGTATCACAGACCGCCCTTCTGTTGTAGCCGGAATCAGCAGATCTTTTCTGTGGATATTTGCTCTGACCTACTGTTTGTAGTTGTGTGGCTGGCTCATGTTGGTCTTTCACTCGCTAGTTTTCCCCATCTGTGCGGGCAGATGGATGAACACTCCCACATGAAGTTTTCTTTGCCAATTGCCATCCTTCTTGCTTTGTAGTTAAAAGAGAAAAATGAAGCATTTTTGGATCCTTTGTATCTTCGCTAAGCGCTCCAGCTATCATTTCATTGCCTCTTTCATGGACATTTCAAGCTAACTAATAAAGTCTTGATTTGTCAGCTGAATTCACATGGAATGATATCAGCCTGTGTCTTATTTGAATGGACAAGTGCATTCAAGTGATCGCCTGGGAGACTTGATCTTTAAACAAAAGCCCACACAATTGCTGACGAGTGTTATATTTAAATAGATTCTGCCTGCCGAGTCGGGGAAGAATTGCGAGCAGACTCAGAGATTTACATTCAAATACGCCACAGCAGGGCTGTGTTGTCATTTGATGTAAATTCCTTCGGTCAACATTGTGTTCGGTGTAGAAAGAGCTGTTTGGAAATGCCTCTAGCCATTTCAAAGAGAATAGTCTGTAAAAATATGAATGTTGTGTCATTATTTACTCACCCTAATGTTGACTTGCTTTCTTTTGAGATTATAAAAAAAGAGTTTTTTTTCCCCATACAATGAAAGTGAATAGTAATTTGAATGAAATTAAGAAAAAAAAAAAAAAAAAATTAAATATAACTTATATCAAATGTAATGTTTCAATGTTTTGCTTGCTCAAAGATAACATTTTAGCAATTCAGCTAAAAAGAAAAACATTTATTTTTTACATTTTTGTAATTGGTCACCATTCACTTCCACTGTACAAAAACCAGCTGTGAAAAAAAAAAATCGTTCACAGATGAACTATGGTGGTGAACTATGAGTTTAGGCTGCATTCTAGAAAATAAATTCTAAAAAAAAAAAAAAGGGTAGTACTATGCAGGGTCTCTAGTAAAAGGCCTCAAGAATTCAACCAACACACAATGGATAATAATTCAACCCAGTACTCCCAATATCTAAAAGTATAATGCAATAGTTTTTTTTTTTCCTTTGCACATCACAAGTGTGATCCTTCCATTCAATTTTTTTGGGGGGTCAGGTTTTTATCTCATAAACAAGCAAGACACGTCTCCTTTTCCCAACTGCCATGAAGGCAAAATGGGTTGTGCATGTTTTTAAGCGGTGTTAATGTGTGCTGGCCTATGGAACACACATCCTTGGAGAAAACATCTCCAGACTGATTAGTGTTTATAAAATCTAGCCACGGTCTGCGCAGTCTGACTTCATATTTCACATTACATTAACCCACCAGCCTAGTGAGAGAGTACAATGAGGCTTTTCTGGGCCGGCTGTGAGTATGGTACAGTGGAAGAGCTGTTATGAGGAAAAGGACACTAGAATTGGCAACAGGTCTTTGTTCTAATCAGGCTGTCTTCAATAGGCTCTTTCGTTTTCATTTCAAGGGTGAGTTGGCCCAAAAAGCAAACAATTTTGTCAGCATTTACTCACCCTCTGTTCCAAAACCGTATTACAAACATACAAGGTGAATTTGTGAAAAATATCCACTTAATCGCATCCAAAATACAATTTTTTGTTTACATAATATGCAAGTGTATTGTGTTTATTTATTGTGTGTGTGTGTGTGTGTATATATATATATATATATATATATATATATATATATATATACAGTATATGCTTTAACCCCCTGGGCTCGGCTCCCGCATATATGCAGTTTGAGGTTTCTTCTGATGACACCAATAAGAACGTCTAGGTTATGAACGTAACCCACGTTCCCTGAAGGAGGGAATGGAGACGTTACATATTGGATCTCGCATGAGAGACCAATCGTTTTCAAATCTTTTGGAAAAGGCCAATGAATATTGGCGTGCAATAATTACAGCCAGGTGCAGCTTATCACAGTGTGAGTATAAAAGGGCACGGCTGGATTGCACATGCAGGTTTTCGCTGAGGAGCCAAGGCAGCGTCAGCACGACCCAGGGTCATGGCAGAAAGATCTAGCGTCTCCGTTCCCTCCTTCAGGGAACGTGGGTTACGTTCGTAACCTAGACGTTACCCTTTCAGTTGAATCACTTCGACGTTACAGGGGAACGCCCATGGAAAAGGCCACTACCCTGAGCCGCGTTACGTGGAGACACTGGTGCCGGCAGGCTGTATTGCAGCGTGTTGACAGGAGAGTCTGCACGTAACCATCCCGACGCCCTGGGGGCCACACTTGGGGCCCCGTTGGGATGCCAGCTTCAGTTTAAGATATTTTAGATTTAAATCTGTAGCATGGTATGAGGAGGCTGTAGCATGGGATGGGGAGGTGGAGACATGAAAAGGTATTTTACATGGAAAATTTTAGGAAGACACAGCCTCTTCGCGGATGTCGTAGAACCTGGCCAAGGTGTTCGGTGTTGCCCAGCCCGCAGCTCTACAAATATCTGCTAAAGAGGCACCGTGTACCAACGCTGAGGTGGAGGCTACACTCCTTGTGGAGTGGGCTCTCAGACCTAGGGGACACGACTCTCCCTGATGTAGATATGAAAGGGAGATGGCTTCCACCACCCAATGGGCCAGCCTTTGTTTGGAGACAGCATTCCCTTTGTGCTGACCTCCAAAGCAGACAAAGAGCTGCCGAGAGAGTCTGAAGCTCTGAGTGCAGTCAACGTAGAGGTGCAGTGTGCGTACTGGACACAGCAACTCTAAGGCCGGGTCTGCCTCCTCCTGATCTCGGTCCTTGGGCACGTAGCCGGGCGGAGGTCTCAGTGTTACGTGAGAGTCAGCTCGGCCAAACTCTAGGCACTCTTTGTCGACAAAGAAGACTTGGACAGGTGACCGATTTTTTTTCTCGACTGAAGCTAAGGGCTCAAATGGAGCAAGCCGCAGGACAGTTAAGGTGACGGCAAGGTCCCAAGTGGGTCCCGCGGGCGGTCTTGGGGGGTTAACCCATCACGCATTTCTGAGGAACCTTGCGATGAGTTGGTGCTTACCTAGGGATTGCCCATCCACTGCATCATGGTATGCTGCGATGGCAGCAACATACACTTTAATAGTCAAAGGGGACAGCCTGCGCTCCAACTTTTCCTGCAGGAAGGCAAGCACAACTGCAATCGAACATCTCTGTGATTCCTTGTGGCGTGAGGAGCACCAGTCAATGAACAGACCCCATCTCAGAGCGTAGGCCTGCCTCATGGAGGGGGCTCTAGACTGAGAGATAGTGTTGATCATGGCCACTGGCAAGCCGGAGAGGTCAGCTGTGTTCCGTCCAGGAGCCAGACGTGCAGGTTCCAGAGATCAGGTCGCGGGTGCCAGATCGTGCCCATCCCCTAAGAGAGAAGGTCTCTCCTCAAGGAGAGACAGGGAGGTTTTTTTCCAGGGAGGGGCTGCCACGAGGAGCTTCAGGTCTAAAAAAAAAAACAAGTCCGGGAGAGCCAGTATGGCACTACCGCCAGAAATCGCTCCTCGTCCTCCAGAAACAAAATGACATTTCCATGCGTTACGCTCAATATTCACTTGACCTCAATGTGTATTGACTTTGTGCACTGGAGCGAGACAGAACTGACCAAACAAAATGCACAAAAAATGCTTTGACCTTTCACTGTCCATGTCCAGATCTGGGACAAAACAATTAAACTCTATATCTAAGAGCATAATGTATTTTGAAAAAGTACATATCACATGAACACAGTATTTAAAATAAACAACAACAACAAAAAACATCTTTATTGTTCCCACAGTCAAATCCTCTGCGCTAACAGGAAAGGCACATTTTTTTTTTTATATTCTGTGAACATTCATCTTTGCCTCGGAGTTGAAATAAGAAGTCATTCATGTGTTCTATTTGTTTATTCATCTATTCATTATCAACTCATCCTTTTTTGCTGCAACAAATCCAGTTTTCACACATTTTGTTTTATTCATCAGCAGGCTTGGAAAATAACAGAATATTGTTGTTATTATTTTTACATTCAAAGGAATTCAAGCATGTTATTATTGGATCTTAACATCCCCCGAAAAAGTTTTATTGTTTAAAAGTGTTGCCTCTTTTTCTCTTCATTTGTAACTATTGGTTATTGCTGTGATATAATGTATTTAAGTGAATGAAAGTGACACAGTAAATGTTTAAATGCCTCAAAATGGCCTCTGTATCTCTTTATTTTGCTGGCAAGGTTGCTGACATTTAAATATGTCAAATAGTAGCATAAAAACATTTTACTGTTAATATTCTGATGGTTTCCTGACATTTAAGTGTCAAAAGTAAAGAAATAATTGTTTTGCTTTTAAAAAAACTTTTATTTATATATATATATATATATTTATTTACAGTAATTGCTCTGAGGTGTTTTTCAAATTATCATTATTAGCATTCTCATGAACTGGATTAGTGTACTATTTTCATTGTGCTTCTTTTCTTGCTATTTTACATGATGCCCCCCTGGGTGTGGTGCTGCCACTTTCAAGACACTTTTCCCCCCGGACACATACTCAAATACCAATTGTGAATCCTGCATTCAGGACAGGATGCCCACCAACAATTTGTTCTTGCTTTATGATTTTTTTATTATTATTATTAATTATCTTTAGAGGACAGCTTTTTTTGTGGTAGCCCTTTTTTAGCAAGTTAAACCGGTTTAGAAATACATTTTACCCCAATTTTACAACCTCAAGCTTGTTGCTGGTCACTGAGCCAGTCAAATTGTTAGACCCACAAGATGTTGAAATCACCATAATGAAGATGAGAAGACATCTGTCTACTGAGATAAAGCACAAACCATATCAGAGCAGAATGGCAGGCGTTCAGTGCACAGGCACACGGTGGTTTAAAAAGCAAGAAGCCTTTGAAGTTTGATTATTTAAATTAAAGCTGGTAGAGTTAAATGTGAGAAAAGTGAACTGGAAACTCAAAAACAAACAAACAAAAAAAAAACATTGATGGGACAGAAAGCCCAATCCTCTCCAAAAAAGGCTTTTATTTTAATTAGGTATTTTTTTTTATTTAACTGACAGCATTAGCAGTGCAAATACAATGCTTGCATGCACAAAATTGACACTTTTCCAGCCTACAGAGCCAAAAAGCACTGAAAGGGATTAGATAAATGTTTTCTTGGAATATTTTAAGTAAACGCGTGAGTCGTGCAGGGGCAGTCAAGCTTGAAATTGAGTGAAATCACATATTCAGGCAGACATGTTGGATCACATACACACTTATTGTCAGCCTCTAGTGATCGCCCTCCCTCCTATGTCCTCTAGCCATTCTTATATCATCAGAATGAAGGAGCAACTCCTGGGCTAAAATCATGAAGAGCCAACTATTACGAGGCACTTCAAAGGTCACTGCTTTTCAAATCTGATCATAATTTTCAGCGCACACCTTTATGGTAGAGAAACCTTCGGACTGAAGAATCAATTATGTTGCAAAAGAAACGGTAAAGTGGAGGATAAAAAAAGAGGTCACATTTATATCATTAAAATTCTTTTGAAGAGGAAGAATGAAATCTCAGTGGACTTTCTTTTTCTTTCATGTTCTAGTGAAAAAATGAAAATTTTATCCTGGCTAACATCATTGCAGTGCTAGAGCCCAGCCTCCAAAACACTCAATTTTCAATAAGATTTGCATTGCATGCATCGTATCATATTCTTACCAGACTCTGTATTTATGGTAACACATTACAGAAAGATCCAGTTTCTATAGAGTATCATGAACTACAACAAACATATATATATATATATATATATATATATATCAGAATGAAGTATGGGGTGTCGCAGCCTATTCAACCCTTGGTCAGACCTTGCATTCCTACGGCCTGGAGTGCCCCTAGGACAAGTGTCCAGGCATGTGGTCGTGCACACAGATGCTTCCTCCACGGGCTGGGGTGCTGTATGCAACCGGCAAGCAGCCTCGGGTCCCTGGATAGGCACCTGACTGCTGTGGCATATCAATTGCCTTGAGTTGTTAGCCGTGTTTCTAGCCCTGCGTCGCTTTCGACCGTTGTTGCACCACAAACACATACAGTATGGGGCAGTTGTGGCCTAATGGATAGAGAGTCGGACCTATAACCCAGGTTGTGGGTTCAAGTCCCAGGTCCGGCAGGGATTGTGGGTGGGGTTAGTGAATAATAATCAGCGTTCTCTCCACCTTCAATACCACGACTGAGGTGAGACCCTTGAGCAAGGCACCGTTCCCCCAACACTGCTCCCCGGGCGCCGCAGCAATGGCTCCGGGTGTGTGTTCACTGTGTGTGCGTGGTTGATCACTTCTCACTGCTGTGTGTGTGCACTTGGATGGGTTAAA
>JAUYWG010000032.1:13349056-13359830 GCA_034779775.1 Enteromius afrohamiltoni
ACAGAGACTATAATATATATATATATATATATATATATATATACACGTTATACCAGGAAAAGAAATATGGTGACACTTTACAAACAGTTAAAATATATTTCAAAATAATAGTTTTACTATTAATAATAATAATAATAATAATAATAATTGTATAAATAAATAGAAACTTTATTAATAATAATAATAATAATTATTATTATTATTATTATTTGTTGTTTGTTAAGCATACTATCTAACCCAAAACCGCCACACAGATAAACAAAAAAGTTTGGAACAGGTATATCTGCATGTTCAACAAAAGGCAGACAGCAGAGAAAAAAGAAAATATAGAGTAGATAATTTTTGCCATTTCCTTGCTTTTTTGCCTTTAGTGGCACTAATAGCACATAAATGACACACTTCAGCTATAAAAGGCAGAAATAGTGTAAAAAGAAGAGTTTTAAAGAAATGCAGATGAATACAGTGAACTACATGAATACTATTTGCTGTCATCTAAACCAACATGCTTTCATGTGGTGCAGCTGCTCATTTAAAGACTTAAGCACTATATCTGTCTTGACTGCACAGCTCAAAGTATCCAGACTGCTCAAATAAAGAATGATAATGCTCCATGAAGAAACTGCAGCCTTATTCGCAGAGGCATTATTATAAACATTCCTTATGGACAGGGATTTAACATATTTCTAAAGTTGCCTTTTTGTGCGCCGTGATCCAGTTTAAACGAGCCTGAGCGGCTACAGTTCTCCAACTTCCATTTACTTAATTTACTTTTCGGAACACTGCTTCGAAATAATCTAAGCTCACCGTGCTATTAAACAACAATAACAAGTCTTTGTTCATTGTGCCATATCTGTCAGTTGTAGTGCACTGTGGGTGCCAGGAGACAAATTGGTGAGCCCAAATTACCCAGCAATACCCTCATACTTATGTTCCACAGAGACAGACTTCAGTATATGGAGTAATACAAGAAGAATCAATAAACACCTTTAGGCTTTTCAACAGTTTTGTCCTGAACAAGTATAAGTGATCAATTGCAAGGTTAGAATTGTTGCTCTTTTAGTCACATTGGACATTTTGTCCTACCAGTGGATTGTGCTTTTCAGAAATATAGTATCTATAAAAAATTATGTGAATATATATACATTTAAAAATGCATATATAATTCATTCAGTGTTGCGTAGGATTGTGTGTGTTCACTCTAATTGCAGGGCAGGGTTTGTGGGACACATAGAGCTACACATGAAGACAACATCATACATTATTCTTCAAAGAAAGAAATGAAGGGCATTCTCTCTAGACTGTATCTCTTCTGCCGCTGTGTTATTCATCTTGACAAGCAATGTTTAATGGTACTTTGCTACTCATTGCTACTCACATAATATTCAGGAAGTGGAATGCTTATTTTCACATAAAGATTTGAACCATTTTTAAGTAAATTGCATAGAAATAATGCATGTGAAATCTGTGAAAAAGGGTAACACTTTTGGTCAGGAAATATAATGAATATTAACGTGTGCTTATTTTCTATACATATATACGTCAAAGAATGTATTCCAAGGAAAATTCCACAACAATTTCTAAAGATATATATATATATATATATATATATATATTCAAACATTCAGTGCTTTAATAAATTTTATATTCTTGATATTAAGCAGTTTCTGTGAGTTCTTAGGTCTCATCCCAGTAACATCAAACAGCTGCTCGGACGCAACAATATTCAAATATGCCTATATCCGGTGGCCTTCTCTCAATCCGGGTCATTTACAAGTGGACTATACTAAATATTAAATTTAGACTTTAATCTCATTTTGACTTTATTCTCATTGCATTTCGACTTTTACTCTCGTAATATTGTGACTTTATTCTCGTAGTTTCAACTTTAATCTCTTAATATTAAGACTTTATTCTCATAGTTTTAGGGTTTTTTTTATTTTTATTTTTTTTGGTGGCACTAAAACTCCGCTAATATTGTTATTCTTTGAAACTTAGAAATAAATATTTTCATACTTTAAGACTGAAAAGACTGGCTGGGTCTGGAACAAGGGTAAAATAATAACAAATCTACTAAAAATCCAAAGATTGCCAAAAATAAAAGGTGACCTTCATATAACAAAATGGAAAAAAAAAAAAAGGGGAAATCTGCTTTTTTGTGAAGCTGTAGAAAAGCTGCCCTTGCCTTACTGAATTTGCAAAGTTGTTATGTTCTATGTGAAGGGTTTTAAATGTAAGCTTTAATATGAAAATGTAATTTCTTTATATAGCTTTTTTGAACTCATATAAAAAGTAACAAGAGAACTGTGCTAGGCATTAAAATGAAATAAAACTGGTTTGCATAAATTTCGTTTTCAATTAGGCAGGGAAGTGAGGGAGAATATTGGGGTGAGGAGCAGTATTTTTAGACAAAGCCAGCCAACAGTGTCAGGACCTGCATAAGTAGTTCCCATTTCTTCTGTCTCAGATGTCTCAGAACTTCACGACCCCCACAGCCCCTGTACCGTCGATGCGGTTGCCAAGGAAACGGGTGTCAGGCTTAGATGAAGGGTGTTGGAAATAGACAGGGGCTCTCAGGTCTGCTGCACCCTGTGTTCTGTGTTTCCCATTAGGTGTGGTCTGCTCTGGCATTGGCTAAAGATAAGGACATGCATTATGAGTATGTGTGCTGTTTTGCACAAAAAACAAGGTCTTCTTTTCCCCCCGAGGAGCCGTTTTATGAATTCAGCGCTGACAAAAGCGGACTGTGAATCAGTCCACTGAGTCGCCAGATCATGTAACCACTCAATAAACTGCCAAAAGTCCAGCTGGCGATATCCCAGGGCTCCCGGGCAACTGCCGTAAATTAGTGCCCAATTCCACTCCCTGCTGACTGAGGAACAGTGTTTAGACTTGGTGTACCCACTGGCAAAAGCAGCCCACCTGCGCACATGAGCCCAGGTCTGTGGCATTTCATCAAAGCTGACAGTAGGAACGGGGCAAAAACGCTAGGGCAACAAAAGGTCTCCGGCTTTCACTTAAATGGCTTCAGCTATACGTTTTAGCCAGCATAGATGTGGAGAAGGAACTGTGTGTTCAGTCCTGCTCATTGACTTGACACTGAGAGGCCATCAATACATTATCATGGGTGCAGACGGCCATGTTGTGATGCTCTGCCATCTTCTTCCTTTAATGTTTCTATGCAAGGTTTATTGTCGCTCAATAGCTGATTTGATTGTGTGAAAAGCAATTATAGTTTAATTTAATTGTAAATTATAGAAGTCAATCTGTCTGCTTGACTCCTTCTCTTAATTGCCTTCAACCTAAACATTTGTTTACTGGATTCTCTCAGCTCTGTCATTTGATAAAATTAAATGATACATCTAGTCACTTTTGTATTCTTTTATCTTCACCATTTTCCTTTCCTCTGTATTTGCCTTTTGTTTCCTTTTTCATTTCCTTTCCTCTATTGCATTTTTTTTTCATTCTCTTATTGTTTCTCATTTTCCTTTTTGTCTGTTCAATCCTTCTCACTTTTATTTTTTATTCATGCTTTCCTTTCCTTTCCTTTTCTTCCCTTTCCTTTTTAGTTGAAATCTTAAACCAGTCTAAGCTGGTTTTGCTAGACCTTGTCAAACTGGACTGATTACTGGTTTGAGAAACTTGTTTAAACAGGGTCTTCCTTTCTTTTTTTTCTTCCCCTTCTGTTCTTCCTTACTTTTCTTTCTTCTCCATTTTTCTTTCTATTCTGTTCCCGATGATCACAGGGTTGCAGTAATTCTGTACCAACAGGACTGTACCAGCAGAACAACAGGCAACATTGTTTATGTTCCACTTTTCATGCTGGCTTCTCTAATCATCCTTTTATTTCTCTGGATCTCAGCGTTACTAATTATTCAAAACTCGTTTTGGTATCGACAGGCATAGGACAATTGCTTCTCCAGTCACACGTTTTAAGCAAACACTCTTGTCACGCTTCAAATAGAGAGCAGTCAGTAGCCATTTAAGGAGTAATAAAACACTAGATCCCAGAGGAAAAGTGCTAGGCACATTGGCAGAGGAAGCCGAATCTCAATACCTCTCTCCCTCCACTGCATCCCCTTTTTCGCTGGCGTCCTGTACCTGCCAAGCTGCTGAAACTTTTGCACCGTCATGGAGATGTCAACAGCGTTACCGGCCAAGCCACACAACCACCTCAGTGACAACCATCAAATCCCTCTGAACTCCTTCCAAATCCATCTATCGTCCTAAGCTCCCCCACATGGTCGGTAGATAGTCGGTTTGCGATGTGGGTCTTGGCCAAAGAGTTTTCCTCTCATCTCTGTAAGCTTGGAAAGCTCTGAAGGGCAGGTTAGGGCCAGCAGAACTGCTTCTTTACCTGCGACTGAACCTGCCGTTCTGCTGGGATGCAAATGTCTCCTCTGAGACACTCTTGCCCATTTTGTCTGGCTTTACTGTCTGTCTCTCTTCTGCTCTTCTGACTCACAGGTGCTTGGTGTCACTTTCATTTCAGCCTTCTACCTTTTATTAACTCATAACTGGGTTGCTGTGTGCCTCACTGCTGTTCATACACACTGATAAAATATCATATATGCTGTGACATCACGCTGACCTCTTGTCACAGATTTGCACTGCGTGAAGTTGAAGCGAAGATCCATTGTGATGGCTGCACAAAAAATAACATGATATCATGCTTATTTCAGAACTTATATTACAGTTTTGTTAGCAGCTTACACACAATTTCAAAACCTTGCCTCTTTTTTTTTTACTTTACACACAAAAATGCAAATACAAAGTGCAAAATGCCTTGCATATTTTACAAAATCAAGCACAAAAACAAACACATCTCAAAAGCAAATATCTGCAAATACCTTTGCTATAATATTGTGTGGAGTGTTTGGCAATAAATTTTTTATGAAATTGAAAACTGAGAAGGAAGGCTGAGAATTAGTGTATGGTGGTGCAGATATGATGTGTGGTTCTGGTGTTTTAAGTTTCAGGTTTCAAAAATTGTGTGAAAAGTAAAGATTTTGTATGTATCGTGGTACAGTGTAGCATTTGCTGTTCACCCACACATGAAAGTGCTGCATACTAGGAGCACGGCATACACATAGCTGTGAAAAGTGTTGACACCAAGTCTATTTTTGTTAAATGAAGCTTGGGGAAAATATAGTAAAAATGCAGTATAAACCTATATTTCAAAACATATATTTGCATAGGCTTTAGGGAAGCAAAAAAAAACCCAAAAAACACTGGATTGAACTACATATAATTGTTAGTTTTTTTCCCCTTGGAGCATGTGTTTTCTGGGAATCAAACCTTGTTGTTGCTAGCAGGGTGCTCTACCAACTGAACAAGAAAAATAAAAACGTATACGGGAATCGGGTCCGGAGCACAGCTCTGTCCTCTTCTTGCAAACAAGAAGGGTTAAAAACCCTAGGGCTCGAAAGTCCGCCGAGCTCTAAACCCTCTCCTCCGACACCACGCCAAACACGCTTAAACCTATTCTATCTACGATTAATTACTGGCAAGCAGGAACTAATTAAATTCAGTGAATCTGGCTCAAGCTGAATCATTTAAAGGGGTCATCTGATGCGATTTCAAGTTTTTCTTTCACTTTGGGGTGTTACTAGATAATTTCATAAATAAGATCCCTAAAGTTTCAAAGACTAAAGTGTTAAACTCATATAAAATGTATTCTTTATAAAAGTTAAGGCCAGTTTGAGGCCTGTTTCACGCCGCGCAAAGAAGCAGCATGCAAGCCGTGCAACAGCATACAGGCTAATGCAGTGATTTAAAACTGAGAGAATTTCTGATGTATTATAGATCTAATAATGGACATAAATTATAAATTGGTCGTCAGAAGCAAGTGGAATTGAGCAAAGTTACCAGTTAATCTAAGTAGAAATCTACATAACCTGCATAAATATCATTCATTCATTATAAGATTTTAGCATGGTAATTTTTTTGCTCGTGTGGTGCAAGCCATTGAAATTAGTGGGTTATTATAAACACTCTGCTTCTTGTGTGAAATTGCCTAAGAAGGGCATAGAGGAGCTACAATAATGTCCGTACAATAAACAATGAAGTATGTTAGCATATTCTGTTTTTATATTTGAATTTTAGACAACTTTATTGGCATGATTTCTTTACATATTATGTAAAGAATATTATAATATACAGAATATTGCCAAAACATTATTATACACCATTAAAAGTGACAAAACTTAAACATTGTCTTTATTTATTGTCTTTTATTTTACACAATAAAAATGAAGATTTTTTTAATTTATTTTTTTATAATATTGTCTACATGCTCAATCATGTAATGTATGTAAGGAAAATACATTACATACATTGTAAAGAAAAAAAATCAACAATAAATTATAATGGTAATAATAATAATTCCAAGTTTTGTCATGAAACTGATGTGTCATTAATGCAAACATGATATTCACTGCTTGGCACTAACTGATTGGTTCATGTTGCACACAGCTAATGAGCTTACTTGCTACATTTTAGTATATGGCTAGTTAGCATGCACTAGAACACTTCACAGCATGCTTTCAGAGTTCCTATGAAACCCTCCACCATCCCCAGCTCCACCTGTATTGATCACAGTAATATTCTAATAAAACAACAATAACCAACAGTGGCAGCATAGCAGATCTATTCCGCAAAAAACAAATGTAATAACACTGTAATATCCATTACCATGCTAAAAACTTCAGAGAGTAATCATAAAAGAAATAGATGTATGCAGTTTATAGCTACATTTGGTTTTGTGGTTCCATTCTATGCAGATTAACTGGTAATTGTTCATTTTCACTTCTGACGACCACTTTATAATCGATGTCCATTATTAGATCTATAACACATCAGAAATGCTCTGTTTTAAATCACAGCATTAGCCTGTATGCTTTTGCACGGCTTGCGTGCTGCTTCTTTCTTCTCTCGTGAAACAGGCCTCAAACTGGCCTCAGATCCAACCCTCTGCGGCTTGACTCTGTGGGGGTTGGTTGGAGCATTTGTGTTCAAGGAACAGTGGTGAATGATTAATTGTATAGAGAGCTGTGAAAATCACTTTGTTAATTGTGTGGGAGGCTTAAGGAATAGCATGCAGAGATTTCCTCCTTCAAAAACAGTTTCTAACCAACTGCTTTGCTTTACTGTTGTGCAGCTGTCCATATAAATCTAAGTTCTGAAAGCATACTCAGTGTACTCGTGAGAAACAATTAGGAATGAGATACTTGTAATTTCAGCATATTTGCTGGAAAAAGAATAACTCATAACATCATAAAGCATATTTATCAAGATAGAGAGCATATGAAGAGCACCAACAATTTGTATAGGTACACAATTTATCAAAGGCAATTGTTGCAAAGCAATGCTCATAAATTCCTGCACTCTCTTATGTATGCATAGAAATTATTATTATGGCTAGGAAAAGATGCCTTAGTGCACCTCTTCAGTTCACAGTACTTCAGTCTTTGACATGAAACAAATTGGTGTCCTTATACAGCCATTTATAGTCTGTCGTGAATAGAGCTCTTCAGAAAACAAATTTAACATTGTATCTCTGTGTAAATGCAGTTTGAATGGAGGTGGGAGCACATTTACTGTGCTGTCTGATAAATGGTATTGCTTATTGACTGTACACTTTGAATATCACCTGTTGTGCACAGATATAAAAACAGGTACTTCAATACAAGCTTTAAAGCAGACAAACCAGCAAAAGGAGAAAACATTGAGTCTACTCGTTTTTATATAAGGATTTATATATGATCTAGTTAGATTGCAACAATGAACGCTTGGGTTTTCTGAAAGCAGCACCAAATATACCATCAGCTGTGCTGTCCGATTGACAAATGGATGACTCTTGCAATAAAAAAAAAGTCAAAAAGATTTGTGAACACCACTGAAATTGCTCACTAGATTGGTTTGAATCAGACTCAAATAGTCAGTAAATCATTCAGAGCCAATAATGAGTTCACAACTCAAGTCTTTTTTTGATTGCGTGAATTTTGAAATGTTACCAAACACACCACAAGCAGTGGTGTGTTTGTCAAGCACCACTGAAATCACTTACAAGTCTAGTTTTGTGGCTTAAGTGGTATGAATCAGACTCATATAGTCGGATAATCATTTGAAGCCATTAGTACGTTTATATTTGACTCCCTTGATTCCTGAGCACAGTATGAGCCATGCTGTCAAACTGGTGAATGGATGACTCTTATGAACCTTTTTTTTATAAAACGACAGTGAAATAGACTAGTGAAACAACAATAAAGATAAGACCACCATGTCTGATTAAAAATGAATGACTCTTCTGAACCAGTCACTCATGAGATAGCAGTTGGAATCATACTCAGTCAATCAGTGAATGATTCAAGAGTCATGATTGAATTCACAACTGAGTAATTTTTTCAATTTTCGTAATGTGCACATACGTTTCGAAAAAGTAATTGTAATTTGACTACATTAAAACTGAAGATGCATATTGGTAGATACTTAAAGCATCACATCCTGTACTAAAATGTCACTTCGTCAAAAGCTAAATTAGAAAACTATGCACTTAATGTACTGAAGCTTCTCTAACATTTCATCTTTATTGAGTCATTACATAATTTAGCAATGTAGAAAGTCTTTTGGCTCAAAAAATGTTTCATTTTAGGAGACATATATAGTTCCATAGTAATTTTCTTTAATTTGAAGCCCTGATAAATGCTGACATTTCCCTTACACTCCTATACACATACAACAGTTCAAAAAGCTTGTGTTCATTAGCGAAGTAATGAGCACTGAGTTATGATGGAGTTTTAGAATTCACTCCATAAACCCCATAAAGCCAATCTTTGCCAAAGAAAAATACCTCCTTGTCAAAACTGGGAGGAAATATCACAGCCATATTTCACATTTTATTAACATAATTTTGAAGTCGCCCAGGGCTAGATTTGTATTTATACTGCGTGAGCGCCCTGGCTGAATCTCAGCTGAATTAAATTCAGTGCCTCAAAGTAACTGTGACATTTTGGCTGCATAAATATTATCCTCACACTCGTGAACACTGATTAATTACAAGGCCTCCATAAACTAAAAGGCAACAGTTGCTGGTGTGTTTGCTATTTTATTGGCTTTCCTTCAGTTTTTCATTTTTCACAGTCTGTGTTTGTGGTCTCTGAGAACTGCCCAATTAATGTAATGCGCTCAAGTCTTTAATGCCCACTCTATTATAAAGCTGTTAAAGATTCCGTTTCATTCATATTTTCCCTGTACCTTCACCTGATCTTTCTGGAGGCTTTTCTTCCATGCATATTTACCGGCAAGGGTCTGTACAGTACAGTGAGAGAGATTCTTTCTCTAGTGTACCGAATGCCAATCAGTTTGTTCAAAATAAAATGGATGAAACAGAAACTCCTGCTATTATTAAACCAAGCCTATAATCATGTCAATCGGACTGAGGTTAAACTATAAAAATTTACACTCAGATGCACAAGTTTAAAAGCAAAGCTGCACTCGTAATTCAACAGTGTAATCTGCTGTCACATTCTGATCGTGTTGTGTTAATTCTGCTTCAAAGGCTCTGTACTGGTGTATATAAAAAGTCAAAGTTGTTTTGCTGATTTCTGTACATTCTCTCAAGAGAACAAGGCTTTGTAATAAGGCTTTGTAGAATGTCATTATTTCAATTCAATAAATAGTGTAGCATTTCAACCAATCGGGTGCAAACTATTTGTTACAGTTTACAAATAATCTTTAATGCTGCTTTCCAAGCCCAAGGGGCAACTCAAATTGCACCTAGGAGGCTCTGTGGATTTATCCCCCGACCGACAGTTAACACCAAAGGAAGGCAAACCAGGCCTCGGATTCCATGGCAACCGACTGATAAGACTGTTCACATTCCTTCAAGCAATAAACCAGAGTAACTCTGACTAGTTCTCCCTTTTGCAAAGACAATGGACTTTTTCCGAAATTAATTCACAGAAAAAACTTCCTTTGAGTGAACACATATCCTCATTGTGTATATTGTTATTGTGCTTGTATATCGCCTTGTGTCTGCTATACTGTCAGAGCAACACATTTCACAATTCGTATCTCCACGTCCAGTCCTGTGCATATGCAAATTACCATGCTTAGGAACAAAGGCATAAGTTCCCTCCGAAGCATTAACACGCCATTGGCCCTTTCACCCACCAGAGGTATGACCTCAACATGTTTCAAAAGGATCCACGGCAGGGACCCGCCTAGCTTTTGGATTTGTCTGGATGCCAAAGCACACCCTCTCTCTCAGGTCTCCTGAGCAGGCCCCGATGGCATCACCCGGGCCTAGATGCAACGCAGTCTGCAGCCTTGTGAGACATTAAGACGAGGATTTAACTCCAGGCAACACCTAAGTTTTACACCAGGCCTAAGTTTTACACCAGGCCAACAGATCTCTCTCCCAGCTCTTCTTTCATCTAACAATCACCAGAGTCAGGACATCTTTGGAATTCATCACTCTTCAAACCAGGAAGACATGATTGCCGATCCAAAACCTTGGAACCATCAAGACTTCGAGACTGCATTCTTTTGGCACAATTAATTATACTTCAAGCAACATACTTTTTATTCTCCCAAATATTGCAAAACCTTTCTTTTCTTTGAACTATACAGGTCCTTCTCAAAAAATTAGAATATTGTGATAAAGTATATTATTTTCTGTAATGTACTGATAAACATTGGACTTTCATATATTTTAGATTCATTACACACAACTGAAGTAGTTCAAGCCTTTTATTGTTTTAATATTGATGATTTT
>JAUYWG010000032.1:13359930-13375795 GCA_034779775.1 Enteromius afrohamiltoni
AAAACAATAAAAGGCTTGAACTACTTCAGTTGTGTGTAATGAATCTAAAATATATGAACGTCTAATGTTTATCAGTAAATTACAGAAAATAATGATCTTTATCACAATATGCTAATTTTTTGAGAAGGACGTGTATATACATACACATATGTGTGTGTGTGTTTGTATGATCGATTGAATGTTATAATTGGCATACTGTGTACATCTGTTTAACATTTTAATGGAATGACAACCTTAATTATTAGTGCACAAATATATATATACAAATTAACAAATGGCAGCATTGTTCAGTCGTCGTATGAGGTGGTTCTGGAAATAGAACCCCTGAGAGGTAAATATATATGTGTGTGTGTGTAGAAACTAGAGGTTATCAGTTGATGTAGGTGCTTCACAGCAGTGAAACTGCCTTTCAAGACGGCTTTTGCCACAAACCCATAGATCTGTGTGCTCATGTCTATTATTCTGACCATGTCTTTGCCATTGTAAGTACAAGGCAATTGCTAAACCCTATTTAAACAGGCTTCTGTCATCTCATCTGCCTTGAAATCTGTTATTAAGCTGTCAGCTGCCTTAAAAAATATATGATTATGTGATCTCTCTGCACATTTGCTGAAAAGCACTGTAGTTAGCCATCTGAATACTCCTTTTAATAGGTAATGATCAACTTTAACTCTAAAACATTTGTTACATTAAGTGTTCATCACTGTAGTATATTCATATTTAATATTTGGAGCAGAACTTGTGTGTATAATGTGGAATATTACATTTATATACGTACATAAATGAATATCAAAACATTAATTTCATTGCTCTCATCTCCAAACCAGGTTAAAGCTCATCTCTTCTGTCTATTTTTCTCTGTCATCCACAGGAACTCTGTGCTTTTCCATCGTACAGAGAGTTTGCCAATTAGTGTCAGTGGTATGATAGTGTTGAACACCAAACTGATGTCAATGAGTGTTCTAACATGAGTGTTTTTATTGTGCAGTTGGGAAATAACCAAGTGAGAGGCGGATGTTATGGCACAGTAGAATGGTTCTGACTGTAGGCAAACTAGTGTGGGTGGGATGGAGGCCTTAATGTGGGTCATGACCAGTAGTTTAAAGCACTTCATTATGGCGAGTGTGAGTTCAAGGCAACAGTCGTCATTAACATTGACTTCTCTGGCAGAATGATGATTGTGGTTTTGAAATGTAAGCACAGCAGCCAAAGTTTACAGGGTGTTGAAGATATCTGAGGACATCAAACAGCTTACTAAGGTATTCTTCAGCACCCTGCCAGGGATTCCATCTGGGCCAATACATTTTCATAGGGTGACTTTTTGCAATGTCTGCTTATCTCAGCCCCAGACAGCACCTGATCATCATTTGGAGAAGTTGTATTCTTGGCTGCAATGTTGTTGGCAGAGAAGCAGCTTTACATCAGGTTAGGAAAGTACGAAATTCAGAATTAAAGATGTGGCTCCCCTTCAGTTGCTGAATTGGAATTTAAAATGGCCAAACCCCAGAGAAACCTGATTTGGAATGACAGGAAGACAAGTTTACCGAATAAATTAATGCAACACAGGCAATACATTCTATCTATCCATCCATCCATCTGTCATTTAAAATTGTAAAAATTCCAAATGGTGGGCAACCCTGGAGGTTTCACAGCTGTCAAAGATCAAAGGTATGATTGAAAAGTAGAAGATATTTGATTGCACGTCAGCCTGGTTTATGAATATTAATTTGGTGACAACCATATTAAAATAATCACACACAACGACTGCACATTCGTTCAGTTGACAGATGACGCATACTCAGTTTATGTAGCACTTATTTTACATGGGCCAACTATTTTTTTCCCACATTTTAGATGTCTCACTAATCTGACACACACAATTCAGGTCATGGAACACATTGCTAATGAGCTGATGTGTTAAATCTGGTGTGTTAGATAAGAGAGACATCCAAAATCTGCTTTAGCCTCTGCCATACATACTGGCAGTCAGTGCTTGCTAGGTGGGCTTGGATTTTCTCTGTGTATGCAGCTACCGGTCTGTCAATAGTTTGCTGAGATGTGTTTTGTGAAAACAATATGGTCATCAAATTTAACCTCGAGATTCCTTGCTGAGGTAGCTAGCACAGTTCATCAATAGATTTGTCTGGTCAGTTTTAAACACAGAGTGTCACTAACAGTATATACAAATTTTTTTTTTGCACAGTGTTTTAACTACATTATGCATAACCCAGATACTCTCATTTGAAAGTGTGAAGGAGTTCACTGAAAGCTGTGTCCAGAAAAGGACATGCTCATTTGGAGCGAGGTTACAAAGGTGACCGGTGAGCACACTTTTCTCTCAAGCTTGGAAAATAAAGTCTGTGCTCACTGATACTGATTTGTACACAAGGTCAGAAGCATCCGGCAATGACAAAGAGACCTGGAAAATAAATATACATATACAGCCATCACTACAGTATATCACATTATTGTAGCAGGACCATTGTACCATTGTTCCTTCACTGAGTAAAAGTCCTATCCCAAATCTGAATTCAAACCTAGGCTCTCACTACTAGAATCCATTACCAGGGAAGAAGCTTGAGCAAAACTCAAAACTGCAGAACTGGCTTCATTTCAGTTCAGTACAGTAGGAATGTGAACACACCAAATTGGTTACACCCACTATGTAGCCAAGATTAATTTCACCTAACATTAAAATGTTTAAATATACTTGTATATTGCAATATTTTCACATTCTATCTTCAAAGGAATGTAGAAAGAACAGAAAGATGCCATTTTTTTAAATATATTTTTAATGATTGAAGCGAGCATCACTGATACCTATATATATATATATATATAGATAGTCCTTTGACATATTTGTTAGACTTTATTAAAAAAAAAAACTATTATAATAAATGTCGTAAAGTAAATAAATAAAATAAAGTAACTTGAATATTGAATCTTGAGATATATTTACATGTGCCCTTCGGCAAGCAGGAAATATGCAGCAATTAAATTAAGCTATCAAACACTAAATAAATGAATCCTTGAATCTTCAAAAATTATTGATTTCCTCTTTTTTTCTTTTGTTCTTTGATTAATAGACATCACAGGAGTGAGTTAGTTATTTTGGCTGCTCTAAGAGTTGCCGCTGATGAACACTGTTGTGGACAGCACATTCCAGAGCCTGGTTTATGGCAAGGCCCTCCTCTGGAACTCTGAATGCACCAGCATTGGGAGCATAACTATGTTCTCAAACCTTAGACTGATGCAAACTACAACACACACATTTTATGCATATTCAGAGAAATAAGTATTCTCAGTGACAGCAATGTGTAGTGCAACATCTTACACAAGCTCAACTGTTGGACAAATGAATGAATGCATGACAGTTCAATCTTCTTCCATCATTTTTCGACCTAATGTTTGCAACATTGCTAAAAGTATTCTGGTTGTGGTTTGGTAATTAATGGTGTTCATTTAGTAGTTGTGATTACTCTTGTCTACCTTTTGTTACTAAAATCTATTTTATTACAATTGTGTCTTTCTTGTGTTGATGATACAGAAAAGGTTTTACAAGTTAGAGATCCCACCAATCTTTCTTATGTGATGTACTCATAACCACAACCTAAGTGACATGTGATCCAAATATCACAAGGTCATTGGTGACGCGAGTACCCATCACTACACTATTTTGCACCCTAGGTTGGTGAAAGTGAAATTCACAACAACACAATGCTGATTTGACACGCTGTATTTTCTCAAAACTCTAACTTTTCTTTTCTTTCTTTACTTTAATAATGTCTACTAATAATTTGATGAGTTGAATCAGGTGTGTTATATGAGGGATACAGTAATGGGCTGCTCCAGAACAGTTTTGAAAACGACTGCATTTTAGAGACATATTCTAAAATCTGCCTTTTTGGTAACTTCATGGCTTAACTGATGAATTAACAACAATGTTGCATACTCATACTTTCTTTTGTATTTCACAGTCACTCCTATAATATGAAATATATAACAGCACTCCACCATCATTTGCACAACAGAAGAGCACGTGCTACACATCATGTCAGCTCCCTGTACCTTTTCCGTGTTCATTATACTAACACTCATTTGGCACTAAGTAGGAGTGTGCTTCTTTATTTGAGTTTCTCGTAAAGACAATAATATATATATGTACTGTTTGCTGTTTAATTTGCTGATTATTAATAATTGGTCAATAATTTGATGTAGAAAATGGTCTTGCAGAATATGTGCTTTATAATGTGTGCTAAAAAGCAAATAAGTAACTAGTTAATAGTGAGAAGTGTTAAAATTCACATACAAATCTGTACTGCATCCTGTTTGCTAAGGCATTCTGTTACAAATGGTGCACACAACCCAGCCAGAGAAAAAGAGAAAGTCTGAAAGAAAATATCCAGTTAGAAAGATAAACTTGCCTAATAGGGTTAAAGTGTAGATCTATCAAAATAAGTTTTGTTGACCAATTTGTAGACTGTGATAACAGCTGACACTACAGTTTTTTTCTTGCTTTTGTATGAAAAAGTCTTTTTAAAAGTTTTAAGATGAATTTTACTTTGTTGTGCGAAACGTTTTCATCTGAAAAAGTGTAACACTGTCTTTTTGAGGTACTCGTGGGATTCACGCTGTCTGTGGAGTGTAGTAGACGCCTTGCCTCTGACTTTCAAAGGAGAACTGATGCACGTCTCACCCATGATGGGGTACCATGGGATTATCCTATCAAACATGAATTTGTCATTTTTGCCATATCCTCTTTGAGCAGAAGAGGTTTTTTAATAAAACTCAGAGTACAAATTCCCTGTTTGGTCTTCTGTGAGGCAGGAAGTATGAAAGCACACTCCTACTGCTCAGCCGTCACTAATCACCAACACACACTATAGGGATTCCAGCGACTGTGGGTCATGTGTCCGCAAACACATTTGTATAAAACCCTCCTCTTATCTAGCCCAGTTCTCAGCTTTGCAATAAATCACAGCTCTTCTGAAGCAAAACAAAACAACATCCTTCTGCTTCCAAAAGAAATGATAAATAAAACTTCGAAGCTTACTTTGGTGAAGTGGGGATTTCATTTCTAAAGATTGGTTCAGCAGAAAACTCATAACATTAATATGGATCAAAGACCGAGGCTTTGTTTTTCAAATTGACTGAGATTAATGAAGGATGCGGATTTTCTCATTAATTATTTGCGGAAGAGTGGTTTTACTTATTAAATATGTGTTACTGTCAAATTACGGTTTGGGAATTCAGCCATGTCGCTATTACTGATATGACTGTAACTGTGTTTAGAAGCTGCATGTAACTAAACCTTCCTGAGGCGGATGCAACTATACAGAAAGTGTTTTTGGAATGGCAGAGGATATGGAACAAAAAAAAGCAAATGCTAAGCAAAAACACAAGAGAGAAAAAAGGAAGTAACAACAAAGAGAGCTGCTTTGCCAACTTCTTGTTCACCCTTTGTTGAAGAACTATTGTTTTTGTGGCAGACATGACAGTTCAGTCATGGACAGACATTGCTGGTGTGTCTGCAGCAAGAAACTTGGAATGGAAGATTTTGTGATTTTAAACTGATACATTACAAAATAAATAACTTCAAAATTAAAATATAGGAGATATCCAAGGGCTTTTAGTTTTCTTCTTATTATTAGACTTTCGTAATTTTTACAGGACAACATTCCGTTTCAAAATAAATTGAGATACATACTGCTCAAAATCTAAGGGTATTTTTGGACGAAATGTTATATTTCGTGCTTATATTAAGGCTGTGCTTATTTTATATACATCAAAAATATAGCAAAACAGTAATATTGTTATAAAAATTTTAGCTTATTTTAAAATCAATGTTCTGTTCAGTGCTGCACAATTTAAACCAAAGCAAAAATTAACGAATCACTTAACGTTACTCATTATAACAATCTGCTGTTGTGGGCGTGTACATGTCGCACGCATCGCACATGGATGATTGTAATAACAATAGCGCGTGAAGCTAGGAGGCGCGGTCGAATTAACTATAATGACCTCAAACTAAGGAAACGAACATGGTGTTGTTTTCACACTGATAACTTTATCACAGTATATTTGTTTTCGACATGACTAATTTAATCTTAGAGTACACATATACAGCATTCTGTAGATACAACCCTCATGTCTGTGAGTCACGTTTTCTCTGAGTTTCAGTTCATTTTATTTACGTGTTTTAATCTGATCATCACGGAGACAGAGACAGCAGAGAATGCACCCCGTTAATTTACATTATTTACCAAAAGCAGAATGTTTTGTTGATATTGTGAGTGTATACAAATAAAAATAGACCCTTTACAGATTTAAATGCTGTATTACTCTTAAATCTGCGATCCTATATGACAGAGCTGTTTCAGTTCTTTTCTCTGACATCTGAAAAAAAGCCATGCACTCCCGCCGGCGGGAGAGCTGAACTCAGTCCGTTAATATTTGTTATTATAATAATATTAATTGCACAGTATAATAATATAATAAGGTGAATTCAAATGAGCATGCCTATGCCCTACTCCCTTTGAAGGGCAGAGCCCTTGAAGTGTGTTCTTTTATGGGTGCAGAGCATATAATCTTTATAAGCTTTTCGAGGGAACCATGGACTAAACATTACTTTGACAACGCTGTGCATGCATGCAGCATTCAGAGCATGCAGCATTACTTCTCATTATTATTATTATTTTCAAATATTGTGTCGCTGTGTCTTATTTACTATTAAACTTTTTACTTTTTTCTATTAAACCTAACATTCTTAAATGTGCTTTCTCTACTGTCTTAAATCATATTTCTATCACTAACAAAATATATTTTGTAAACCTATTCTACTTGCGTTTGTATGTGAGGTCGAAATCCCAACTTTGTTTTAAAATGCAATGCAAGAGCTCCTAACTGAAGATCACATGAGCACAAACGTAGATCAGTTCTGTGAAGTGACTATCGCAAATTCCCTTCATTTACGGACTACTGGTAGGGCCTTTCATGATGGGATTCAGTTGCTCATTTTGGTCCTTAAAATGGCGCCCCCTTCCCGAAGTGCCCTTGAAGGGAGCAAAAAACCAATTTGGAATTTGCCCGTAATATAATATAATAATCACTGTGCAATAAATTACACAGATCAATATGAGGAAACACCTTTTGTCTATAAAGGCATACTTGAGCTTTACTCAAGACAAAAGGCAAAAGGTTGGGAAACTCTAGCTGGATTTAATGCTCATATAACTATTTTGTAAAAAAAAAAAATCCTTTATCTCCATATACAGCAGGGCTGTTGAGTTTGGCATCAATTATACATATGGAGATTTGAGAGAAACAGAAAGGCCCATTAGATTCTCATAAAGGGTTTCTCTGAACCTTCCTGCCTTATTATACATCAAGCACAATGAGCAGAAGGAGATCTAGAGGACAAAGGCACTAGATAAATGATTAAATGAAGTATAAGTGCCATTTCAGACACTGCTTACATGACCTTTAAACATCAGCTGACATCTCCTACTTTCCATTTAAGTTAAATATAAAACATAAAGAGAGGCAAAGAACATATTTTGTTTACATTACCACGTAAGCGGATCATCAGTCACCAAGAAAAAAAGGCCATGTAGAGCTATTCAAAATCCCAGGGCTCCAAGCTTTTGGGTCCTTGAGCTGTAGCGGGGCAGACAGAGGCAGAAAGTTAGATGAATGGGGTAGGAACACCCTGATCGATACTAAACCTTGACTGCCCACATAGAGGAGAGAGAGAAGAATTGGGACAGAGTGGTAAATATGAGCTTAACAGATGGAAGCATCTGTGTTTGTTTGAATGAGCTTCTCCTGAGAGTCTTAAAACATGCTACTGTATAAGCCTGTGCCTTAATGACACATTAAATCTGTGGTAAGACAACGTCTGCTGTCAGTGTGAACATTTCCTCTTACGAGGCAAAATGTAGATATTGTTACTCATTAAAATCCCATCAGCCAAAATAAGAGTATTCAGTTTCCTAGAATAGATGTTTGCTCTTTGCTGCTGGTATGCAGTGTACAGAGTCATTATCTAAACTAATTAGCAATCTTTTTAAGATCCATCACTTAGATTAAGTACATAGATGAAATCTATACATATACATATACTTATGAAAATATACAGAGACCTTGAAATGATGTTATAAGGCATAGATTTAATGAAATGATCAAAGAGTCGATGTGTGCAGTATATTATTAATTCCTTGGAGTGCACAGTGTTATAATAAGACATTTATTTGAGATATATTAAGGAGATTGGAGCTAATTGTCACGAAATAATGTTAACATCTACTGTATTTTAGAAACTGGAAGGAGTCAAAAGTTTCTTGCCTTTTCTTTATCTATGATTCTGTATTATAGTTAAATGCTTACAAATTTCTTACAATTTATTGTTTGCTGTATTTATTTGCCAGTTTTGTTTCTGTATAGATACTGTGACAAAAGGCCAGTGACAGTCAAATACATTTTCTTTGTCTAATTGCCTCTTCTAATTATCCTGAGCAATAATGGTCCAAATTTAAACAGCTTTTTATAGACAAACATTTATAGTATTTGTCTAAACATAAATATACACTGAAGGAAAAAAGTGAAGAGTCACAATTTTATATTTGATTTATAAATTTGTTTATGTTTAATTTAATTAATATTTACATTAAAAATAATTACATATAATGTTGAATATATTATTTAGTTTATATTCATTTTTCTCATTTAAATTCAAAATGTTGTCAGTTGACAACATACGAACGTCACATCTGAATAATATTCAGAGATATTTCTGCATGTTCACTGCCTAACATCTTTGCCCCAATTCTACACTAGCCTGTTCTATTCTCCTGGCTGGTTGATGATGGTATGGAAAATATCTGGAAGGAAAGGACGTGCGGATTTATGTCATTCCATTTGAACCAAATTCTTGCATTCAAAGGTCACATCAATAAGCCTTTATTTCAAGCACATGCACTATTAATCATTCAAACTCACATCTGTTATCACTGAGGGCTAATGTGCTGTCTATAGATCTGTCCTGCCTCGAGGGTCACCCTTCACCTTAAAAAGTGTCATTGATTTCTCTGTTTTCACACCAAAGATCCGTGAATATGTGACATTCTGTCTGCATTTTCTGTTTCAAGGTGACAAATTATTCAAATACAATTAAGCATAATGAAAATATTCTTAAATGGAGACAGCACCAGACTATCATCTGAGAAACAAAAGCAATATCCCGAGCATTGATACTCATAAAAACAGCACGACTGTGAGTGAGATATTGTCGATCTAGTTTTATCAAATAAAAGGTTAATCCTTATATCACTTATATTTATCTTTTTTTGGTCCACCAATGTTCCAAAAATATAGCCATAAAGATTAGTGATGGTATAATTAATTGGTTGAATAAATGATTCAATGACTCAAACATAAAGACACATTTGTTTCATTCCTGAATTAATCAGCTTGTTTGAATGAATTGGTTGAATAAATGACTCACTCTTAAAGACAATCACTTTTGGTGCAACATGTTAACTACAGAAAAAGTCACTGAAATCCTCATCACTAATGGATTGCGCATGATTGATAAAAATGATAACATCTATATCTATATGAAATATTAATTATTCATACTGTCAGTTATTCAATACATAATTAATTACAATCTTTGGCTAATGAGCAGCTTACACAGGCCCTAGAGTAATTTATTGTAGAATAAGCATTTCCTATAACTCATCATCTACACATTCATTTGACAGTTGTCAAGGTTCTTTTTAGTTATATGAACCATGACCAACAATAATAATAATAGGGGCACATAAATATAGTTGTATAGTTATCTTTTGTAATCTTTATTTTAACTATACTGCACTTACATATGTTGTTTACCAATAATATATCTTTCTCTTTTTGAGCATATTTTAAATGATGGATGGTTTCGCACTCTGATTATGAAATGAAAGACATTGCTTATTAGGTACAGAACAACCTCTGGTAACGTCTTTCTCAAAAGAAGCATTTATAAGCAGAACAAAAATAGTGCCTAATTATGTATTCCTCAGCAAACTACAGAGACTTTGTTTAACTATGAAAGCATTTCCTAAGACTGCAAGCACAAAGGGGATTTGTGACTAAATGTAATGCTTTTCTATTCCATTCAGTTCTGTTTTAAACTTGCCCACATTTTATATAACCAACATGCAAGTGTTCTTATGTTTTTATGACCCTTTTAACCAAAGGACCGGCCTCTTTAAAGCCAACGACATAGAGCATCAAATAGTGGTTTGGGGGCGTCTGGTAGAGCTTAACGTTTATCTCCCACAATTCAGATATTGGTTACAGTACAGTTCATCCTGTGCTTGCTATGAATTATGAAAAAGACTGAATTATTATGTAACTTACTTTTAAAATGCTGAATTTCCACCTTTGAGAGTTTGCAAAAAGGTTAAATCATTACATTGGTTGTTCGATGAAAATAATTGTGCTACTTTTCTTTCTCTTTTTTCAGAAGACCACTGGTGACTTTGCAGTACATCAGACGGTAAGTATGATCGTATGATGTTATTTTTTTTAATTTATTTTTTTATTAATGCAAAAATAAATCCATCTATCCAATCGAATATGGTTTGCCCATACAAATAATTAACAAAATACAAAACCAGATACCTGCCATTTTATAACCTTGTTTTTCCTACTGCATTTATAAAGAAAGTAAAACTGATGGTGGAAGAGAAGGAAAATTTTAAGGTTCATGCAGTGAGCAGCACATTTTTTTTTGGCAGACAGGAAAATTTTTATCACTGTCAACCCATCATTGTAATGTACTGTTTTTGTTTAGTCATGAAACAATGTTGCATGCAAATAGAAGCATTATTTATTTGCTGATTTTGCTTCACACAGGGAAAATTGTGGTCTCTAAGTACCTTCCCAGGAGTTAAATCAATGCAAAGACATAAGACAAAGAAGCTTACCTCCCCTCTTTCCTAAAAAAATATTTGAAATGCCTTTGTATTAATAAAAATATATAATAAAAATTAGGCGTGGACATAGATATTTTTTTTTTATCTAGATAAATCTAGATTAAAATGTCTCATTTGAATTCTGCCAAAGAATTCAAGCCCTATTCGGATGGGACTAGTTTTGCAGTAACCACACATTAACATGGTTTTGCTATGCTAGCCATTTAGCTTCACCATGGTATTTGTGATTAGACTAATTGTAATCAATCTGAATGACTACAGTAATGCACGAATATAGATCTCTTTGACGTATGTTTTATTATCGCGCAATAAGAGTCTCACGTTAGCGCCGATAACCCACCACTAATAAAAATACACCATAGGCCGGCCACTCCTCATGCCAGTCACACTTAAAGTAACACCTCTTGCAAAATGAGCGTCATGAGTGGCCCACGCTAGAGAAAACAATAGCAGCCTGTGTCTGATAACAGATAGAGAGGAAGTGTAAATAAACCTCACTGTGCATGAAATCAATGGAGTCCAATGCTTTTTCTAAGTCCTGCTAATGCACTCAGCCTCATAAAGGATCTTTATTAGGTCCGCACTGGGGTGCTTTGTCAGGTTTTGATAATGTCTTGGGGACACTGATGACTGTTATATCTCAGCTGGTAAAGAGCAGGGCTCAGATGAAAAAATGAAATGGAAAATTTGTGGCTGTCTGGAAAGACAAATTATAGAGGCTGGTTACTTCATAGACTAGGTTCACACAAAGTACAAGATTTTTGAAGTCAAAAGCTTCAAAAGCTTGTTTCCACCACTGTATGGGGGGAAAAAAAATCAGAATTCAGAGATTTGAACTCGGGATATAAAAATATAAAAATTAAAATAACGTGTTTTATTTAAAAAAAAAGAAAAAAGGAAATACTGTAAATTGTAAGATATTTCATTCTACATTGTAAGATTAAAAATGTATTTATTCTGTGGCACAAACAAAAAAACTGATTTGTGAGATTTAAACTGAATTTTGGGGGAAAAAAATATAATTCCGAGATGTAACCTCAGAATCGCAAGAAAGTAAGAATTCTTTTTTTAAAATCATGCAAATCTGAATGCGAATAAAACTTTTATGATTCTTTGATTGATAGAAAATTTTAACTGTTTAAATCTTTGCAGTCACTTTTGGTCAATTTGAACTGTTTGTTTTTTGCTTAAGAAAATTTTTAATTCCTTGTTGGCACAAAATAAAACTTAGTTTTCAGACTTAACCAATAATTTTTCTATTTAAATGTTTAGGAATCTCTTAAAACAAATAAGATGTGACAATGAAGGTTATATAAACCGTATTTAGCTCCAGAGACAGACACTGTATTCTGCTTTGGTGTGAATATAGCTACACACACTACTAGACCTTCTCCCTCCAATATGAGAATGGATGGATTCAGGGTCTGGAGTTCAATTCACAGAAAGGCTTTTGTAGTTAAAAGGCCAGCCCGTTATAGTACAGCATGGCATTTTTAAAAAGCATTTGGCAGAAAGTGGATTAAGTTATTGATTTGTGGAAAATGTCACAGCATAAATATTTGCGTTTTAATGCAGTACAGTGCAATCAGTGTTGACTTTTCTCAATGAGTTTTTCATTTCAGCACTACAGCTGGAGCGAGCGGAAACTGTTGCCACAATTCATGCGCTTCTCAAATAAGGGCTTCTGTGTTTAGCATTGCTGAATGATTAGCATGCAAAATGAAATGAATTGCTTTCATTGATTGAGTTTCACACTGTTATTAACAGCAATGAAGACAGACAAGAGGCCATGGATGACTTGGCTCTTTTTTGTAGAAAGCATTGACGTTAAAACATATATCTCATGGGATCTCACTTAACCTTTCTGTTTCACAGTTTAAACGTGATAAATGACTACATTAAATGAAAGTGAAACATTTTATTATCCTTGACAGCTGTGGAGTACCTTGGGTTTCAGGCCTTTTCTTTTATGTGGAATTTGCCGGTTAAAGGACAATTGTTCATTGCCTGATGTTATGTGTTGCAGATTATTTTATTTTTTAAATTAATAGCACAAATTACCATCTTTGAAACTTACTTTACTTTTAAACTAGGTCATCTATTGCAGAATGCATGAGGTATACCTTCTGTTATATTATATATATTTTTTTTTTATTTTTTATTTTTTGCACACAGTGTGACTTTTTTTCTTGATGCCAGTCCTCAGAGATCCTTTGTAGGAAGTTTAGAGGCCATTATGTCACCAGGACAAAAGGGGAAAGATGCCATTTTAATTAAAGTTGGCAGATTTACCATCCACATAGGGTTTAAAACATTGCCCGTCTGTGCAGATCGAGGCCGAAGTACCAGCGATAAAAATGATTTATGCTAGCCAGGGCAGTGGAGAGATTTCTCTAAGGAATTGGTGGTGGAATTAGCACAGGCATTGGAAGGCTGTACTGTAATGAGGAGGAATGACATTAGATTCATACCCTTTAAAAACGAATGTAGTCTGGACAAACAATCAGTTACTCTACCTGAACATGGGTCCAACTCCTGCCTTGAGACTTCTCATCCTGGGATTAGGAGAAAAAAAGCTAGTACATGTAGATCAATTAATTAATAAAATAATAATTTAATTAGCTCACATAACAGGATAAACACATGGAGAAAATATATATTTCAATACTTTCTCTTATATCCTTAGGTAATTATACTGTATATAAAATGTGGGAATCTTTGCGATCGCACACAGTGTGACTGATGTCACAGTCAGTGTTATGTTCAGTGTGTGTCTCTTCTCATTGTGGGGTGGAGTAACCCTTTAAGACAGTCACTTGTTTCTTTACTTTACTTTTGTTTTTAAGCATATAGTTTAAATGGATGATTTAATAAGATATTTAGTTTCTAAAGGAACACACATTTTTAATGAAATGGTTGAATAAATAATTCAAATGACTCTCCAATAAAAATAGTCACTTGGTGTAAGGATGTAACTTGCAGAAAGAGTCTCTTGCAAAATCCCTACTAAATATGCATTATGTTTGATACTGGAATATAAACTTATGTTGCAACATATGATGAATTCAACTGACAGTCCTAAAATAGATACTATAGGAATAGCAATATTTAAGAACCTCTGTTCCACAGTACACAGTACCAGTGCTCAATAAAATTATAATTCCAGTTCCAAGATATACTGTTGCAAATTAAATAAAACATGTCTTCATCTAGTACAGATCATTAATTTTGTGGCTGCAGGATCTGCAGCTCTCTGTTATATTAGAAAGACAGCCTAAATCCCTTAATTATAATCCTGATCTTCCAGTTGCTCATCCTAAATTAGTATGATTTCAGCCAAAAAGAAAATCAGTGCAAAAAGAATCCAAAACACTTTGACTGGTTCCCTTAAGCTCACATCTCTGCATGTTTGCAGAGAAAGAGTACCAAGAAAAAATGAGAGCCTGCTTTGTTGATATTACCACTTTGACCTCAGTATAGTTAAGAGTCAAAGACTAGCTCTCATAGCGCTCAGCTGTTGGTAATGGTCTCAAAAGCTTCGTTTCTTTACTTAGGCAGCCAGTTTTGAGGAAGAAAGGCAAATGTTTAAAGCATTTATGTATGTAAAGGGTCTGCAAAGACTCCAGGCACCAGATGCTGGAGACATGAAAGCGGGATCTTCAAAAACATTACACTCCCTTTGTTTCCCCACCTCAAACAGCTCATTCTGCTGAGAGTCCCTCTTTCCCATGAAACAAAGCTGAATTGATTCTGTGAAAAGATAATCATATTATTCCTCTCCCCCATGGAGAGACAAGGCCATTGCATCTCTGGTGTGGTGTTGTCTGTCAGCACTGGAATTTTTAATTAGCACCTGGAAGCTCATATTTTATGCCTCCCCATGGCACATTTGAGAGGAGGCCATTCGAAAACTGTTCATGTAACCATTTGGAGCATCAATACTGTCTCCACACGAGCAAGTGTTGGGAGGATGCAAAGGGAGAGATGGAAAAACATTGATGTATTTGTGAATAGAGGTGGGCAGTGTGTTACTAGGTTAACAATGGTAAGCACTTCACATTTACATATTCAGCCTCAGCAGTGTATTATGAATCATGGGGATTTTCTGGAAGATATTTTCTCTGTAGTATTTTAACAATCAGCAGTGGTTTTAAACTGGTGGGAAAATAATAGGGCTGCCCCCTAATAGTCGACTAACTTTTATCTTAAATCAACTTTACATAGCTTCTCGATCGGATGTTAACCTACAGAAATGTGCGGTTTAAGTGTGTGCATGAAGTGTGAAAGCTAAACGGTAATGTGCTTAAAGATGGAGGCAATGGTGTGCTCACTTTCCATCTCTGCAGCTATACCAGCATATTAATATTATTTTGAAGTCATAACATGATATTCTTAAAGTGTGCTAAAAATTATACTTAATTAATCAAAACTCTATAAAATATGTGTGAAAAGGAAAAAGGTGTCAGAGTTTTTTTACTGCTTCTAGTGTGCATTTCTTTTAGAAATTGCAGTGATATGGTACGTATTTCGTGTCGCGCTAAAAAGTGCACCAAGGTACGTTTATGCCATGAGAACAGGTAGTTTTTGGTTATACAAATGAGAATAATACATCTTCCAAATCTGGAAGGAATTTGTTTAATTGTGTGTACTCACAGTAAGAACAAAACATTGCGCTTTTGTAAAATAATGAAAGCAAACCGGATGCGATTGGTACCATTTCGGTATCTGTGAACTTGAGCGCGAAACTCTCAAACCCTGTTTATGTTAGCTTTACAGATATGAAAATATCTATCATGTAAGTTAGCAAGCTTTCTTGGCTCGCATTTCATGTCTCGCTTCTGGGATTTCTAATTTTGGTTTTAATCTTACTTCTACGTGTTAGG
>JAUYWG010000032.1:13391082-13405643 GCA_034779775.1 Enteromius afrohamiltoni
GGGGTCACTCACTCCACCCTGAAGGTTTACGTGGCAGCTATATCGGCCTACCACTCCTCTCTTGGTGGACATACAGTTGGGAAAGAACCCTTGGTCATACGCTTTCTCTGCGGTGTGCTACGGTTAAGGCCTCCAGTACGGTATATATTATTGTGATTGCAGTGTTTGCCAGCAACTGAGAACTGCTGATACCGGCGTATACTAGAAAAGTGCTATCAGTTCAAAAAGAACTCAATCTCACTGACACAGCACAGGGAGTCACAGCATTCTCATATGGACCAAATAAACACTGCATTTTGAGGTGGACAACACATTTTCTTTGTTTGTTCCCCCTCTTGTATTGATGCATTAACTTTTGCATTAGATTCTGTGAATTCTGTGAGAAAAGAGTTGGAAAGAATCAATGGATTAGTTATATTTATATTTGAATTTAAATGTAGAAAAATATGCTGTATGCTGTGAAATAGCTATATTTAATTTATATATTTATGGAGGATTATTAACCCTGAATATGACAACATATTTTGCTATTTATTTTAATAATGTGTATTCTGGAAAGTGGGCCAAAGTGTTGGAATAGCATTAGGTAAATATGAATATTTCATGGCAAAACACTCTCTGACCAGCCACAGAGGCATTTGCTGCTCCTTGTTAGCAAAGTCATTAAAACTCACAAAAGACATAAAAAACAATGCTAATTAACTCTTATCACTGTCCTTCTGGTGCACTTCCTTAAAAAGAAAAAAATATGAAAAAGCTAAAAATTCAAGCCAGTCTTTCATCACTGGCTTCATTAATAATGAACACATTTAAAAAAATTAAACTGAAAATTCTGCAGTTGCTCAGCCATCGTTTTCTGTTGTTTAGACAAACATTTCGCCTGAGGATTCTTCGAGGTAATAACATACTTGTTTGAAATAGAAAATCATTGATCCCAGCTCTTTTTTCCCCAGCTAGTGCCATCCACTAATATTGGCACCATTGTTAAATATGAGCAAAGGTGGCTGTGAAAATAAATCTGCATTGTTAGATCTGTAGTTCAAAACATTCACAAACTTCTAACCAACCATTAGCAAATACAAAAACAATTGAAAATGGGGAGGAAAACTCATGATGAAATATAACAAATATGAAATATAACAGCTCTGAGTTTTCTCCTCTAACGCCTTAAGAGTTACGAGTAGAGTAACGCCTGATTAGAGAAAAGAGGCCATTCCTTCATCCAGAATTACTCCAGAACCTTTATGGTGCTTTTCCACTGCATGGTACGACTCGGCTCGGCTCGGCACGTCTCAGTTCGGCTCGGTTTGCGCTTCCACTGCAGTTTAGTACTGCTTTAGATTGGATGGGATTATTCACGTGTCGTTATAGTTGCGCCGCCTCTACTGCCGTGACTTAAAGGCGCCACAAACAAACACACAACAATGGAGCATTTTTCATTCCACGTCGCCCCATCAAGCACTAGCTGGATCCGCTCCTCGGCTATCAACGAGAGGAATGTCTGTACTTCCTAAATAGACCACGAAACAGCCATTTTTGGTTGAAACAAAAAGGTGCGTTTATTCAAACAAAACAGTTGCATCCGATCCTTCGCTGGCTGTGCTGATTTACATCTAGCGGGTCTGTTGTGTCTCATGTGGCAAGTTCAGTGATGCAGTAATGACGATTTTTCTCTGGCTAATCAGTGACCAGCAGAGTTTACACATCATGTTTTGGTAACGGTACGGCTCACTTGGAACCTCGACTGAGGTGAAACTAAAAAAGGACCAGGTACCAGGTACTGTTCCCAGTAGAACCCCCCCCCCCCAAAAGTGAGTTGTTCTGAACCGTACCGTACCGTACTATGCAGTGGAAAAGCGCCATTAGATTACCAGCTCTATGTTGGTTCTTCTCTTTAGTTCACCTCACTCACCCTGAGACTATTTTATACAATTCTTCAGTCAAACTCTTCTCCTTGCTGTGCATTAGGATTATAGAGACACACATTCTCTTCCAGGCAGTTTCCTAACATTGTATGTTGATTGGAAATTCTTAATTATTTCCCTGATGGTGGAAATGGACATTTTCACTGCTCTAGCTCTATTCTATATATAAGTAATTTCACTAATTTGTGAAGCTCAGTTATCTTTTGCAGCATATAATACATATATTATTTTATTTTCTCATTGAATTGATAAGGTATTTTGCACTTTTTTCCCCCTCCTATATACATGAATATGAATGGGAATATACTTCTGAGATATTTTACTCATAAAAAATCTAGGTGTGCCAATACTTGTACAAGTATTGGAGAAAACCATTTATTTCACAATGAGATTTTCTCCCCAATTGTTTTACTTCAATGATATGTTGGAATTTAATAAATTTTTTCGAACAAAAAATCAAAAAGATAAACAATGCAGATTTATTTTCACAGCCACCTTTGCTCAGATTTACCAAGGGTGGCACTATTAGTGGAGGGCACTGTATATGATGCCACTTAGTTGCCTTTTTATAAGCTAATATAAAAACAAGCTACTGTGTATACCAAAATAAAGTATACCCCTCTTCTACACTGAACAGCAAGTGTTTGTTTACGAATGCAAATAGCTAAACTTGATGGCAAGGCTATTTTCTCCCTTCCTCTGGCACAATACTTCTATACTTAGTGAAAAAGCATCTTCCTTCTTTTAGAGAATATAGCTGCTGCCTTAATAAATATGACTAATTTATTGTGGCCGAACAACATACTCTTTTGCCTTTCTGCATATCAGCTTTTAATACAGCAAATGGGAAAATAACTTTAAAGCTGGCTCAGTAATCATAAATTAAATAATGGCTTTAAAGGTATCTAATCTGTCAAAAAACCGAAAGGTTCACTGTAATACACTGTCAGTCTCAGTTGGCTTGTTACTATGCATTGAGAGAGTGCAACTTTTCAGCAGTTCAATCTTACGAATGGCTTCCCAATGTCACAAGTAATGGACCTTTACAGCTGAGCATGCTTACATATTTGTCTCAGATCTGCCAAGTAGCCTTACGATAACAGATTGAACAGGTACCTGCTTTTAGCGTTCGGCGGAGCATTCTGTGCCTCGAGGCACTGACTTATATCCATGTCCTTGATAGAGCTTGATAGGCATTGACAGGTGAGTGTAAACCCAGCGCTGCCCTGCCTACCTGTGACTGATGTTGAGCATTTAATGTGCATCAGCGCTTTCAGATCTTATTACAGAGCCTAAGCTTGTATGTACCTGTTCGGGAAAAGCCTTGAGTCTGCTCACACTTTCTCCACTTTTTCCTCATAATCTCATTGAGATCTGTCAACTAATTGGCCATTATGTTTTCAACCCTCAGTGAGCATGATGCATAGGCGGCAGTGGAAAATCTGACTCGGGTTCACTTTAAATCTGGTTGAGCTAACGCCGTTAGTGTAGATGGGAAAAGGGCTTATCCTTGAGAGCGTTTATGCAATGGCATTTTGTGGGGATGTTTAGAAAGCATAAGCGGTAAGAGGCGATATGCATCATCTCTTTACCTCTGGTCATTCGGTTGCGGTAAAATTGACAATTTGTATTTTTTCTTTGGTTTAACACGTCAGATCAAGCGAGGAGAAAGGGTGACAATTTTCAATTACATTGTGCTCTGCAAATTTTTGAAATGTGCAGGTATCTGCAAGAACTCCGATTATCTATTTTCTATGGTAGATTTGGGATGTCGCATTGCAAAACTTTACCATTACCATGGTGGCACTGACAAATTTAGTATTATTTGAACTGCTACTCTAACCAAGAAATAACAGAGCTAGGAAATGTTCTAAACAGTATTGTTTCCATTACCTTAACTACCCTATTAATCAGCTAGAAGAAAATGAAACAGTCGGAAGTTGTTGGTACCACATTTAAGGATTCAAGAGAATGAGAGTGAGAATGTGCTTAAAATAGGGAGTAAATGTCCTTGAATATTTAGAGGCCAAGATTCATACAAGCTCCCACTGTATTTATTAGTTTACTTCTAATATTTCAGGAAAGCCTGTTTTACTAGTACTTCGAAAATCATTCAGGTCTGGTCTCTAAGTGCAAGCATACATATTAAAACACATACACCACAGGAGGTAAATAGAGTGAGAATTTCTGCTTATTTGCTTTCTTTTGTCCAGTGTGAATTTCCTGTTTGGATGCTTGAAAATCGCTGTTGCTGAGAAGGCCAATGACCAAGCCATTATGGTCCAATTACATTGGAAAGGATTCAATCACTCATTGTGCTAAAATGCTCACCATTATGTTCCAGTAACAAACCTGCAGGAAAGGAACAGAACAAACTTAAAGTGTCCTTGTGAAATGATCGAAGTTCACTGCAAAGGAACTAAGAAAAGTTTTCTTTCTATTCCAGGCACTTTGGCTTAAAGATTCTGAATAATGAAAAGTGTTTCTGTGACTAATAAGGGATTTTCTATGACATTATTATAGCAGACAACCATTTTTAAAGGCTTTCTCTCATTATTTTGACTTCTACTGCAAATCTCAACCTCTTTATGCATGTATTTACGACAGGTAATAATAATCCTGAAATGTGTTTTAAGATCAGTTGCTGGGTGATCTTTATTTGCATTTTTTATTGCCGTGATAGTCCTATATTTTGGTGGGTGGCGTTTTCATAGGCATTTGGGTTAGTGGCCAACCCTCGTACCGAGTTGGGAATGTAGTATTTCACACATGGAAAACAGCCCCCAGTAAAAATGACTTTCGATTACTTTTGACCTTAGCTGCAAATGACTTCCAGCTGGAGTAATCCATTGCTTTAAACATCAACTGTGCCCACGAATTTAGTTGGGCATGACAAAGTATCCTCCTCATTTAAATTTCTAAAAATAGATTAATGTGCTCCTCATACTTTCACGCCAAACCAAGCATGATGGATGATATACCAAAGTAGCAGGCCGTGATACCAGCAACCACTGTGTGCAATGCACACACAAACGCTGGGGTCTTGTAATTTTTTTTTTAGGGTCTGCCTTTGTTACTGCTACTAAACTGTTGCACCCTCTTGTTCTGGCGGGAACAAAGGAGCTGACTAGAATTAATGTGAAGATGCAAATAAAGTCTCATCAGCAGTTCGACATTATTCAGTCTTTAATGAAGAGCTGATGGGAGAGGAGAGCATATTTATGTGACCCACCTCTGTTGGAAGACAGACAGTGTTATCTCACTTAGCTACTCTCTAGTGTTTCAATATCAGATGGTGGTCTGGCAATTAAAAACGCCCCTAAGAAATTATTGCAACCAGAGATAGGTGACCTTGCACATTTTCTGATGCTTTCTAAAAGATAACGTAGGTGGAGAAAAAAACAAAGAGGAAGAAAAAAAAAAAAAAAAAAATAAAGAAGAAGAATCAGATTTTTGAGACTGTGATTCATGCTTAGGGACTGATCAACAGTCTTGCTAGTGGGTCGTAACAAAAGAGCTTGCTTGCTTCTGATATGCAAACAGTATTAGCATAGCAAGATATTAGCACTGCTAAATGCAAATAATAAATGCAACAAAGACTTGAAAATGCTTTACTTATCTATTGTTAAAATCAAAATCCATGCACCCAACAGTTTGCAGTGTTTTGGTGCACATACAGTAAAAGTTGTTTTGTTGATGGTAGCGACTTAAGATGCTTTTGGGTCCCCAATTGATGAAGCACAAATCCCAAGTCATGTTTTCATCTAAATGCTAGAGTGAATGATTATAAATCTCACTCATAACGGCCACATTCCCTTTCAAATTAGTGTTTTGGAGCAGATTGGTTGAATTAATGATTAAAAAACTAAGTCATAAATGTGGCTACTTGTTTTATTCCTAAATAAATCAGTCTGCTTGAACGAATCGAATGAATGAATGATTCAGTGTTTTATTTATAAAAAACTTGTCACCTCCAGCTGGCTTAAGTGTGTAACCTGTGACACTGAAAAAAATCTCCACTAGGCCTACTAATGTAACTTTTTGTACTGTTAAGTTGAGAGGAAGTTCATGTGGTGAGCAGAAGCAGATTGGTCTCCCCTTTATGAACAACCTCTTAAGATCCACTTTCCAACACAAACATGGGCCAATAGATCACAGACCAGAGTGTGAAAGTCCTGAGGCCAGCAGAGACTCTGCCTGTCTGATTTTCTCAAACCAGTCCAACTCCCTGCTGACCAACTAAAGTCAAGTGAAAAATTGAGAACTGTCTATATATATGTTCATACATGATGGACACTTCAAACCAGGATGCCACACTTTTGATGATTTTCTCATCTAGGATGAGATGGTAATTGGTGTGATTGGCTCAGCCTTGCGTGAGCTATATTTGTTCATCCCGCATATGGCAATATCTATAATTTATCATAGAGGACAACATAAAATGAAGGAGCTGATAACCTTATTAATCAACTTATACAACATTAGGTCTTGTGTGATGTATTTGGCATAGGTGCTATTTAATGCACTCACACTCCAAGAAAAACAGGAAGGTATGTGCTGACCATGACCATGATTCAGGGTTGTTTTTCGGGGGGTAGATTTTTGTCTGTCACTTTGACTTTGAGTCTGTGTGTAAAAATCAATTGCTATGCCTATCTCTCCGTCTTTCTCCAAGGAGACAACCTTGTATAAGTACTAAGTCCGAAGACAGCTTGTGACAGTTGTGACAGTTTTTCAAGCTCATTGAGTAACTAGATGTGTGTGTGTGTGCGCTTGTGAAAGTGATGACTGCTGTCAGAAAAAAAATATTTTTATTAGGTTTCTCAGAGGCAATGGACAGATACTTATAATGACTATATAACTATATATTAACTATATAATGAGAAAGTATGAATTAACACAGGTTTCACATTCACAAATTTGCTATCATTTAGGCTATAGAAGACCTGTAAACTCAACAGTGATTATAAATACATAAACTATGAATATTTCATAACAATATTTTCTTTTGGACAACCTGGTTTTAGAAAAACATGTACCTTTGTGCACCTTTTGTGCAACGTAATTTTTACGTGCCTTACTACACGTTTCGCTGCAGTTTCAAAGAGAAATGAGTGGCACTAAAACAGATTCAATATGTGCACCCTGACACATTTATTAAGTTGATATAGGTATGTATTGCGGCAGTTCAGAATTGTAGTGAAATGATACTGAGTTTATATTCTTTCATGCTGGAAATATGCCCTACACCAAATACAACCCTTCCCGATCGTGTTAACAAACGCAAAACTGATATAAAAAGGCATTTATTGATACAACCATGCCATTTCAATTTCCTGTTTTGTTGAACTGTAGTTACATGGGTTTCAAACCAGTGCCTCTTGCCTCTTAAGTACGTCTTCATATTCCGTGAGCTACTAAACAAAACTCCCATCTAAAACCCAAATACGATGATGGATATGTTTGGTGCTAAAAGTTAAAAAGTTAAAAAGTCAGAATTCTGAGATATAACGTTGCATTTGTAACTTTATTTCTCGCAATTGTTTTTTAATAACTCGCAATTCTGACTTTACATCATGCAAAGCAGTCAGAATTGTGAGATACATAGTCGCAATAACCTTTTTTTTTTTTTCAGTAGCGGAAACGGGCTTCCATAAGTGTGAACTATTCATAATAGTATAGCAGGAAGAATTATTAATTAATAATCCATCAGTTTGATCAAACTGAACTAATTCCCTATTGAATCAGAAGAGTGAACTGTTTAATTTGAATCGATCTGATGTTTAAATACTATGTTTAGGAGAAAGAACCATTTAGAAAGAACTCAATTCTTTCTAAAAAAAAAACTTACAATTTGTGTAACAATTTTTACAATATATTGTTTCAGTAAAGCTTTAAAAAAACAGATTTTTAGAATGTTACAATCAGGAAAGGATTTTTTTATCTGCAGAGTCCATATGGTAGTAGGCTACCTAATGTGGCTAGCAAACAAAACATTTATTCATTTTCTCACTCAAACCAAATCAAGAGATTTTTTTAGGAGATTCTTGAGCTTTCTGGCTTGTGAAGCAGCAAATGCAATACAATTCATCTGAATACTTTACTGTACAACGGAAAAAAGTGCTTTAAAAAAAGATGCTTTAGTTAGAAACTCCTCAGCACTGTGGAGAGCACACCGTAAAAGGATAGCGATTGTCCTTACTCTTAGAAGTTAGAAGTTATACACTCTTCTTCTCATGTTTGAGTCTTTGAAGTGGAACTACAGGGGACTTAGAGACCTAATGCCAGAACCTTACAGTCTAACCAAAGAACACTGGGTTGCTATCCCTCGTTTTCCGGCTCTTATAAAGCCCAACTCTAAAATCTGTTTTCATTCAGTCAGACCCCAAAGAGCTCTGGGGAGTTGCTTTCCAAAAGCTCCATCACAAAATGCTATAAAAATGCTTTGCACAACCAGAAACCAAAGTCAAAAGAGACTGAAAAGAGAAAGACATGAAGACAGAAAGGAGAGCACTGAAAGGCAGAGGTTGTGGAGAAGTGAGCAGGAGAAGAGTTCACGGAGGGCAGAAAGACTGAGAGGAAAGGTTGCTGTGTCAGTACAAATCTGGCATCCCATTGCTGCTCTATGCACTTTACAAGAGCACAGAGCAGTTCAATTGATCGTTTCATAGTTTTTAATTAGCATTCACCAAAGTGCCTGGTAGTCCTGAGGCCATGTACATCCAATGTTCTGAGGCAGGGCAGGACTTAGGATTTGTGCAACTATCATGGTAAACAAGATTATTTGTGCTTGGCTTTCCTCTTTGCTGCCCACATTGATAGTATCTGTGTGCATCAACGGTTTCCTCAGGCCATGTTTACAGCAAATGTAGCTCTGTTTTTTGTTTTTTTTTACAGCCTGTCTATATTAATGAGCAGAATATATGTAGTAGAAACTCTCAAATATGTACCTGATTCCCTGATTCTCTTTTTTAGCATAAAATAAAACATCACACATTTCAAAGGCCAAAATAAAACTGGTCCTGTTTTAACTTGACTTTTTTAATCTCAGAATGAAGTTATAGTTCACCTCTCTAAAGACCATCCAAATGCAATAACAGCTCAAAAGAGATTGACTGAAGATTATCGGTGTCGATTTTCTCACGGTTTCTCTTGCTTTGTACCGAACTGATGGAAATCTGTCTGTTTTTGTTTTTGCTCGCATTTTCCTTTCTCTGTAAGTTTCTGTGGGGATTTTAGGAGTTGCTCTCCTTGCATATTCTGTTGGTCAAAAATCTCTTTACACATACACTCAAGTACTGTGTGAGTGACATAATGCCACGTTTTGATTCATATCAATATTTCTGATTGATAATAATTGATAAGATCTATTATTCAGCTGCAAGGCCATCAATCTGCACAATGATCCTATATATTTATTTTTTGGAATTTAATTTAATTTTAAATCTTCTCCCAGGTGTATAGAAGAGCTTGGAGCTTCTCAGATTTGTTGCATTATCAATAATGTTCTTGGAATATATATTTTACTCAAAAATTCAAATGTAGGCCGCTCTTTAGAACTTGCCTTTATAAAATACAGCATCTAAATGTTTACTCTGAGAACAAACAGAATGTCTAGACTGTCTTTGCGAAAAATTATTTTATAAGAATTAAAAACAGACTAATAACAGCCTACACATGTGACCAGATCAAATACAATGTTGGATTTTACCATTTAAAGTTGATTGTACAATACACAATTAAGTTGAATGAACTAAATAATATATGTAAATAATAATGTTTTGTACCAATATGTTGAGAACATCATTAAAATCTTGCCAGAATATTAATTAGTGTTCCCCATTGGCTGGGTTAGTGGTCAGCACTACCATGCTGGAATAAACTACTGATTTTAAATAAATTTGTAGAATTGTAAATGTATGTTAGCTTACAACACGAAACAAACAATCCATTACAATATACGTCTTTCCAGATGAAATTATTCACTACATTGCTAAATAATTCACAGGAAACATATTATATATGTGCGTACCATTTTATGTAGAACTTAATCTAAATTATAAATTGCCTGCAAGATAACAAATCCTGTGCCTGATAGACTCTGCAGAGTTACACTATTACATTATTATCTTCATTAGCATAAAGGAATGAGTATTAAATTTGGTGTCTGCTGAGTTCTGAGAGATAAAACCGCTCTCCTGCTTTTCTATATTCAGATTCTGTGATGCGTGATGGAAGAGGGTTTCTGACCTCCTTAGACAATAAAGCCGATGTTTGTTAAGCCACGAAGCATAAAAGTGCTTTTAATAAGATACTGCAAACCCCCTGCACATTATTTTCAGACTCCCAGGCCATTTTATCCCCTTTTGATGGAAGCCTTTCCGATGAATGCAACAGAAGAGCAGAATAAGCCTGTGTACTCACAAGGCTTACTCTGTTCTTATGCATTACACTGAATAGTGCACTCTCGTCAGAATACATAGAGCAGGTCAAAACTTTTTTGCTTTCTACTTTTCAGGTTTTAAGTTTAAAACCATTTTGGCTTTCTTTGATGTCATAGCTTCACCAGGTGAAGGCTGACACTTTGCCTAGTGAAGGGCGCTACTTCAACTCAGTCTCACAATTCAGACAAACGTTAAAGATAAAAGCACTCTGAAAAGATCTCGAGGCCTCAGCAAAAGGGAAAAAAGTAATCCTGCTTCCTAGGATGAAAGCTCTCTTCAACATTGTCTACTTTTCTTCCAAGCTAAAGATAGCAAGTGAAATTTCACTTCAAATGTATATTTACTCACCACATAAATATTATTTGACAGAAACAGAAGGAAATGTGTATGTATGTGTATTTTTGCAGAAAAAAATATTTTATTGTATTGTATTGCTTTGCATTGTTTTTGGATTAGGTGGAATGTGGGAAGTTAGCCATGGATTTGGCAGAAGCCAGTTATTTCTCTTTCAATACGCATCACCATTTTAACAAGGAATTGCCAATTCATGACAAATAAAATTCCTATGATTTGTTGTGTTGACTAGAGAGTGAGGAAGATGAATATTACCCACTGTCTTGCATAGGAAACATATTCCTTATTCATTCTAACTGGTGAATGAAATTCATTATCAGAAGTGTCGATCATAAAAACCCAAGCCATGAAACTAATATTAATTAAAATGTGACAGGTTTTATATCAAAGCTGTGAGGTGTGGCAGAGGGTGCAGATAGAATGCTGATTCTTACATTTTTGCTGCATACCTTTCTAAATTTGATTGTAACAAAAGACATTGTTCGACCTGTTGAATTTGCTGCTCTGATAATTCAATTTCATTCTCATAACTTCATTATTGTTTAATCATTTATATGAAGGCACAAAGGACACGTCCATTAATCATTTCTAACCATTAGACGTACTGACCGAAGTAAAGTAAGTTTGCTGTCCAAACAGAGTAAGGCTAAGGGCACGATTAAATGACATGTCATTTACAAATAGAAAAGAACCATGGCACAACTTAGCTCGAAGATGACTTCTAACATTCAAATCTAACATTTAATTACAAAAGGATTCATAAATCATTGAGCAATGGGGCGCTGAGTCTTCACCCTTTCCGTTAACTTGTTGAGCAAAACAGCATTTTCACTTTAATTCCAAGACAAGTGATTAATCTTAATCTGATTTAATTGGACATCACCATATGCTAATAATTTTTCAGTTCTGAAAACACAATTACAGCAATATGAACATGAGCCATTTTCATTACCATATTTTTACAGTGCAGTATTTAAGCAATTACACTTAAGCAAGAGCCAGTACTAAATTAATCACTAAAAATTAACAAATGTCTTAATTATCTTTTTTTTCGGCTGACTTAATTTAATGTGCACCCATTTTTTAAACTTAATTTTAAAAAGAAATCTTGCAATCCCATAAAATTGTGACATTGTCTTGTAAGTGACCTTGTGAACAAAAAAAAACTAAATTATTCTGCACCACTCAAATACTGCAGAATGATAAAAAAAAGATCATTTAACTTAAAACACTTTCACATGAGGACAGTCAAAGAATTACTTATTTTTTAATCTGCCAAACAGTTATCAGAAAGAGTATTAAATTTTTAAGCTGATCTGTGTGCATTGAGCACAGGCATTGTGTTGCAAATAATAAACATTTATTTTGTCATCAATTCATATATACCACATATGTTGTATATTGTTTGTATTTACTTACTGTTTGTGACTCTTGGCTTCTGCAAAGAGCATTTCTCAAAGCTTCCTTTTCTGCAGAAAGCTAAAAAAAAGTGTGACAACAGTTTACAGTGACAGGTGATAAATGGTTACGGTATGGGAATCCATCTACTGCATCAACACATCGGAAATGGGATCTCCGAAAGATAACAAATTACAATGAGTCTACTGTGATTCACAGAGAACTAGTGCCACGGTGATCCTTCTCTCTGATGCTTCACTGACATAACTTCCAGCACGGGGACTGGACTTGTGGCACTGGACTTCTATCAGGAAACAGTGAGGCCCATGAATCACATGGGACAACTGCACAAAATGTTTACAACACTTGGTCTGTTCAAACAGTGAAGGAAAAGTTAGGAAAAACAGAAGCTTCAGAAGTTTTCTATTGGTCCTTCATGAATTTTTTTAATTTCTTTTTAGGAGAACAAAAATTGAAAAGCTACCGCAAGCAAACTGACCACACTGTTGATTGTTTCACTTCACAGGTTATGAGTAGTGATGGAAAGGTGAGCCAGAAAATGAACACTGACATCTGTTGGAGCTGGAACGCTGTTGGTTCACATTGATTTTTTTGCCGTACCGCTGAATGAATAGAGCCTATTTTGTTTCGAACATGCTCGATTTTATTCATGTATTCGTTTTGTGGATCCATTTTTGTGCCTACACAGCACTATTTTTGTTCAGCCTACCTCCTGCATCTTCTGCTCTCTGGGAAATTATTTACATTTATAAAGTTTGCTTACTTGCTCTTCTCAAATGCTTCAGTGGTTTTACCTCTGAGGAGGAAGGCACAGCAAGCATATGTGTATATTAATATTTATTTAAACATTTTTCATTATTTATTTTTTTTTATTTAAATTAGCCTATACAAATTCTGAACTGTTTGCATAGAGGACTAAATATTCAAATCAGTTCAGACATACTATGTGTCCTCATGGGAAACATTCACTGGGGTCTACTTATTTAGTAGTCTCAATCAATATTCATATGCATATTGGTAGAATTGTGTTATGGGAAGTATGCACTTAATTTACATCTCTCCGGAACAGCATTAAGCTTCAGTCTACCCTAAAGCCATCCCTGTAATGACATCGCGCTACGGTCAGAAAGAAAATTAAATACCATAATCTTTCGCATTTGTTCAACCTCACTGCTGACAAGCGAAGCCAGAAATAAATTGGCTTTATTTTGGTGAACAACATCTCTCCCTAAGGAAGAAAAACAAAGATTATGGCCACACTGATGAGAAAATAGCTTCTGATCAAAACAGAAATGCTCACAGCCTATACAACATTTCAAAAAACAGGTTAGTATTGAGTCATTTATATTTTAGACATTATATTAATAGTTACGCTTGTCAGTCCAATTTGAGTACTTAATAAGGCTAAGTTTACTCACAGTTCGGTCATTTACAGATGGAACAACCACATTCTGTAACCCAACTCACACCTGTAAATTTTCAGGACTCACATCTGCATTCTCAAAACACATGTGAAGAGAACATGACTGGACAAGTTTGTCCTCTCATACACTGCCATAGAGAGCTGATCTCTGTTCGGTGTTCGTTCTTCATCCAAATATAAAAACTGCCGTTGGTTAATGAACTCGCAGTTAAATTGGACTCTTTTCGTGTCAGAAAGTGATATGGCTTTCAGTTTTATGGACGTCACCATCTTTGATATTACTTTGATCACATGACTCACATTGCATGTTTATCAAAGACTATAGAAAACCCAAGACGTGTCACTCGTATAGTTTTGAATTAGGAAAATGCAACTCTTTACATGGATCAATAACAGGAAGCCCGGCCTTTTGAATAAAATAGCCTATCGCTGATTTGTAAAGTCGGCGCATCACCACATCTGCCATTAGAAGTTCTGGTTGCTATAGAAACAGTCAGCATTCTGAGATGTGCGCCTAGGACTGCGCATGAGCACTGACTGATCTTGCCTGAGAAATAAACTTTTTATAATGCTATTTGAGCAAAAGAAACTACATTTATTACACAGTTGTTGCCAGATTTCATTGCTGATTTTAAATATGAAATTTAATTGTAAGCTTAGTGAACAGGTTTGGAGAATTTGATTGTTTCCCCATTCAAATAGATAGGAACTGCACTTGGATGCCCGAGAGGCATTTCAAAGATGGCCACCGAGTGACATGACTTGTCTTAAATAGACTCTGATGTTTATACAGAATTCTAAATACAACTATAAGCTGCTGTGTGAGCAAGCCATTTCAAGACATACATGGTCATTTCTATCATACCACAGTTGTCAAATTTGAAATATTTGTACTTACAAGTTATCTCACCACTCACCACCTTCTGTGATTTCACTGGCCATCTCAATTCTTTTGACACTGGCAACTGAAGCACATCATCCTAGGTTTTTTGGAGA
>JAUYWG010000032.1:13405743-13437738 GCA_034779775.1 Enteromius afrohamiltoni
AAGACATACATGGTCATTTCTATCATACCACAGTTGTCAAATTTGAAATATTTGTACTTACAAGTTATCTCACCACTAAAATGGAACCAGGTCTGCTGGTTTTGATGTCTGGCTTCTCTAAACTGTAAAACCTGCCTTCTGTGATTTCACTGGCCATCTCAATTCTTTTGACACTGGCAACTGAAGCACATCATCCTAGGTTTTTTGGAGAGAGAAAAATCAGAGACATCAATGTCTTTGGTGGTTAGGCCCTACACACTTTCTTTCCTGAATGAAACAGTGTTTTTGTTGAGTGAATGATTCAATGACTCAAAAATACAGCTTGTTTTATTCATAAATGAATCAGTGTATTTGGACAAATCTGTTTAATAATTTTATATACAGTATTTCAAAATATTATGTCATATTTATTGTTTATTAAGATAATTATTTCAAATTCAAGTGTTTTTAATTTTCCCAAAAGGGAATACATGTTGCTTTAGTACATGTTTTTTTTTATGGATGTGTTTTATATGCACAAGTAAATTTATGGATCCCTGCAATTCAGCGATGTTTTTCTTCTTTCTTCCAGGCGCAGATTATCCTTCTGTGTGGTGAGACAGGAAGAGCATCAGCACTGGCACTTAAGGTAAGATAAGACTCAGTATGTGGGAGCAGTTCTAATATATCTCTTACAGTTGTATTTCTTCTATTAACACACACACACACAGAGGTTGGCTTTCCATATTTTATGGTGACTTTCCATAAACATTCTGATTTTTATACTGTACAATGTAGAGAAGGTATTTATGTATTTTTTTTAAATAATTAATTTAATAACTATCGCATTTGCATGTCCAGAGTTGTTTAATGGTCACATCATGATATGCGTCTGAACAAATAAAGTATCTTTAAGTATCGGGAAACCTTGACATAACACACTGTTAAATGCAATTTTTATACTTAATAAAACAATTGTAATATATTTTTCTTATTCTTTGTATTTTTGTACCTTTATGGTTCAAGATTATGGGTAAGACTTTAGAATAGGGAACTCTTCTTCACTATTAACTATGACCTTTCCCTCAAAATTTGCTGCTTATTATAAGTAAGTTAGTTAAGGTTTAGTGTTAGCAGATTATCCTATTTAAATCAATGTTATAAACAACCTAGGTCAAAAGTAATCTAAAAGTATTACATTACATTACCTATTAATGCAAAGTATTTAGTTACTAACTACAATTTTTGTCATGTCAAATAACAATAACAGAATACAATTCCTAAGTAATTTATGCATCTCTTCCCATATCAAAAGGAACACCAAGCCGCACACACACACACACACACACTTATAAAACGTTTTTTTTTTGGACTGGACTATGTGTTGTCTCAAGAAAGAAGGAACAACAGCCTTTCTCTTGCTAATTAAATGTACTTTTTTCATCTTTGGTGGACAATGAGCTCATTATCACACATTGCAAGCGTGGTTGAGTCCAGGGTTACTGAGGACTCAGCAGTTGCTTTTGTGTACTGCAGGCATGAGTGGGACTTACCACCTGATTGAAATGTTCAGGGAGATGCCACGGTTTGTTTCTTACAATGGTAAATGAGGATTTCGGTATGTGTCTCAGTGACTAGGTCCCTTGAGGGGGAGGCAACTTGGTATTTTTAACATCTTAATGAAACTCTGAGAGGGCTCCTAATTGCAGCTCGAGTGGGTAGGGGAGAATAGAGGTGAAGTGACAGCGATGGAAGCCTTTGATCTGAGAACTCTAATCAATGGGGATTAGTGTCCTTTAGCTCTTTGCTGCGCCGTGTCTTTGACAGCCCCATGACTCTCATATTAATGAGCCATTAGCATGGCTTGAATTAAGAGAGATACCGGTTCACAGATCTCTGTGGATAAGAGCGCACTTTAGGGTGACACTGATAACTCGATCATGCTGCCTATGGTTGTTGATCAGTTAGTCAGTTTGAGTCATCTAAGAATGGCTTCTTTAATCTATAACAAGAGCAAAATGAAGGATGGCAGGCGTATGTTGATTTAATTACGCTGATCGGAACACAAAGATATATAATCAACTTCCATCGCACCTGTCAATGGATGCCCTCAGCCCTACTAATGCACTTGTTATAGAATGTTCAGTCAAAAGTAACATTCCCATAATGTTTGGGAAGAAAGTTTGAATATAAACTGAACATCAGGCTTGATCATTCTATATTTCTTATGCAAGAGATCTTGCAATAAGATGTTTTGAATCATTTCAATTTGCTCAAAAATAAAAAATGTAATTATTAAACAAGTGTCTCGCTGAATTCCAAAGCATACTATTTACCATACATTTTTGTGGCATAAGTGTTTTTTTTTTTATTATTATTATTTTGCTAGATTTTTTTTTTTGCCCCTGCATCCTGCTTTTATAGCAGAGTATAACAGAGTATATCATTGACCTCTTAACTGTACCTTTATGTTATTAATCAGGTCCTGGAGGAGATATTTTCAAGTGTTTACCATTTCTCCGATAATATAAATGTGATATAATCTATCCATTTTCATATTGATGTCTTGAAAAGTAAGAACTGACAGTGGATACTCGAGGGCTTTGTAATGTTATTCACACAGGTATGTTTTGAGTTCAGGGGAAGATCGAAATCCAGCGACCTGAGAAAGACAGCAGCAAGATCCCTGATCAATCTGAACCCAAGCTACTCAATAATGAATGTGTGGGAGTCATATAATCTGAAATGCATGTCCGATTCTACCCTCTAATCCATCAGCCTCTCAATATCTGTCAAGATCAGGTACACCATCCGGGACAGTTCTGTCTTTTTCCTTATGCTTGATGTTATATCTAAAGCCTTATCACTTCTGACAGCTTACACAACCACAGCTACATACAAAGACTGTTTATATGTTAGAGATATCAAAGGCTTAAGTTTGTTTGGCAGCGTTGAGAACAAAAAGTATGTGAATATTTGGACCGTCACTGAGCCATTCAATTTTTAAAAGGATGCGTATATCCCAAATGGGCTTCTCTGGCATCCACAATCTTACTTTATCAAGGATCTATGCCCTCACCAATGTCTAATATAATAACAATATCTCATATTCTCACCAAGGCTATGTTTATTTGTCAATATTTATTTATAAATATTGTGAAATGGTGTAGCAGTAAAAAGTATTTTGAACACAGAACTTTATCTGCTGACGGCAGCTTTCAGCTGCTGCTGTGGGTCAATAAACACAGTGGAGTTGCTCTCAGTTGCGGAGCGCAGTCTCGCGTCATATCCACAGCGCTGCTTGATGGATGTATAAAATATAATAATAATAAGGAGAAGCCTAAAACAGGCCCGAGGCCCGGCCCGCATCTGAACTTTGACGTGAAAATTAGCCCGAAGCTCAGCCCGAGGGGCATACAAAAGTCGGGGCCCATCTTAAATACAAGGCTCTAGTCACTTCTTATTTAAAAATTATGAGTAAAGGCAAGGGGAGAGCCAGGGGCGGACTTACCCATTAGGCAAAGGTAGGCGACTGCCTTGGGCCCCCAAAAGCCAAAGGGACCCCAAAATGCTTTTCACGAGATGTGCATTAAGCATGGTTACAGTGTTTATTACCACAACGTCTGCGTGTCCGAGTTGAACGTGCTTCTTGTGTATCCTGTTTGTAGCAAACGAAAATATTCTGCATTTAAAGCTGACTGCCGCACGAGCACGAGGTTTCTTGATCTTTCCTGATCTTTCCCGCTTTGCACCTCTCTCTGCGTCTGCTCCGTTCAGCAATAAAACTTTAAGATATCCTTGTTTTAGTAAAAGATATGTTGCTTCTCATATGTTGCTTTTCCACCCTTAAAAAACGGACACCTTTGAAAACACTGTTTTAGTAGATCCTGTTTTAGTTTGAAAACTCCAGGGAAGGTTTAGGGCCAGTGTAAACAAGGATGGTTTTTACTCTAAATCACTGTTTAAAATGAACACACTGGTGTAAACAGGGACTAATTTTACATGCAAGCACAGCTGTTGTCAGTATTTTATGTGTAGCCTGTTTGATTTTATCAGAAGACGACTCGATCACTGTTCTGTCACTATTTCATATTCATCCATTCATATGTAAATCAATTGCTATTGCGTTGTCTACAACATGAAAGAATAAAAGTGTCTGCTAAATGAATAAATGTTAATGAAGGAAATAATATGTACCCATAATAATTTGAAAAATGTAGAAACACTGGACATAACTATCATTTCCGTGAGAGGAAAACATACAATATCTACACGCGAAGAAACTGAGCCCACAAGCTCATTTCAAACCTTTGCGCGCGCATGATACGTCATCTGCACGCAATTCAAGTACTAATGCACGCGAACATTCCTCATTGCGTAAATACTTTTATTTTTGTCAGTCGTGGGGAGGGACTTGCTGTTTTAGTTGTAATCTCAAATGTCATTGGTTATTCCCCTTTTCCGGAAGTCAGTATTGGATGCCTGTTGTAAGATGATTTATTCACTTGACTTGAGACATTGGACCATATTTATTGTTTCATTAGCTTGTTTGTTTATTTAGTTCTTACTGGTTTTGTTTTTATTTAATGTAATTTAATGTATTGTTCATAGAGCAGATTTTTTTCAGATACTTTATTAATAGACTTTTAAAAGATATAGGTTTATGTAGGCCTATGTACAGTATAAAGCTATATGAATTAATAACAAAATGTTTTATCTTTTGATCTTGTAAATAGATACATCATAATTTTTGAAGGTTTGTTTAGTCCGTGTTCCTATAAAACAGGTTTCACCATGTTTGCATTTGAGTACAATACAGTGTCATAAGAAATATGAAACTTCCTTGGCCAGTGCCTCTTGAAGAAAACATGAACTAGAACATTTCTAGAAATAAAATACAAATGTTTTTTTTTTGTCATTTGTTGCATTGAAGTACACAATCTGCAAATACAAAGGAAAAGAGAAAAATACTTTAGAATTTTCAATAAACAAAACTTTATACATAGGCCTACATACATACGTATACAGTATCTATCTATCTACATATCTATCTATCTATCTATCGAGATCGCGAGGATCGCATTTGGATCTGGCGGACGGGTTGGAGACTGGCTCACCCTATCTCCACCTGTGTTCCCTACATCAAGTGCTCTATAACTTCGGGTTCAGAAGCCTGCACTGCGTTTCTTCCTCCTTTTTGAGTAAGAGCTAGCTGCTGCTGCTGCTATGACACATTTCTTTTTGAGGGGAGAAAAAGCTTGTGCATGAAATATTTTATTGCCAAGCATTTCAGTTAAAGCGATGCTTTATATTGTTGCCAGAAAGTGTCTGGATTTTTCACTGCATTTAATTCTGAGAAATAAAATGTTTAGATTTTTCATTGCATTTAATTTTGAGGAATTAAATAGTGTTTACGATGCCCTCTCTTGCTCCAAGGAGGTTGAGTTGGCAGCAGGGGCTGCTGGGCGGAGTCAGGGAGCATCATTTCTCAAACTCACGTTAAGTGAAGTAAGATGGCCATAGGGTTTTTAGCAGGAGGCGGAGCAGCGTACCGTCATTCTTGTGAGTCCTCGGCTTAAACGTCCTGGCGACTATGGACCAGGACTACTGACGGCCAGCTCCATCTCTCCTCAGTGCCCTCAGGAGATCGATCTGCTAACCCTGCCAGTGTTCCAGAGCACAGCGGTCTTAAGCGGGCGCTGCTTTCAGTCTTTTCTGCCTGAAAATGTAGCGGAGGTGAGAGGCTCGCCTCCTCCTCTGGAGGTCTCTAGAGCAGCTAGATAGGTCATACCCTGTCGGTCCTCTGCTTCCGGGCACCAAATTTAGATTGCCTCTGCCACGATTGGCATGCATTCTGCCCATGCTGGTGGGCCCCAAGCAGGCTCTGGTTATGGAACAAGAAGAAGATACTCTCTTGAGTAAGGAGGCCATCGATGTGGTCCGGGATCTACAGCTTCATAGTACAAAAGAAGGATGGAGGGCTGATGCTCATTTTAGATCTCATGAACCACTCAGTGAAGAAACTGAAGTTCAGGATGCTCATCATCAAACAAGTTGTCTCAAGTCTGAGTACTTTTTTGGCATCTCGTTCCCCATAGTATCTTGTTGACATGGCTCGAGTTCCTGAGGAAAGTCTCAAGGGTAAGTATGTAACCCTAGTTCCTCGAAGGAATGAGACACTGCAACTCGTAACCACAATTCCGGCATCCCTGCCTGCTCTCGCTTCATGACATTGAAGCTGAAGACGGCTGCACTCCACGTGCTTTTATACTTGCTGGCCAATGATGTCATCCACCTACAGTTATCCTCACCCATCCATTAGACTGCTTACACATATTATTCAGAGCTGTCATGCTGGAGGCGTTGCCCATAGCGTCTTGTCGATGTGGCGTCTTGTTCCTTTGAGGAACAAGGGTTCATACGTAACCTTGAGACATTTCTTAGGAGGATGTAGTTATAGTAATGTGCATTTATTTGTCTAACATGTAATATTAAGAAAAATACATCATTTTAGTAAATAGCTTCTTAAGTCGCACTTCATTTATTCATTTTTAAATTAAGTTGTCCCTTTTAAATGTGAATATCTCAGTCCACCACACTATGTTTACTTAAAAACCTCAGCTGTTTGATATACAGTATATCCGAGATCAGATAAATTCTGCCAGATATGGTTTCTGCAGTGAAATTATATAACGTTTTTTTTCTTTTAGATAGTATGAGCAGGGCTGTAAATATGCCATATTGGTTGAAATCTGATAAAAGCAGCATAAAAGAGGGAAAATCACCCCTGAACAAGACAAAGCAGTGTTTCTACATTGGATGTGACAGTGGAAACAAATAATCAGAATACTCAAGCTTACTTTGACCTCTAGGTAATTCATTCTCTTTCTGATACTCCCTGAAATTATCTTGTTTTTGTTGTCTATCTTAGAACAGAGATATTTCTATCTTTTATGAAAGCCCAACAATAACTGTCAGTTTGGGGAGGTAAAGAAATAGACAGTTGTGAGAGAAAAAGATGAAAGGTAAATATTCTTCAGAGAGGGATGGCAGAGAATAGCTCTTTCAGAGCGGGTTGCACTTAAAGGGAAGAAGGTATTATGCTTTTTGTCAAATGTAGCCCCTGATAAATTATTTGATTTACTGATATATAGGAGAGAGAAACATAGGGAGAACGAAGGCAATGATAGTACTATAAACACTCTACTTTAGAGGTAGAAGCTTTGGATGTATCAGAAAAGTCGTGAACAAGTTATATCTTGCAAAACTCACTCTGTACGGTTGCTACATACATAGCAAGAATTTCATTGTACTTAGTGAGGCAATATTTTGAGGTGTAACCCAGAAAAAGCAGAAAACTCCTGCATTTTTTTTTTTGAATAGCTATCATTTAGTGATCATAATGGGCTGTGCAATTGTGCCAGGACTGCCAAAAATCATAATGATGAGTTTGACTCTAACCCAGCCTTTGGCGTAAAAGTGAAATAAAAACACCTGTGCATCATTTTCTAGACAACCAAGAGAAAAAAACTGCCTGGAATGGCAACAGCAGGGTTGAGTGCCATCCAGAATTTAACTGTCTTAAATGTTCCAATCAAGTTCGTGAATATGAAACAAGGAAGCAAGTATGGTGATATGAAAATATGTTTTGAAAGAAAGTACGGATGGATGTAGTGTAATTTTATTTTTTATGTTATATTATGTTTATGCCTTTTATCATTCCAAAATATGACTGTAATAATCAAATATTTTATTGAACTGTTATTTTGTAGATTATGGTAGAGAAACACTTTCCTATAAAATGTACTTAAAATAGACACTTTGTTAGGCTGTTCTGACAGTATGTGTTAGTTCATTTAATTAGTTGAGAAAAATTTATTAATAATTATCCAACCCTCAAGTTCCTTTAAACTTTGTTCTGTAAATTCCTTTTCCTGTTCATCTCTAATTCAACATTCTATGAGTTGTGGCCAATTCCATTCCAGTTTCAAGTCATGAATTGAAAAGCAAGCCAGTTCTTCCATTTTGAATTTTGTCTGACTCTGAATGGTAGTTTTCTTAAACTAGCAGCACTGCATGCTGAGAATAGTGGAGCACTTTATGAGCAATTATTCTGAGGTCTGAGTGGATTGAGGGACTGGATTGACATTTTTGTGCACAGAGAGCTTCTAGAATTTAAATGAAGTCTTTGAACATCTCTTTCTCCCTTTACTTGAAGGATTTGGTCTGATGACATGCATTTTTACCTCCCGGTTTCTCATAAGAGTGGCTAAAAAAACCCTTTAGTCTTCCCTTTTACATTTTGAATTGTGCCAGCATGACAGTACACACTTTTTGAATATTTTTTTTCTATTATGAATCACTCTAAACCCAAGCCAGGTTTAAACTCAACAGTTTCCCACTTTTTTCTGAAATGAAAATGAAAACTCAAGCATAAAATTAAGTCAAACACATTTCTCTATTCACAATTCACTCAAGCAAGAAATTGGCAGGAGTGAACAGAGCAAGGACAAATGGACAGCTGAAAAAAATAAACAGAAACACTTCTTCCATAAACAAAAGCACAGGTGTTTCGTCAAAATACATATACGTATTGTTCATGCTTTAGAACAATAGGGATAGTACTGGATATGATATGGTATGATATTATGTTCTTCAGTAAAAATAATAGTGAATAAAGGGGGAGGGATTCAATGTACAATTTGTGTGTTTAAATTAAAATGGATAGATCCTTAAAAGGACGCAAACATTTAACCTTTGGCCCTTATCTAGTTAATAGCTTATCTATAACTAATAATGTATTTATGACAATATAAATTCAATATGGCCAATGCACAGAAAAAAAGATGAATTAAAAATTATAAATTAAAGTCAATAAAAAAAATGTTTCTTTCAAATTTCAAGTCATGCATCAGATTGTTCAGTAATTACATGGAGTAACACTTGCTTATTTGTAGTAACAGAATAACAAATGCTTATTATTTTAATAATGGAATAACAAAGACTTAAATTCTTGGAGATAGAGTAATAATAATAGTAGACGTCTGACAGCTCTTTTGGTGATAGTAGGAGTATGGCACATTATACTTTCTTTAAACACGATTTCTTGTGTCCCAACATGCTTAAATCCACGTTGCCTTGGGAACTCTGGGAGTGCGAGCGAGAAGGAGACTGTGAAGTAAAACCCGCTGGGTCGCAGGTGCTGGAAATGAACAGTGTCCAATGATCCTGAAAGACAAGGCAATTTGGCAGGCACCGTCGGAATAATGAGAATAGAATGGTAATGTTGCGGGGCTGAGCTCTGTTGCAGGGGCATTTGCGAGCCAGGCCGAGGCCAGCATGCGCGGCGGTCTCCACGTCGAGGTGTTTGCACATTAACCTGCATAAATAGGGGTTACAGAACCCCCACCCATCTGCCTGTGTCTCAGTGAGGCTAACTCTAACCCTGCAAAGTCAAATAGGACGGCTCCATTACAGGCAACACAGACGTCTCTTCATGTCAATCTATCCAGTGCAAGCAAAAGATACTACAGGAAGCAATATGAGAAAAACATGTCGAAGTAAGAACGACAGAGAGAGAAAGAGGTCTTTCTAGAGAGGGATAAAGAGATGGATGAGGCATAGCTGTCTCTTAGGGGAACTGCTCCTCATGTTCTCTCAGACGTGACAAAGCGATGCTAGATTAGACGAACTTGAAATAAAGGAAGAACTCTACTAACCTGCTGCCAGATACACTTCAGCCAGCTGGAAACACTTTGTCAAGTAAGCGAAGAAGTAGACTTAAGACCAGGAAACTGCACTTAAATGGTAGCTTCTAATACTAGAGGTTAGTCTTGATTAAGAATGTCTCTTAATTTAGCACTATTTTAATAGTTCACTTTAGATATTTTACTAACTAAAAGGAACTACATGTCAACTACCAGTCATTAGATTGTTGGTAGAGTGGATATTAGTAGAGATTAGTTTGGTGGTCCCCCATCTGCCACTTCATAAGAATTGCTTAACAGTTGTTAAACAACGAACAATTCAATTGGAACCATAAAACCTTTTTAGGTTCCCAAAAGAACATTTCAGAAAGTAATAACTGTTTTTAATGTGAAGAACATTCTAGTCATCTAAAGATCTTTTTTCCACAAAAAAAACCCTTTTGTCTTGTAGATATTAAATGTTCTTCATGGTAACACCGATACCAATAAAGAACCTCTATTTTTAAGCGTATAGTTAAATAATACAATTAATCTATATCTTGGTGACTTGGTGACTACAATAGTGAGAGTTGCTATGTGTGATAAAGGTCTTGGAGGAATATACTGTATCTACAGTACAATTTAAAAAACTATGTATAACTGGATAACATTTGATTTAATTAACTTGACTTTTACTGACTTTTAGAAAAATAAAAAACACTTTTTTTATGTGCAGACTGCTTAAGTACGTGCCAACAGATAGCAACTGATAAAAAGTCACCCACTTATACAGTTAATTTAAGCAGCAACCATAACAGAGAGAAATTTGGTGAGTGGTCCAGTGTTGATCTGAACACTGTTTCTGCCAGGATCCGACACTGAACACACTTAAAATGAATGTTAAAACACTGACTCTGCTTTGATGCAGGGATGTTTGTGTTTACATCATGTAACCTTGTTCTCATTTTATTGTAAAATAGAATTTTTGTTATTCTGTTATTTTGCTCAGAAAATCAGCAGTCTTCACTCCCGACTTAAACTGTGTCAGGCAGAGATTTTCGCTGTTTCAAAGTTATCTTATCCAGTTTCATCTATTATGGTTTTCTCACTCTTTAGGACCAGTTAGAGACCTGTACTGTAGCTCTTAAGGCAATGGTGCGCAGTAATGTTCTTCGCTATCTTTTCATTATCAACAAGTCTTTTCCAAATGCAATGCGAAGCCAACAAACATTCCCATCTGTTATCTTGGCAAGAGGTTAATGCTTTTGTTGACCTCCTGATGCCCTAACATCATGTGGGCTACATGTCTTTATCACAACTCTGCGGTGCACGTTCTGTTTTTTAAAGTCCCCTGCTTACTCTCTAAACAAATCATGGCTTAAGAACACAACAAGCATTTACTGAACCATAGGAGAACTGTCCTGCAGGACTCAGGAGAATTACCAGTACTCCTTAAAGACATGCGGGCATCCATCAGCTTACTGCTTGAAGATTACAAATACGCGCATTGCAGAGTCATATCACCAGAACATCTGGAAGAGACATAATTATCTGATATCATGTAATACTTTTATTCATTTTAGCCTTGACATTTCAATCTGTGGTGTGTTTGTGTTCTCTGAAGAATGAATGATGAATGGATGATGTGTCTTGCAGGTGAAAATGATTTCAGCACAAGGTTGTTTTTGGTCCAATTTGGCCATTGGTTGGTTGACTGACCATCATGTTCAAAACAAACAAACAAACCAAACAACAACAACAAAAAACAGACCCATGACCTGAAGCAGGTTAGACCAGCTGGTAAATAGTTTGTTGGTTGGTTATTAGCTAATAAACCATCTTAGCTGCTTTTCAGTAAAATAATTTTAAAACTTTTTACTTGTTATATTTCTACAGTTTTATGAGCCAAATGTAACAGTCAGTGAAGAGGAAGAAAGAGATTTGAAATGCTAAAATTATTTTGTCGTCTCAGTGGTATAAAAAACAAGAATATGTCATTTTACCAAAAGAAAATGAACCTCTTTTCTTCAATGAGAATTGTTTTGCATTTTTAATATCTTTCTTTAACTTTGTCAATTTTATGCCTTTTCAAAAATTATAATAATACCATTATGTTTGGCAGCTCCAGCTCTTAGCATAGCTTGCATTTTTCTAAAGGAGGTCAGTGCTGATCATCAGCAACAACAGCTACAGAGCTTTCACAACAAAGCAGATAATGCTGTTTAAATACCAATGAGCATGGGTGATAAAATACAGGATGTTACATCAGCTCTTTTAATGTGAAATTCAGGCAATAATGATGCAATTGTTCTTTTCTTAGTTATAACATCCATTTCCACTGTGTATTCTTCTTTCACATAATTACAGCATCACTTAGATTTATTAGAAACATTTGCAGAACATTTGTAGACCAGTCTTTAAAAAAAAATAACTTGTTTGACTTGCTCTGTAAAATTACATTTTTTGTTAACTATAGGTATATACTGTAAAGCAATTTCAATGTTATATTAAAAAATGTTTTAATTCCATCCAAAAGTTTTTGTTTACATAATATATGTGTGTGCACTGTGTTTATTTATTATGTATGTATAAATACACACACATGTACAAGTTTCTGTATTAAATATATTTATATATGATATAAATTATATGAATACTCTGCCCTCCACTAATATTGGCACCCTTGGTAAATCTAAGCAAAGGTGACTGTGAAAATAAATCTGCATTGTTAACCCTTTTGATGTTTCATTAAAAAAAATCACAAAATTCTAAACAACCATTGAAGTAAAACAATTGAAAATGGGGAGGAAAACTCATGTTTTTCTCCAATACATGTTTCTCCAGTACAGGTGACACCCAATTATTGCTACGTCCTTTTCCCAATATAACAGCAATATAACAGTTTTCTGAAGAGTTTGGAGAACACCTGATTAGAGAAAAGAGACCATTCCTTCATCCAGAATCACTCCAGACCCTTTAGATTACCAGCTCCATGATCTTCTCTTTAGTTCACCTCACTCATTTTCTGCAGGGTTCAGGTTAGAGGACTGGGCCAGCCATGGCAGAAGCTTAATTTTGTGCTTTATGACTAATTCCTGTGTTTATTTTGATGTTTGTGTTTGGATTATTGCCCTAGTGGAAGACCCAGCCATGGCCCATTATAAGATTTCTAACAGAGTCAGTGAATTATTATTGATTTGTTATCTGTTGGTATTTGATATCTTTAGCCACTCAAACTCTACTCCTCGCCATGTATTAGGATAACAGAGACACACATCCTCTTTCAGGCAGTTTCCTGACATTGTATGTTGATTGGAAATTCTTAATTATTTCCCTGATGGTGGAAATTGACATTTTCACTGCTCTAGCTCTATTCTTAAAGCCACTTCACAAATTTGTGAAGCTAAATTATCTTTTGCAGCATATACTGTAAGAAATACATTCTTTCTTGTTTCTCATTGTATTGATTAAGGGAGTTTGGCCTTTGTTTTCTCTCCTATATATATTTCTGTGAAACAGGAAGCCAGGGCTGGATATTTCCATGTTCATAATCACTCTGGAGTGCTCAAAACTGTGAATATGAATGGGAATATACTTCAGCGATATTTTACCAATTGTGTTTAACATGTATTGGAGAAAAACGTTCATTTCACAATGGGATTTTCTCCCCATTTCGATTGTTTTAATTCAATGATAGGTTAGAATTTTTCAATTTTTTTTTATCTAAAGATCAAAGGATAAACAATGCAGATTTATTTACACAGGCACCTTTGCGCAGATTTACCAAGGGTGCCAATATTAGTGGAGGGCGCTGTATACAGTATATACAGTATATATGCATGTAAATACTTTAAAAATATATATTTTTTATTTCATATGCTTTATGTGCGTGTATTAATATATGCATAAAAATTTACACAACATGTAAAAAACATGGGTTTTTTTTATGTTTTTAAAAGACATCTCTTCTTCTCCTATTTTCTTCTCCTATAGAAAAATCCCAGCAAGAAACATGTACTGTTCAAAAGTAAATTAGGAAAATGGGAAAAGTGCACAGTCAAAGGGCCCTGTAGTCTTCCCTGTTGTATTTAATTGAGAGCTCTCCTAATTGAGCCTCTTCGTCATTCAGCGTGATGGTACTCATTCTCTTCAAAGGCTACGGGCTGCTTGGCATTGCCAAGAGCTCCAGTCAAAGAAAAGTTTCCCATCCGCCCATTATAACAGGAGAAACGCAGAGTTGTCTGCATGACCTGGTCTGACTTCTCCTTTGAAGGCGGCATGTATAAAAAAGTAACAATACTTTATGAGAGAAAGAGAGACAGAGAAAGAGAGTGACAGTCTCTTCAGTGCTCTGTAGTCCCGCTATAGTTCTGAAGTCTCTTTAATCTTCTCCATTAGAGAGAACACTAGACCATAGGAAAGACATTTCTCAAAACTTATCACTTCAGGGAAAATGACATGTCTGACTGTCTGATTTGTTGCTCATCCAAAAGAGAGAGAGAAAAAAAGAAAGAAAAAAAGACCCTTTGGTTATCCATGATTTAGTTTATTTGGTTCATCAAAACAGATTCAGAGATATTTAGCATTGCATGACTTGTTGCTAACCAAAGGATGATCTGCAGTGAATGGGTGCCATCAGAATGGGAGTCCAAATGGCTGATAAAAACATTGCCATAATCTACACATCTACAGTTTGTATGATGGATTTATTTCTTACAACAGTATAACTTTGTGCTTTATAAGACATTAACTGATTTACTGTAGTTTTGTGGATTGCAATGCTTTTATTAGTTGTTTGGACGGCACCTATCGATTAGAATCCATTGCTGAGCAAGTGATCTACTGCAAGTTTCTCTAAACCTGGTCTGATGAAGAAACAACTCATCTCCATCTTGGATAGCCTAAGGATGGGAAAAAATCTTTTTGGGTGAAATACTCCTTTAAAAGCTTTGTGATTTCACAACTGGGATTGTTTCGGCTAATATTTGTCAAGTGGACTCTGTTACTGTGCAGATTCACATTTTTTGTTTCATCAGACTACATTTCTCTAGAAGGTATGCGGTCAAAATTGGTTGTGTAATGTCAGACCACTTCTGTGCAAAGTTTGCCACTCATAATACAAGAGGCAGGATGGAGGCAGTATTAACAAGCCACCTGCTCCAGGGTCCAGTGCCACAAATAAAATGAGAGCAACCCGCTTAGACAGGCTCCGACAGATAGAAATAAGATGTCACAATGTGACAGGAGTGTATGACTGCACAAGCCGATAGATAACTATTCTTTTTTTTTCTTTTTTGTGGCATATATTCAGTAGATTTTAGTAATTAATCTGAAAGTGTATTTAGATTGCTAGTTTAAAGTGAAGTGATTACGATTGAAGTGATTTGGATGAATAGATGCTTTGTTCTCTACATATAAATTCCTTTCTATAAGAAATTATAGAGAACTATACTTTTCTATAATTTACTTTAAAGTCTCCTACTTTTATCCAGCTGATTGAGCAGCAACAAAAAGAGTTTCTTCAGTATGGAAGCTATGTCTGCGAGTCCATTAAAAATAGAAAATGTCAGAGAAGATTATCACTCTGACCATAGCCCAAAAGCCCAGGTGTCAGTCTGACTCGGTGATTCATTTTACAGTTTGCTCTTGTCCTGAGTTCTGTTGCTGATAAGGGATTAAGGAAGATTTAAAGAAAATTCCATACATCTCTGCTGAATCAATGAACTGTATCAACAAAATTCCTAGCTGAACTACTCAAATGTTTCTCATGCTTTAAGGACAGCTTCAAGGTTTAATATCTACAATTATCAGAAAGTAATTTCAGCACAAAATGTGAAATTAATAACAGTTCTGCTTGTTTAGGGCAAATGGGAAATGGGGCTAGTGTGAGACGGTTGATAAGTGTCGCAATTGCTCAAAAACATTTGGATTACTCAAGACTGTTCTTGTAAATGATGCTGATTTATGTCACAAAACAAATATTGTTTACCTTTGTTAAAATTGCAAGAATTATTAATGGTACTGAAAACATTAAAATTATTATATTGTTTTTTCTCTGAGGGCTAAAAATCAGCCTAACAGGTATTAAATGTTGCGCTGTGGTCTTTCTTTAATGGCTAGTTCACCCAAAAATAAAAATTAGTTTTCTAACTAATATTTGTATTGTATTTTGAGCTTAATTTCAGTTTATTTTTGAGTTTGACCGGGCCAGTCTCACAGCAACTCGTACAAATTCGTACAAACTCACTCATACTAATTCATGGGGTTTTTGCTAAATTGTACGTATTTTTCAAGTTGGCAATTTGTATTAATTTGTACAAATGACCTACACTTAACCTTGCCCCTAAACCTACCCGTCACTGGGATTAGACAAATCATAAATCATAAAAATCATAAATCAAATCAAGTGAGGTCTTTTGAATTTGTACTAACTAGCATGAATTTTCCACCTCGTATGAATACGTGTCATGTTACAGATGAAAAGTTGCTTGAGAGAAGGCATGCCATGATTGGCTCAATGACCTGTCAATCACATAATGTCTGCCTATCATGTTCTCTTCATTTCTGTGATTGGCTGATTAACCTGTCAGTGCGATAGACTCCTGCCTCTCATGCATGCAATCATACCTAGGATAAATTAAACTTCTCTGGAATACCCGATTGGTCAATGAGTTGTCAGATATTTAATAAAAAGTTACTACATGTTAAATAAACAAATTATAATGTACAAACGCAAAATTGCTTGCCAATTTTTTAAGTATATATTCAGGTTAAAACTAGTAAAAATATTGCTATTGCTAAGATCTGGTGTATTCTTTCCTGGGGCCGGCTGCATAAAAGGTTAAGACTAGTCTTAAAAGTTAGTCAGCTACATTTTTCTTTAAGACTGGTCACAGTTTTTTTTTTTAAATCATTCAAAAAAATAAAACGGATTACTCTTGGTTAACTGCTAGTTGGTCAGACTAGCTTTTAAGACACTGTCTTAACATGAAGGCTAAGTTTATGCAACTGGCCCCTGTTCTTTGGTGCTAAAAGGGTCTCTTTTTGTTTACAGTGCCAATCTGAGGTCTATTTGTGGAGTTGATGATCTCGCCCTAGTGCCCTAGTTGTGATGTGGGGGTGCACAATGGCAATACAAGGTTCAATAATGAGCCTGGCTCTACTGTTATTTGGGATTCAAGCCGTTCCTAACCCCACCAGCAAACTAGTGAGGACCACAAGAGTGAGGCGACAGGTTCCCGAAGGTGGGGGTCCTTCTAACAACCAGACCCAGGCCATGATCTTCAATCATGTATACAACATCAATGTACCTCTAGAGTCACTCTGTTCAGTGGACCTAGACACGGTGCCAGGGACAAACAAAGTTACAGCTGCGAGTGACAAGATGCCGACGGAGTACACAGAAGAGACAGTGGACTCGGACAGCCAGGTGACCTTCACCCATCGCATCAATATCCCAAAGCAGGCCTGTGCTTGTCCTGCGGCTGCTGCCATGGAACAGCTGGCTAACCGTGTAGAGATGCTGGAGAGGGAAGTGTCCTTGCTTCGAACGCAGTGCAGCTCCTGCTACTGCGGAGAGAGCTCTGTTATGGGTAAGTTTTAGATTCTAAGGTGGATACACATTGCTTACATATCCTTCAGTATTATAGCCTATATAAAAAAAAGTTATGTTTCCGAGATCTGACTGGATTTGTTCTTGCAAGCATGCTTATTGTTATGTTATTTTAATTATATAACAGATAAAAAAGAAAAAAGTTGAAAATGTCCAAGGTGTTTAATGATGCCTAGGTGAAAAATACACTGTATGAAATAATTTATAATAATTATAATTAACAATTATATTATATATTTATGTACTTAATAATAATTGTTATGTTATTTGTATTTATTTATTTATTTGATTTGATTTATTTATAAATTTTTTGTTCCTTATTGCACCTACACATGTACAACACACATTTTACTAAAGCTAATAAAATTCTGGAATAATGGCTACAGAAATCAGCTTTTCCATCACAGGCAATTAAATGTTATAATATATTAAAATATATCAATAGATCATAAAATATATATTTTTAAATATCCTATTTCCAATCCCAAACCTTTAAATAGTAGTGAAATAATGTCATTTATCATATGATTTGGATTATATACATACAAAATAGGTAAATAGAGGGTAATAATCAGCAACATTGACAATAAAAAGACAAAATCAATATAGTTGTCTAACCCATAGATCCTTTTTCATCTTATATGAAAGAGTTAATATGTCCTGCTGTAGATAAATATTCATATTTGGATAGCATCAGTGTATTTTATGCAGACTGTGTTTCTAGCTCCCCTTGATGTTTTATAATGGATTAATCAAACTCATCTTCTTTAATCTTGAATCCATTTCAAGTGGCTTTTGGTTCATTGTACCCGGTGGATGAAACAAAAGTGCATCCTTGTCCTTCTGTCGGTTATGTTGTGACTGCAGTGCTAAGTGAAGTAGAGGCTATATTGTGCATTGACCCATAGGGACAACAGAACTGTGGATGGTGGTACTGTTGTGCTTGTTTAACGTCTCAAAGGGGCCCTCGAGTGGATTCACACCTGCAAACCTTGGCTGTGGAGCCCCTCCAGGGCAGCTAAAAACAGCTGAAACACTGCAGTAGTAAAGGGAAAGTCATATTAAGCTATACAAATGAGGTTAGATTGTGAACTAGATTAATTACAGCACTGCTGCTGGAGAGGTCTTCCCCTCAAGCCTTTGATAAGTCCACTGTTTGCTGAATCAAACCAGGCTACATGTGCTGGAGCTAATAAGATTGCAAGATATTGCCTCAGAATTATTATTATTGTTATTTTCTATTTTTCTTTTTTTAAGATTAATTTTACATTTACATTAATTAATTTTTTTATAACACTGTGAGTTCTGTCGTTATTTACTCGCCAACATTTTGTTTCAAATTTATTTGACTTGGTTTCTTGTTAGGAAAATGCAATCATTTTTAAGGATGTGTTTTATAGAGTGTCCAGGATACTGAAAATTAGGGCCAAATGACAGAAAAAAGCCTTATTATTATATAATAATAGGTATTAGAATGTACCTTGGTGTCACATTTCGCTTCCAACTTTTGAGGGAAAATAAAGAAATATTTTACAAAGCAACATATTTGTACTAGACAAGTGTAAAATAATTACGGATAACAAAATGATAAACTGGCCCGAACCTCATGTGGATTTACACAAACTGGGAAAGTTAAGAAGTGTTACATTGTGCCACGCTCTCCCCTATATGTGGCCACATAAATGGGGGGGCACGCAGGGTTTGGCCCAGGCTGTGAGCCACGCACTGGGAGCCAGCTGAACCCTGAGTTCTATCCACGGATAGCACGCCAAACTCGCTTCACCTCCTATTAATTACCAGAAAGTTCAAACTTGTGAAATGGATATAAATCCAGTACTCAATTTCCATGCTTAATATCAAGTTAATATCAGTTAATATCAACTAAATCAACAGATATGCACTGCATTTTATGCTATTTTATTCATCATCAGGTAATTTCAAGAACAAAGACCGCAACAGAGGAGAGTGGAGAGGAGAGCATCAACACTGGACACATATGTTAATCTTTCTGCTTTTAGTAAAGATGATTGAGCTGAGCGCCTGCGACTTATTTTTTTAGGTTAATTTGTGGCATTTTTCATCAGCTTGTTAAGATGCTCTGCTACTCATCACTGGCAATGCGTGACTATAACATCATATAGCTTATAACAAGCTCCGACATGTTTTTAGTCTTTTTGGAGGAGTACAATTTGCATATGTGGTTTTAACCATAGATATACATATTTTCTGCTACCATACTGTCTTAACAATAGGGACCAATTACTGTTCTGTTACACTTTAGGCTAGTTCCTTAACGTTCTGCCTGGAAACAACAAGGTCTGGCTACATTACACTTAGCTATCAAAGTATCTTTTTAATGTTCAGCAGAAGTGAGACATATATACAGGTGAGGGTGAATAACATGAGGGTGAGTAAATGATGACAGATTTTAAATTTTGAGTGAACTATCCATTTAAAATTGATGAATCAGTTGACTTAGGTCACAAAACCTGTTTGAATGATTAATTCATGAGCCAGACTGATTCAGTCACAGTGTTAACAGTTGCCAATTTCTCCATGATGTTAGTGTGAGTAATTGCTGACAGAATTAACTGCAACATATTTCTTTAATCGTAGGTCGCTTGGACTTCATCCCTCAGTGTGGCCATGGCACGTTCAGTATGGAGGTTTGTGGGTGTGTTTGCGAAGAAGGATGGATTGGCAAGAACTGCTCTGAACCCCGCTGCCCAGATGACTGCTCCGGCCAGGGCATTTGCATCGAAGGGGAGTGTGTATGCGACCGTAACTTTGGCGGTGAGAACTGCTCGGAGCCTCGATGTCCAGGTGATTGCTCTGACAGGGGGTTGTGCATTGATGGCGAGTGTGTTTGTGAGGAAGCCTTTGCTGGAGAGGACTGCTCGCTGGGCAGATGTCTGAATGACTGCTCAGATCAAGGAACCTGTGTGAACGGAACCTGCCAGTGCCGACCCGGCTTCCTGGGGGAAGACTGCTCTCTCATCTTCTGTGCTAATAACTGCAGCCAGAAAGGGGTGTGTAAGGATGGTTTCTGTGCCTGTCAAGAGGGATATACAGGAGATGACTGCGCTTCAGGTCAGTGTTCAATGTGTAAAAACACCATTGTAGTTCTTGTTGCCAGAAAACTTGTAGACAGAACTTACAGGTTTCAGACATTTATTCCCTGTAGATTTTAGAGTTATCTCTAGGTCTGTTAAGTTGTAATTTTTTATATATATAATGAATTACATGATGTGCAAATGAAGTAGTCTAATTAATGGCAAATTAATCACACATCAACTTTGGCTGAGAAATTACCCACCAAACGATAAAGTCATTATTATGTTAAATAAGAAATGCATAAAAAAATCCTAGTAAATATTTGAAATACATTTTTCATACTAAGTAAAGTTAAAATCTATTAACCTATTTATTAACAAATGGCTTGAGATGTACTGATATAAAAATTGTAATGAAACTTTATTTGGAGTACTCTTGGTGCACAAATGCATGTTTCTTAGGTATAACTGGTATACTTACTGTAAAGTCTGCTTAAGGCAGCTGTTTTTTCTATTATCCATAAACATACATCTATTGTCTTGTTAAATATTAAATATATTTTCACAGCAATTTATATGGTAATTTAAACTATTACAATCTGTAACTAAATTTTTTGTTGTTCTGTTAAATTTAAAACATTTGTAATGCATTTTAAATCCATTAACAGTATATATTTACTAGTATGTGTAGTTAAAGAAAGCATTTACAGTATTTCTTTGTTCTTTTAACATTATTACAGCTTGCTTTAATATTGTAAATCGTTACCCAAGAAAATGAGTTTGTGCTAGATACTTCAAGTGTTTTGTTTTATATATTGCAAGTTTATATTTAATGTCTGACTAGCTTGTGTTCTTTAAGCATTTAAAATCCATCAAAGAAGATATTAAGCTATAACAAAAGCTAATTTGAGAAAATACGAACATGATTTTTATAGCTCAAAGAGTTTAAGCCATTTGCAGATAAACAAGCCCCTTTATTAAGTGAGGTGCAAGCTCTATATTTTCTTTCCAATATAAATCCTCTCTGGGAAGAGCAGTAACCGATTCCCCAGTTACCGGCACACACGACAGATGCTAAACCCCATGGTAGGCCCCCCGCTCCTGCAGTCATGGCTGTAAAATTGGTGACAACTCACAGCGTAACACCATTCATTTGTCAAAAGTCACATTCACGGGGGAAGATGTGTCATATTAACCAGGCCGAAGCAATTTCTCCATCACGCTTACCCAGGTTCACAGCTAGTTCGTGGAAAAGGCTGGCGAAACCCCACATCGCTGAAGACAGCTGTCATCTCACGAGTGGGAGAGGGAAGGGCAAATCATATTACCAGCCCGGTTCTCTCCCTCTCATTTTCTGCAAGACTGAGTGGAGGCAAAATTGCTTATTTCATTGCAATTAAGAGAAAATAGTGGGGTGTTGTGTGCGAGAGGTGGTGGAATACAACGAGTGGCTGCTCAATTATTACTCTCTACACAGCTTCTGAAGATTCTCTGCTGTCTTAGGTCTTCATATTATCAAGGGAATGAATTAAGATATGGCTTTTCTTTCAGTTACTCTATCCAGTTTTCTCGTTTCATTAGGCCGATGAAAACGTAAGCATAAAGTATTTTGCAAACAGGTAGCGATGGGGGGAAGATGTAGTGAAGGAAATAAGATGTGATGAAAAGTTCCTTATTGAAATCTTCAAATTGCTTAAATGAAATGATTTCTTTGACAATGACGATTTTTCTAATCAGCAGATATTTTCTATTCATTGAGGAGTTAAACTGCTCTGACTCAAAATAAAACTACACCTGCTTTTAACAAGTCTTTCTATTACAATTCAACAAAAGTAATCATGAATAACAAATAGCAAATAAAGCTGAGAATGAATCCAGTTTGAATGGATTGAGAAATTGCTGTTAGAGTTTGTGATACTGTGTTAAATGAAAGTTTAAAAATTGTCAGTTTACAGCGTGCACACAGACACACATATATACAGTATATATATATATAATAAGTTTGTAAGTGATAAGACTTTCTTGTAAGATGTGGAAAATGAGAAGCATCCAGTTGGAAAGGCCATTGCTCTCTTTTTGTCTAAGACTGTGTCTGCTCCGCTTCCTAGATTCTTGTTCCTCCTTGAAAATAAAAAGGGGAACTTGGCAGCTAGATATGGGTAAAAAGCACAGATGCTAGAGTGATAAATTTTGCTAAGTATGCACCCTGGGACGTTTTTTTTCTCTATTTTGAGGGGTCTGTTGTAGAGGGGCACCAGAAGGAACGCCAGTCTGTCCTGTTCGTGTGGAAGGAGCTGAATTGCTTTTTCAAGTCCTTAGTAATTCCCTGGGAGCCACTTATAGCTACTCCTATGAGCCCAGTATCAGAAAGAAGTCTCATGTGTTCCGGAGACCCGGGTTGTTTCTAAGTCTCTTGGGTAGCCCAAATGGGATTCTCCAAACTCTTTTTCTAAGTAGCTACATTTTCTAACTTTTTCAAGTTCACTACATAACAAAACATCCATGTCAGAAAATACTAGATATGGCTATATATATATATATATACATAATTATCTAAAAGTGATCTATGAACAAACATTGTAAAATGCTTGCCGTGTGATTTGCTTTATATCAAATCAGATATTTTTTCATACCTGTCTCCTCAGAATGATTGCTTTTTGATCAGAATAATTCATATTCATGTGATATTGTCTGCCTTTTTATGCACAGTGTCACCTCCTATGAATCTGCGAGTTCAGGGGGTGTCAGAGAACACCATTGATCTGGAATGGGAGGGGCCTGTAATCCTGACAGACTATCTCATCACTTTCGCCCCCACAACCCCTGGTGGAGTCCAACTAGAGATCAGAGTCCCAGGAAATGTTACCAACACCACCATCAAAGGGTTGGAGCCGGGTCTAGAGTACAACATCAATGTGTATGCGGTGATCGACAATATCATAAGTGCTCCAATGAACACCTTAGTCTCAACCTGTGAGTATATTTCTCTCCTGAGAGCTCTTTTATTCAAATAGCATTGGTGTTTTGGTCAGATAAGGAATTTTTTGTGTCTGAGCTGTCTGAGCTGTTTTGCGTGCAGTCGATCTTGAATGTGACATTTTCATTTTAAGTGCATCCTTGTTACCCAAGCATGACCCAGGTTTAATAGACCTGGATGAGAGATTACACACTCCTTCACAGCCCCATTTGCACACACACACACACCATGTTAGTTCTACAGAGGAACAACTGGCTGTCTTTGCCAACAGGATATGATTAGACACCCACCACCTGGTGAGTAGCAGTGCCAGATTGGCAAAATGCTAGAGGGCCTTTCGTATACAGTCACTGCCTGTCAGCCATGAGCAAAATGCCTTAGCCTAGAATAGAACACATCATAACAAACATTCCATTATTTGAGAAAAGCCAGTTGGGCATTCTACAGACAATCATAAAACACCACTGACTGGCCTTCTGTCTCTTACATTTTTGCAGGTAATTCAGAGATAATAACCAAGATAATTGGAACATAATGAATTTGAAAGAAATTGCTATTTGCATGTGGCATCTGGCAGACATAGAGGATTTGCTTAGACTTCTGATATATTTAACTAGTGGAGCCATAATGTCTGTAATGTAACAAAGATGAGACTAATGCTGAACATTATTGCCCATTATTTGCAATTGAAGAATATGTTTGCAATAGCCCAAATCCTGTGCAGTTATTAACAGGAAAACATATTACATAGAAAGAATGACTAGAGAGAGAGAATACAAGGAAGGAAATAAAGTGAAAAGAGACAGATACTGTACAGTAAAAACACTGTGATATTGTGAAATTATATAATAATTTACATTTCTACATTTCTATATTATGTAATGTAATTTATTCCTGTTATGGCAGTACTCTGGTCTTCAGTGTCACACGGTTCTTCGTAAATTACTCTGAAATGCAGTTTTTACTTTAAAATGCTACTTTTTTTTATTGTTAATGTTGAAAGGTTTATGCTGGTTAGTATTTTGTGGAAACAGTAATATATATATATATATATATATTACTATTTACACTATGATTCATTGAATACAATTGAATGAAAACTTGAATGCCTTTAAAAAAAAAATCAGCTTAGCAGTAGTTTAGGTGGTTTAGTGATAAGGAGAGCAACAAAGACTACTATTATCACGTCTTTACAAACCTTTATGTCATATCATATACACAAACGCAGCAGAACACTTCTGACAAAGATGGCATTTTATTATTATTTCCATGATATTACTTTCAAATCCTTTGGAGGCTCTTACGACTGTTGACACTGAAAATGTTGGGGGTTCACTTGTGTGCACTGTGAAATGACTGTAATACTATTCCCTGACTTCTGTTGCTCAGGTTTCCCGACTGCATCCTTTATACAATAAATGTAAACTGATTTAAGATGCATTGCATGTTTAAAATATCTGGGAAAGCTAAAATAATCCCGAATATGTCCACAAAGTGAACCTCTCTGTATCCACTGCTCTCTTTTTTTACAGAGCTAAAAGCAGAGAGTAAAGATCCTCTTTGGCTGAGAAAAATGTTGATTTATTGAACACACACACAGGATGGAGGCCAATAATGCATCAATCTGTACCTTTTAGATCTCTCAAATCCAGACGGTTTACTCTTCAAATCCATCATGGAGACATCCGTGGAGGTTCAGTGGCAACCCTTAGACTACTTGTTTGATGGTTGGGAAATAAGCTTCATTCCCAAGGTAAGGCTTTGCTTAGAAGGTCACACTTCATTTGATTCTGCCCCTGCCGTAGCTTCTGGCGTAACAACACTAAGGTTCTGGAAACTGGTAGCATTCGTGGACTTCAACATCCGCTACATTGTATTTCCACAACAGTAAACAAGAAAAATGCAATGTAAGGCTTCGACAGACATCTGTGCACAGCTGATAAATGAATACTTTTTGAAGCCAAAGATGATTCGGTTTCTGACAGGTGCCTCTCAGCATGATAAATGTCAATCTGTCCTTGTTTGAAAGAGAATTATTCTGCATCATGGCAGAAACACAATACATCCAGGCAGAGATGTTCCCACTAATCCCCTTTCAAATGTTCCATCTGGAGAAAGGACAAAACATTTTCAGCATGTGCATTCTGGACCCTCACAGGAAAAAGAAAAACGTCCCGCATGCCAGCAAAATGAGGAGCCTGTGCTTGGTGCCTCATTATGAAATAGCTGTGGGAGACATCGCTGTATGCAAAACAGCATGTCTCCTGTGCAACATACCTGTCATTTCACATCGAGGTGAAACATCTCTCCCTATGTATAATAACAAATATGCATCAGAACCCCCAAGGCCTTGTTTATTTCGTTTGGTAGTATTAAGACCCAGCCACTGAATATGTAAACACGCTCTTCCTCTTCATATCAGGGGTGTGCTTGTGTGTAACGGAAACCGGTAAAGTGGGGATTATGGTTTGCTTAAATGGTTCACACAAAGGATTTTCTTCAGCCAGGAGATGATTTGGCAAATCTATTTGCAGACAGTTTTGAAAGCTCAGTCACTGATTTTAGGACCCCTTGAAGAGTGCAGTTTATGTCCTGTGCAGGGAAGTCTGGGTCTCATCCCACTGTTTTAGCTCTCAGCAAAATTCATAGCTTATGTCCTGGCAAAGTGAGTTTCATAAATCCTTCATTTTTGGACTAAAAGAAGAAAATACCTTGGAAACAAAGTCAAAAGCCTCTTTCAGGGGGAATAGGAAGTGAATATAAAGAAGCCGACAGTCGAGGGTGGGGGATCATGGTGCACTTCAATCTTCCATCGGTGAGAGGATCCGCTAAGAGTACTGTGCATGAGAGCCAACTCTGCTACACCACTGGGGAAATCATATTAGAAGTGGAAGTCCTATCCTCTGCGCATTTAATCCTACAAAGCGTAAGAGCCATACTGATTTTCCACAATATCGTAATGGATGCGAGGGCAGGGACAAGTGTGCGTTCACTGAGTCAGTGGCAAAGAACAAAAGGAAAGAGGCCTTTTTAGAACAGTCACATTTACAGAAACGCTCTCGCACTTTGATATTGCTTGATTTCATAAGCTTTCCAGGGGAGGTTAGTTGATGTCTTGTGGGGTGCGATGCATCACATTCACAAAGTGCTCTGCTAAGCGAGTTGGGGAAAAAACAAGGCTTTATTCAATACATCAAACATCTGGCGAAATGCATCTGTGAAGAAATACGAGCAGCTTCTTTTTTTTTTTACACAGCCGATTGCCTCCTGAAAACAATCTCTGTTGATTCGAGCGGTGTACTGTTTGTTCCTGCATGCCTGCCTGCACTCTGAAGCTAGAATTGTGAAATGTGATATTTTTGTATGTATTTGTGCACGTCAAAGGACAATGATGGAGGGATGACAGCACAACTACCCAGTACCATCACGTCCTTCCACCAAACAGGGTTGCGGCCCGGGGAAGAATACACCGTAAACCTGGTGGCCTTGAAGGACCAGGGAAGGAGCCAGCCTGTTACTGCAACTGTTGTCACACGTACGCCTCTTACTTATTTTATTCCAAGCATTGCGCTGTGCATTCAAGTATTATGCTTAGCGTATGTGTGTTCCCTGGGAATCAAATTCATGACCTTGGCATTGTTAGCACCATGCTGTCTCAGCCAATCTATAGGAACACCCACACCTTGCTGTTTCATTCTCCGATAACTCAATCATGTTTTTCTCGAACTTGCTGTATATGTCCTTGGTTTTTAATGACCTACCTAAATTGGTTTATGCATCCCAATGCATGCATTTTCTCATTACCCCTAAAATGTCAGTGTATTGCACCTTTAGTCAATAAGTTCTGTGTAAGATTCTATAGTGTAACTTAAGCCTTTTGTTCAGTAATTTGATTCTGAAGCGCTTAACGTCAGTTCGCATGGCTCCACAGTGACAAAACTAATACATTTGTATGGTAATGAATTATTATTTTATTATTTTTAATAAATTGCAATTGATTTAATTGCAATTTTATTTAAATAAAGGAGTTTATTGTGTATATTTATTATGTAAATATAAATACGCACATATACATATATATATATATATATATATATATATATATATATATAGTTTTTAAAAATATATTAAGTTTTTACATCAGATTTATATCTTTTGACATATTGACATATATTATATAATATTATATAGTGCAATCGCAATTAATCACATCCAAAACTAACGAGTAAACAAGTTTTTGTTTGTACAATGTGTGTACTGTGTATATTTATTATGTATCTATTATTTATACATAAACACACATATATGCATGTATGCATGTTTAAAAGCATTGATTGCGTGTGTGTGTGTGTATATATATATATATATATATATATATTTACCATTTATTTAATCAGCCATTCCTAGTTGACAAAACAACTACGCTCACCAAGTAAGCACGTTTAGTGATGGACAGTGTAGATGCCCTTAGTGTGGAGTGGCAGAACAGGATGTTTCATCATTGATGGAGACATAAAAATTTGCAAAGCAAACAAATGCTCCTCGGGCGGATGCACAGTGCAGGGAGATCTAGTTTACCGTTGCTTTCTGTGTGCTGAGGAGATGAAAGAGCGAACAATATGAAGTGTTTTTCCCTTCAGGTTACTCAGCCAGCTGAGTCACTAGTGTCTCTTTTGTAGATGGAGCTGACAAGTTGGAAGTGGCTTGAGCAGTGATTTCCTCCACCCATCTGCCATGTCCTGTTGTTTTTCCCCTGTCCTTGGTGCTGAAATCAGTAGTGCAGCAGTGAGGCTGAACAGAGGGCTCACCTTCAAACTATACTACGAATACAGTCATTGTACTGTTAGTCTGCTGACAGTGTGTTGTCAGAATGAAACGCTATTGCAAATGTGTCTGACAAGACATGCAGAAAAAACATGCAGCTAGTGATATAGTACACTCACGAGGGAAGGTATCTAAACAGCTTTCAAATGGCATGTGAGAGGGGCCGAGCTGGGCTGGGAAGGCATAAACTGCAAGGAGGTGTCACATTGCTTCAGCTAATGGAAAATGTCACTATGATGAATGGCTGAGTCTGCCTGCAATTATGCACTTAATGTAAACTTCACCCAAGAATTCTTCTTCTGTCACTTACAGACAGGAGGATTAGATTCAATTGAACTTTTCCTGGACAATTGAAATTGCATGTCTGCTGTGAAAACACCATTAATTTCTTCGGGCCTCACTGTCGAGCATAATTAAAGAGGCATTAATTATGCATGCGAGTCCATTAATATTTCACCCTTCCACTGCGGATACCTTATTGGATAAAGAAAGACAAATTTGATGTCACTTAATTATTTATGTGTGCAAAGATTTATCTATCCCTGGAGAAAGCCCGGGAAGACGAGCTTTTGCTAAGCGTGTGCTCTGCGCCTCATGAGTTTGCTTCACAGTAATTATGCTTAAGCGCTAAAATACAACATTTTCAGGAAAAAATAAACAGTAATCTACTGCCTGGTCTCTGGTGTGCCTGGACTTAAAAATGAGTCTGTGCTGGTGTGCCTTGAATAAAACCAAGAAATCACCCTTGTGGATTGAATAGACTGAGTGGAGAACTTAAAGTAAATATTCCCGTAAACCTGAGGTGACATCATTTTCTCATTTACTTGGGGTTCCTTCGAAACCCTTGTGTTTGATTAACGGGTCACATTATGTAGTTGTAATGCTCTTTAGGGAGTCACAATTTTGCGAAGTGTATGTTGTAGATTCCTATTTATAATGGTAAACGTGGGATTCGGCGAAGTCTCACCTGGTCCAATTAGTAGCATTTTGCATATCACAGCAGAATGAGGTCAAGGTCGGATATGAGCTGAACTCTTGAGTTCAGAATGTTCATCTTCCTTCACAATACCTGTTTCTGAGGCAGATGGTCATGTTGCCCTATATAAAGAAGCAGGTTAATTATTCTCACAGTCAGTTAGCGACTTATTAAAAGAGCTGTTGGAGGCTCAGCATGGCCACTTGATTCAGTTGCTTGAGTGCGTGTTTGCAGCGGGATTGCCTGCTGGGGAATAGTATTGATACTTTCTTGTATACTGTACTTGAAACCAGATATAACTTAAAGGTGAAGTGTGTAATTTTCAGTACTATTGTATATTGGTGGATAATGAGGTAAACACTGTTGCTCTGAGTTTTCTAATTTGTTTTGTTCAAGCAGTTCAACTTCTGGCTCAGCCAGTGGCATTTGTCCAAAGATTCAGTGTTATTTTTGCAATTACCTCTGGTACTTTTTGTGTCACATAAATTACATACCTCACCTTTTAAATCAGACACAGTCACAGTTCACTTTATTTAAAGTTCAACCTTAACTTGCAAATTTAGTGTTATCAGGTTCTGCACGTTCCCACAACATTTCACTTTCTTTTCTTATATATATATAGTTTGCCAACACCTTTTGACCCTCCACCATTACCTTTGTGAAATTATCATGATGCAATACATAAAATATAGCAAAATAAAAAAATAATTTGTGGGTATTTTTTTACTCTGAATCCTGTTAGATCTGTAGCTCAGGGCTAAGTTTTTCTGTAGATAAAATATGCTTCAAGCTAATTTTTTTTTTCATTTGTGTTTTATCTTCATTTGTAGTTAATGGTACAAAAAGGGATGTTTTTATGTTCATCGTTAATCACAGGAATTTTTCTTTTATATATATATTTATATATATATTAAACCATCAAATAAAGATCCTTAGGCACAAATTACTTAAATCAAAAGTTCCTATGTTACCATGTTAGATAAACTTTTATAACCTCTGTATTAAGGGTATTAAACCTTTACAGATCCAAAGACTTTTTTTCAGTATCACTTTTAGTAACATTAATATTTAGATAATAAAATGCTTATTTTTAAATGATTACAAATGTCAGAATTTAAAAGAAAATATGTTTCTTTGTAAGTATAGAAAGTATGTTTTTTATGTCTTCTCAATGGACCACCTGTAATGCTTGTGTGGACACCTGCTTGTATGCTTGTATTAAAATCCTTCTAGCATATTGAGAAGCTCAGAATTCTCTCATATCAGTGATGCTGTTTTATGTTTTTTTTTTCCATCAGTGATCGATGGGCCAACAGAGCTTATTGTACGAGACATTTCAGACACGGTTGCCTTTGTGGAATGGAGCTCACCCAAGGCTAAAGTGGACCAGATTATATTGCGATATGGGCTGGTAGGAGTGGACGGACCAAAGACCACCTTTCGCCTGCAGCCTACTCTGAGCCAGTACTCCCTCCAAGTCCTGAGGCCTGGATCCACATATGAAGTGTCAGTTAGTGGAGTCTGGAATGGCACTGAGAGTGGAGCCATTTCCACAGAGTTTACCACAGGTGAATGAAAGCAGTTCTGACTGTGAATTATCTTTTACCATTCACTTTGGATTTTCACGTACTTTATTTTAGCTAAACTGACATCTTTAAATGCAGTAGGTATGCTTCACAGCAGTAAACGTTTAGATTTGATTCCAGATGTGCAGCTTTCTGTTATCCATCGAAGTGATTAGTACATTATCGATTGTGTTTTAGAAATTGATGCACCAAAGAACCTGAGAGTGCTGTCGAAAACTTCCACTAGCCTGGAGCTGGAATGGGACAATAGTGAGGCAGAGGTAGAAGGCTACAGGGTTGTTTATAGCACACTGGCTGGTGATCAGTATGACAAAGTCATCGTCCCACGCAACGATGGTGCCATCACCAAAACTACTCTCACTGGTAAACTCAAAACCAACTTTTTCCTTTATTTCACAATACTGAAAGATTCTATGCAATTTCTATGTAGCATATTTTCACAGTATGTCTAACATAACTAGCGGTTAGATATTAAATAGGATGTGGAAGTGCTTTGTATTGCTTTGCAATATAATTGTTTCAGTAATAATTTAGTATAGGGACCAGTTCTCACTATTAAGGATCAGTATTAGGATTATTGTTATTAACATATTGGCTGTTTATTAATAACTATAAAGCACATATTCTGCATGACCATATTATACATCCTTAAACCTAACCAATACCTCAATCTAACAGCTACCTTACTAACTATCAATAAGCAGCAAGTTGGGGGTTTGAGGCAAATGTCATAGTTAATAGCTTATTAATAGCAAGAATTGGACCTTAAAATAAAGTATGATCAACGTTTCTTGTAAATTCAATTTAAAATCCTAAATAAAATGCTTGCATTTTGTTTTAAATACAATTGTTGCCTTAAAACTGAAATTTTAAATGAAAAAAAAAACTTTAAAATTATATTATTTATAATAAATCAGTATGCCATCATGCATTCCCATTAATTCTAACATATTAAATATAAAAATATAATTTATGTATATTGCTTTGCCGCTATAATGGGTTAAGGTATTCATTTATTTGAATTCCTTTGTCAGTACAAGAGGTGAGGAGTGTTTAGTATAACATAAAGGCATTCATTTTCTCCAAAAAAAAGACTTTTGATATATATGTGTAATCTTTTTGACATTTATCTTTTTGATAAGTTTGTTAATACAGCTGTAAGGTAGCGAGCTTTCTTGGCTCGGATTTCATGTCTCGCTTCTGGGGTTTCTAATTTTGGTTTTGTATCTTACTTTTACATTTAGGGTTTTTACCTCGTTTTAATCTGACTCCAATTTTAAGTTGTTATTAAATTTAGATTAT